>NW_010585380.1:482023-509618 GCF_000705375.1 Tinamus guttatus
CTTTGAAGATCTAACAGTCTGAGGTTATGACCTGAGCAAATGATTATAACTGACACCGGAGAAATCAGTGCTTCTGCTTTAGCTAAGTGAAAAAAAATTTAGACCCAAACCCTGTTGACTTGACTTATCTGGGGGAGGAAAGTTAAAAACAAAAGCATATGGAAAAGTATAAGATCCTGTTATCTTCCAAAAAAAAGTGTATGGAGAGGAAAATGGAGACAGAAAACAATGCAAAGAAAATCTTAAGCTGAGACCATCTTTTTGTTGTGTTTTTTTTTTTCTAAGATGTGTTGGAGACTCCTCTATGCATTAGTGCAGTGTTTGAGAATGAATGTTTGTTCAGTGACATATGACTCTCCCATGGCAGAGAAGTGAAATATAGGGTTTTTTTTGCTTGCTAGCAGCAGATTTCTGGCTATATAAGGTTTTTATTAGTGCAGGTTTTTCTATATGCATGCAGGTACTTATCTAGCAAGCAGAGCCAGCAGAGGGGAAGAGGGAGAGAGAGCCAGCACAGTCCAAAGTATGTCAATAGATAAAAGCCTTTGAGGCAAAATAGCTACAGGATTGGGCCATGTGCCTGATTTCGGGACAATGCTGTTATATTTTCCCAGTCACTTTAATATCCTACAGTTTTTGCACTTCTACAAACCCAAACTGAACACAGCTGATACAGTGCCATGACTTGGATGTATTGTCAGCTGCCAGGGTTCAGTCTCGGAACTTTTAGCTTATGAGACCTTTATTGTCAGAGACAGAAGATGGAGCTTTTTTAGCAGAGGTTATAGCAGGCTGGTGGCCTTTCGTGTGTATGTAGCCCTGTCACCCCCAGCCATGGTCAGTCACCAATATCTGAATTTTGCTGGGGTTGTCTAATTGCGCAGTGCTAGTGGATAGCCTAAATGGTGAGTTGGAATCTCTGGAATAATAGTTTGGGAATGATTGTTAGGATTAGCCCAAACAATAGAGACAATTTTGCCAAAGTATAACCTGCATCTGATGTGTGGACCTTGATCTTAATTCATAATAACGCTTTGCATGCGTGGCCAGCGCTCTCCGATGTAAGCAGAGCCGTTACCGGAGAAGGAGGCAGAGGCACAGATTACCAAGGTCAAGAACGAACCAAAGGCCCTCATTTCCAAGCTGATGCCCTGAACTGTGAATGCTTTGCTTGAATAGCTACTGAAAACAGAGGAGAAAAGTCAGTACCTGTTCTAGAGGCTCAGACAGAAACAGTAAGAGACAAGTCAACAAGTGATGAGGATAGAGCACTGTTTGAGGAATGCGTGGCAATATTTTGAGATAACATTAGCAGCATAACAAAATGGTATAAAATTTTTTGGAAATGTCATCATGGAGTTTTTTCAGGTGAACATGAAACAGCAGAAGCAGCCATGGGACATTTTTGAGGAGCTCTTTTTATTTGTAAAGGGGCAACTCTTGAAGTCATCTACATTGAGTCAAAGTGATCTTAAAAGGTCTTTTTCCAAGGAGCAGCTAATCAAGCTACTTGGACAGGGAAAAATAAAAGCCTGCCTAAAATCAGAGGAATGCACAACATGCCAGGATCCAGCATCTTTTAAATATACCGTAATTCTCAAACAGTTTGCAGTGTGTGTGTGTGTATGTATATATTATAACTTCTGAGTGGGCTATAGAATGACGGAGAAGTGTGTTTGTGTTATTTGTATATTCAGGGCCCTGTCAGGGGTCTTAGTTTCTGGTCAGGCCCACTGGGGCTAAGATCAAACAAAGGAATAGCAGAACAATAATAATCTATGAAGCTGTTTGGGATCCTTTGACAGAAACAATGCAACAGCACAATTATATATCTGGATTGCTTTAATTGTTAGGCCACACTTAACAACAGACTCAACATCCTTTTACAGAGGTAATGCAGCTTTCTGGTACAGCCACTCTTACCAGGACAGACCCGCTCCCATTCATCTTGCTCTCATATTTTTAAGCATACAGAATTCTAGAAGGATAAAGGAATACCGTCCCCTATATTGACAAAATGTGATCAAATAAATGCATACATATTTTGCTTTAACTTGGTGGTGATTTAAAGCATCCTTGTGTATTACATTATGGATTATATATAATGTGTGTATATTATAATAGGGCAATCTGTGCAAGTCAGTCACCAGCATATAAAATAGCAAATAAATAAGCTCTTAGCACTTGAAGTTGGTTTATCTTGAATTTTGATACACTTCTGTTTTCTTAATAGTTTCTTTTTTAAAATTTATTTTTAGAACAATATTTTTATTGTTTAGAAACTCAGCATTAGCTCCTTTAAGAAACAGACTAGATTTTTCCTGAAACATTACGTCCCTAATATATTTTATTGGCTTTGAGCCTGCAAAGATTTTTGTATGTATTTAGTTTGACTTCAGAATAATTGCTTAGATGTATAAAATGAAGTGCAGGAATAAATCTGTGCAGATCTAGAGGCCTTTTAATCAATACAGCTCTTCTTCTGGACTTGTTCTCTTCATTTCCATTTCCAAAGTTGTAAATATAGAGTATTTGGGAGTTGAAATATTCTGTGTGAATTCTACAGTGAAATAATTTGTCTTACAAGATATAAAGTACAGCAGCAATGGCAATTATAGTATTAATAGAGTCTTTTTTAATGACACCATTCATTCCATCTGAAGCATTTAGGTCATCACTTGATCACTGAAATTCACCTCTTCAGGGTGAGATGCAACAGCTATTTACCAGCGCACACCAATACAGAAACAACACAGAAATGTAACAGTAGGCAGTGAAAAATACTGAGGGCAGTGAATCATCCAGAGCAGCTTAAGTAGCTGGCAAATGCTGTTTGTGCTAGCGTGTTGTGAAGGATCCAGCGCTCCAACATCGCGAGCCCCGTCAGCGCGCAGGGTCTGTACAGCCCCGACGGCCGGGTTGGCTCCTGCATGTCAGAGGCCACAAGTTTTGTCGTGGGTACATGGAACTGAAACGTCTGCGGAGGGGAGACGAGTTTTGCAGTGAAGTCACTCGAACAGGACTGAGAAGGGCTGTTCTGTGACCTGGACAACAGAAGTATTCGTCTAATGGAAAGTATATAATATGGGGAGAATTACACTGTCTTGCCTCACTGAGAGCTTATGCAAAAAAACTGTGGACTTGATTCTCATTGAAATGAAGGTACTATTAATTTTGAGCACTGATATAAGCCCTTTTTTGAATAAAAATGAAAGTTAAATGGGCTTATATGACTTTTCTGACTTGTCCAATGCAGACTGTCCCTGGATATTTCTGCCAGTTCTTTTCTCATTGTTGTAACGTTTTCATTCCAGTTCTCAGCCACATTTTTTTTTTCCAGGCAAGATCTTTTCCTGACTGTTTTCTGCGTCTATCCTGATTTTTCTCCATTTTCTTTCTGGGATCCACGATTCTAGCATTTTCAGTAGACTTGATACACTGTCCCCTTGAATCAAACATGTAGGAGAAGGCAGGGAACAGGTTTTCTGCGCTGCAGCAGGGCTGTTAGCAAATCTTCTGATTTCTGGTTTAAGGCTGGAGACAGAACCTATTTGGAAGGGAAATACGTGGTGCTGAAAGATAATTACATCTGAGAAAGGGGTGAGGATCCTGCTCTCCGCAGCGCTGGTGTCTAGTAAAGACAGAGGAATTGCTCATCACTTATGCAGAGATCGCAGCATGAGCATCTTACACTACGATTTGCCCAGGAAACAGTCTTTAACTTCAGCTGAGTGTCTGAAATGGGAATTTTGTTCTAGTGAAGCGATGGTAAGTGAAGGGATGTGCACTCTGCTCTGTGAGAACCCTCATTTGTGCGTTAGCAGTGACCGAGAGGCACGTGAGAGCAGCTGAGCCTGCACAAAGGGCGTACGTTCACGTACGACTTCAGTCTGTGAGCAGTGGGTCACTGGGTGTGACGTGGGGGTGAGAGTGTGTGTACCCACCTGCGTGGCTGTGAGTGTGCACGTATGTGTGTGCATAAATGTCAGGGAATGTGTACGTGAACATGGCCTGTTGGCATGGCTGTGGGTAAACGCTGGGCCTGTCTCTGTATCTGTGTCACTGTGTGAGAGTGAGCATGAGTACATGCAAGCAGGGCAGCGTGTGAAAGTATATGTTGCCAATGGTGAGAACGTGGCAATGAGTGTGTATGAGCATGAGCGTGACCTTAAGTGGAGAATGCATGAGCAAACGAGTATGAATGTGTATGTTACCAGGTGGTACTAGAGGGAGAGATTTTGTTCCAGAAACGGCCTCCTCTCTCAGCCATGTCCATTTCTGCACATGTACTCGTTCTGTAGATGAAAAGCACCCCCAGCTCATCTTTAGCCTGGGCATTACCCCTGAGTGCACAGTTGCTATGCCAGCTCAGTGTGTTTGTGTGCTCTTGTGAGAGAGTTGGTAATTGTGAGTACTCCCTAAGAGAATCTCTGGGGCCAGGGGATACAATAGGCAAGGGTCTAGGGTCTGAAACTGTAGACTTTAATAAAGCCACTGACAGCAAATAAGAGCCTGACATGTGAGTCACATTACCGACAACAAGGGCTGCTTTGTAGTCCCATCTGCACCCTGATCGGGCCCTGTACAGTAACTGAAAGGACAGAACAAACTGCTGCTGCCTTCAATAAATACAACAGTGCCACAAAGGCAGCCAAACAGACCAACTTTGTGTGGCTTTGCTGCAGCTGAGCTGCTCTCCTAGTTCTCTTGCTTGCCTGCCCGCACCAGTGGAGATGGCTGACATTGCCCTGGGAGGACTGCTTGGGAGCCCCGGATGCGTGTGCTTGGCCCCATGGCAGTTATTGCACACAGCCCTGGAACATGTCCCTTCCTGCATTCGCATCCTTTGCAGCTCTCCCCTTCCTCCCTGCAGGGACTTGCAGAGCTCTGGATCTTCTTGTCCAGGAGGCAAACTCCTAAGAGCTCCTGCGCTCTCCTGAGCTGGCCAGCACCAAAGGTGGGGACAGTCCTGCATCAGACCAAGCAGAGTTACAGAAATGTCTGTGACCGGACTCCTATGGGACTGGTGGCAACAAAAGTGTCAGGGCTCCCGGTGCATTTCCTTGAAGTCCATTCAGATCCTCGGTGGCCGGTCACCTCTCTGGCCAGGCAGCGTCAAGGCGCGGCAGTATTTGCTCTTTATCCAGATGTCACCTGGTGCAGCCCTCAGGGCCCCTCAGGGCCTCTTGCTCTTCCCTCCCTCTGGGCCTCTCCTCTTTGGCTTGGAGACTTTCCCAGTGAAGCACTTTCACATGGGAAAAACAGCCTCTCAGATCGATCCCCCTTCAAAGGGAATTCATGGCACTGTCGCATCTATGTCAGTGCTTTGTAACTGCTCTTTTTAGTTCGTCCCAATAGCTCTGGAAAAGAGTCCCCGTTGGATGTGACAGCATGTGCTAATCTCTATATTGAAAGAATGGTATAAGCTCTGGGAAAGATCCCTGGGTTATAAATCAAAATATAAGCCTGTGATTGCCAAAGGGGCTATGTTAAGTTTCAGGATATTGCTGTCTATGACACTACAGATGTGTTTGCATTGTTCTTCCTGACATGCAGCATTTCAGCCCACCTAGCAAAAATCTGAATTCTGGAAATGAGGTGTATGCCTGACAAAAATGCACATGAGACTCAACAGTGCAGGCTGAGCAGAAACTGCTTCCTTTGGTGTCATGTAGTGCATGCAGAGCCCTGTTCCCTGGAGTTTAAGGGCTGTCCCATATGGGACCTATGCCGTTTGCCTGTGTCTCTACAGTGTGCAACCAGGCCTGCAGCCTGCCTCGTGGGTGCACACAGTCTAACTGGCTGTGTCCTCAGCCAAGAAGGTCTCAAACACAGTGATTTATTCCTACGGCATACAGGCATATAGGGACAGCTTAGCTGCCTTCCAGGCCGGACTTTGATCTGACCATTAGTGCAATGCAGCTTAGAAGGACAGAGCATGCCAAGATGGGATGCAACAAACATTTCTGAAAAAGGGGATCAAACTGAAGATAGCCAGAGAATCCTACTTCTGAGCATCTTTAGGAAATCCTACAAAATATTAGGCTATGGAAAAAAACCCTTCTTCTTGTGACTTGTCGTCCTCTTTTATTCAAGCAGTCACTCCAAATAAAATTAAATAAAGACTAGTATAAAACAAATAAAAAGGAGTAGGAAACAATACCTCAAACAGAGATGTATCCAGAAAAGGGAGGAGATGCACAGGTTTCTGGAAGTCCACCAGGACTTGACTTTTGTTTCATGAAGAAAAGCCTGGATGCTGCAGTGATATGAGTTGATAGGTTACAGCTATGGGAGCAATCTGTGATGACATTTTGCATAACTGTGTTATTTCTGATAGTTTAATGTAACTGATCTTCTGCTAGAAAATCCTGATCTCTCTGTAGTAACATAGAAAGGATTAAACACCACTATCTTGAAATACCCCACCAGAAACTTTGGCTTGTGGAGCAAAACACATATATACTCTCCAGGGAAATGTCGATGGGATTTTGAATGCAAACTTTGAGTATCTTCTATTAGTGCCAGAAGTAAATGCAAGTTCCTCAAATCCCAGTGCTTTCATCACATGGGAATCTTCCCTTTTGCTTTGCCCTCTAGGCCGAACCTGGACAGGCAGCAAACGTACAGTCAGTAACAGAAGGTGGGTCCCTTCAGTCCTCATCTGCACTGACCATTTGTGGAGATGGGGGACGGATGGCTCCGCAGCACAGAATCCAGTGCAAGTGTCTGCTTTTCTCTGAAGCTCCTCCACCTGGTGAACGGACCGCAGCTCTAGGATCCTGCTCCTAGTTCCTTGGGCTTCAGGAGGGGAATGGTGATTCCTTGAGGGAGGCATGGAGTCCTGAGGAGCAGGAACTGTTCTCGTGTGGTAGAAAAGGAAAGGAAGGTTCATGAAAGGGATCTGTGCACAGGACTGGCAGAGCTTTAATTTGCTTTTGTGTTCTCTTGTATTTGTGTTGTTCCTGTTTAAAAGCTGTCATAAAATGGAGAAAACTGTGTAGTTACAACAAGGTATATAAATCTGGACAAAATGACTGTGGCTCTAAGTTGGCTGGCCAACTCACAGCCCTGGGATGCAAAACACTTGTATTTAAGGAAGTAACCTGTTTCAAAAGCCTCTCAAATGGTACAATTCTTATTACGATTCTTTGGAAAATGAATAGTTCGTAATTGCTTGTTTTCATGTTTTTCGTTTAATTTCTCTCTTTTCTCTCTCTCTTTTTTTTTCTTTTATATTTTTATTTTTTTATCGAAGAGCTGGTTGGTTAAGTCATTTGAGTTACCATTTCTGGAGAGACATAGCTCATTGAGTACCCAAGCAGTTTGGTTTAATTTTGTCAGGTTTCTGAGTGGGTACTCAACCTAGTGCTTATTAATGACCCTCTAAGAATTGAACCTGGTCCTGAGTGTTGTTAAGCAAAGCCTGGCAGAAAGGCTATAAAAATGCACTGAAAAGGCCAAGTACAAAAGTAGAGGATCTTCAGAGCAGCAGAACTTTGGAAAAGAAAATGCTGTGATAGGCACTGGAAATTTCTTTTCCACTTTCCACTGATAGAGCTGCAGCCTTGTTAAGTTCCCATAACCATGATGTCCTGAACGCAGAGCAGAGCCTGGAGCTGCATTGTTAGTGCAGGAAGGCATGGGATGTCTTTGCTTGCACAGCCTTATCTAACACACCAGAAAGTGGAGGAAGAGACAAGAGAGTCAGGTCCAAGCTCCTGATTAAAAGATGAGCACACCAGCCTCATCACCCTCTTTTGTTTCAGGAAATGCTCGTTCCTACAATAAAGACTCGTAGATAACTCAGGTCACAGATGACTGAGACTGGAAGTAGTCTGAGGGGAATGTGATTCCCAGCCGCCCCTGGTTTCTAGCAGAAGGTAGAGACAAACTGATGCAGAAAGTCCCAGCCCGAGTCCTCGCACTGAAGCTCCAGAGCATGCACTAAGCTCAGGACTGCTTGTTCCCGCTTGTCAGTGACTGTGGTGTCCCGACCTGCTGATCTAACTAAATCTTGGATGTTTGAGAGGTGGGAAAAAAAAGAGGGGCTCCAGAAAATCCTAGATCCTTAGCAATTTTGATCAAATGAAAATGTTTCCTATGGTTGGTAAAATGGACAGGTCTGATTGTTTTTGAGGTAGCTTACTTAGATCAAAATGACTTTGGGAACAGGAAAAAGAGCAGGCACTCATGACCTTCTAGAGAAGAGTCTGGTCCATAACTATCGCGCATTAAAACAGGAGATTTTTGCCAGCTGAACAGGAGAAGCTACCTCCAATAAAGCCAATCGAAAGCAATTTCCCTGCTGAAAGGTGGCCTACCTGAGAGGGAGCAGCCCGCAGCAGCTGCCTGCCACTGCTGTCAGCCTCGCCGGGCTCTGTCAATTAAGGGAACACAGGGCAATCTGTGAGCGCTGAAAGGGATCCCTTCAGAGCGCTCCGTGCCGCAGAGACAGGCCCTTTGTCTGCACGCATGTCTCACATAGTTTCCGAGCCCTGATAAGCAGGCATGCCATGAAAACCCGCATTATATGGTGAGCTCGGGAATACTTTGGCTGGGGGTAAAAGAGAGCTGGGGGGTTGGAAAAGAGGTAACACTGCACCTTTGCATTGTGGGAGGTGGGCAATGAAAGACGTCGCGTTTGGTGGTCCCCCAGTGTAACCTTCTTTCTCACAAACTCTTGTTGAATGATGAAGTCGTCGTTTCCTCTGCTTCCCCTCCTCCCCTCCATCCTCGTCCTTTCTTCTGGAGTTCAGAATTCATCGGGGAAATTACCGCAGCACTAAGCAGACAGACAGCCTAACCACTTTCCACATGTGGCAAAGCAGCAGTGGAAAGTTCTTTTTCCTGTGAATCTGTGACCACCGGGCTCTGTGATTTGGGAAGAGGGGAGGCTTCAGTTGAACCAAAGACTGTCCTGCCCGTTGCATATGGTGGTAGGGTGAGAATTTAGGGGAAGGAATGAATGTGATCCCCTGACCAGCCACATACTAGTGTTTGCTTTCATCTTTTCCGCTTCTTACCTGTGTGCCCGGACCCTGTGGGATGTATGGGCCGTGTGTCTGCCAGCTTGGATGCTTAAGTGTTTATACAGACCTAGTCTAGAGCATGATGCCGTCCTAAACTCCACTGCTACTGGCTTTTGTTTAACCTGGGAGTAAATAAATAGCTCAGCACATGCCAAAATGGCAACATTACAAATCAAACTGTGTTTTGACTTTGTGTTACTTTTGATGACCATTTTACTTAGCAAGTGAGGGTTCTAGCAGAACTGTCTCTTTAAAGCAAAATACTCACTGCATAAGGTTGGCTTTTCTTATGCTTGAGGATATAGAGGCTGTAAGCTGTGGGATGGGAAGCAAGGGAATGACTCCACATAAGTAGACATCTTTCCTCATTTGGAATCTCTTTTTGTAATTTTAGTTAGTCAAAGTGAATGAAGTCATGTCTGTTACTGTTGCTACTCATATAGGTGGGATGGACCAACGCTGGGGTAACAGGAATACTGCCCAGGACACAAAAGGAGGTGTCATTAGTGATCTTTCCTAGTGCTTTTGTGTTCTCCTGGTTGAGGACCATGGGCGTTTTCTGCAGTCTCTGTAAGCGAATAATTTTCGTGTTTTAAGTTTTATTAAAGCACTCTAATCTCCATTCTAGTCTGAGCCAAAGCCTGATGTCCTTAGCTTAACCAAAAAGGGTGTTAGGTCCATCCCACTGTGAACTGTGCAGCTCGTGTCTTTCCTCACCTGAAAATACAGACAGATCCTGCTCTGGAGCATGGCAGAAGCCTGCAGCATTCACTGAAGTCATACTCTAGGCTCTGGAGGGCACCTTGAAGAATCTGATAGTTTTCTTTGGCTTATCTGTCTGTTCTGATATCTTTTTAGGCCTGTTGGATCTGAGACTTTTGATGAGGGAAAAAGAAGTCAAGACATCTCCCAAGACTGTCCTTGCTGCTTTCAACAAAACTGCCTCTGGGTAGCCTATGTAGAGATAGCCCAAGTGCAGTCGTCACACTGCATTCTTACTTGCTTCAAGGACCAGCAAACTAATTAAGTGCTGATGCTTTTGCAGATGGTCCTTAGGAGGTAAGGGAGCCACTCAGGGAGATAAGTGGAGCAGTCCACACTTCTCAGAACAGTTGTTTCAGGATCTTGTCAGACTTAAGCAGTGGTTTCAGGGAGGGTCCACATTCAATTTTCCTGTACATCTAAGACAGAGAAGAGCTACATCATTGTGAAACAGAAGCTGAAGTGATGATATCAAAATGATTCCTGGTGTATCCTGTGGTACTTTAGGTATTGCATATCAAGATACAGAAGCAAAATTCTCATCCTTCCTGTTCTGTCTCTACTCTTTCCATTATAAGCCAGTGCTCCACATTGTCACCAGGCGTCACTAGCTTTTTACAACAGTCCTTGCCTGCTTTCCTCAGCTCATCGTGTGCTTCCCTGCAGAAGGATCAGAGTACTTGAACGGTTTTGTTCGTTTCAGATGTATACTGGGGTATCTTGGGGAAAATGCCTTCCCTTCTTATCCCTTTGTCCATAGAGCGTACATTCCTGCATACATGTGCCTAGCAAAATGTGGACTGCTAGACAGCTGCTTCTTCAGGCCCCTGGGACCTCTCTGTGGTTTGGAAAGGGGAGACCTTTGATCTGTGGTTTGTGTGGGAGAGGTAGGTGATACTGTGGTTTGCAGACAGCTGATGGTTCTCTTTTTTCCTCAAAGAAAAAGAGCAGTGTTGATCTGCTACAAGGCAGGGTACCACAGGAAAGGTTTGGGAGTAGGCAGGATGATGCGGTTTGCTCTGCAAGTTGCAGTTCACTTGTGTCAGGGTATATGTGTGAGGAAAGGTGGCAGCCTTGGTTGTGCCTTTAAGCCACGGCCCTGCTTTAAGGGCAGCACGGAATGGCCCAGAACCAGCAATAAAAGCCCAAGAATTGCAGATTTCCTTCTGCATCCCCCTGGATATGTAGTAGCTGTTCAACGTAGGCAAAAGTACTGCCTTTCTTACCATGCAAGGGACATTTGTCTGCAGACCTCTACCCCCTTAGGGGTCCCATGGCATTGCCTGGCCCAACTGTGTGGCTCAAGGGAGCCATTACCCCGTGGCCCTGGAGGCTGCATTCTGCAGTTTGGGTGAGGACTGCTGAGAAAGTGTTGAGCTTGAGCAGCCATTGCTGTGTGAATGTTTGTGTCCCTTTGAGAAGACACAGGAGGGGAAGGGGGCACTCATTGGAGGCAGCTCGGGAAGAAAAGGGTGGGACTGTGGCATTTGTGTGCCAGAGTGCAAGAGTCCAGTGTCCCGAATATAAAATGTGCTGCACTGGACTAAACCAAAGATTCAACTTACTTGGGATTCTGTGCCCCTGCAAAGGGAATATTTAGGGAAGAGAATAAAACCAGGATAAGTATATACTGATTGCTCTTATATATGGCATCTTGCAATCAGTTTAGATTTCCTGAACTGGAGAATGTATCGATCTTGTTATGATTACTAGTCACTGTTGCATTAATATCAATCCCTCGTGCTTCCATGCCACGGTTGCCTTGGGCAGCGGCTCTGGTAGTGTCCTGAGGGATGGGAAGGAGACGATGTGTGTTGGTAGAGCAGGGACTAATGCTTGAGGTCTGCAGCAGCATGAATGCTGTGAGGCAGAGCAACCTGGGAGACACCTAGCTGGGAAGGAACAAGAAGTGGAAGTGTGTGAATCGGCTGTGTCCAAGACACTCTAAATACATCTGACCAAGGCAAAGCCACATGACTGTGCATGAATTATTGGTTTAAGGAGCAGACTTTCCTTACATCGTGAGTTGTGGCCAAGTTCTTAGTAGCATGATCAGATTGCCTTAGCTTTCTCCAGTCCTGTGAGCTCCCAGGGCCGGCTGCCTCGCAGCACCTTGGAATGGCTCTCTGCGATGTCTTGTCTTTATTCGACACCGGGCTGTGCTACAACCTTCTCAGCTGTAGCCCCTTCCCAACATACTTCAGCATTAGGGATGTGCAAAGTATGCTCATCGGTCATCCCTTGTGGATAGACAGGACACACTCCCATGTGTTCTTCAGGAACTGGACACCTTAATAGGCTGCAGGAGGCAACCCCTACAGCTCACCTTTAGCTTGTGTGGGAGAGGCTTGTCCTTTTGATTTTAGCAGCTAAATCTGATCGGTTAGACACTTTGCCACAGCTTATGAGAAATGGTATTTTTTAAAGAACTTAGCATTGCTTTAGTTCTTTTTCTTTTGAAATGAATGGCATGCTGTAAAATCCCACCCTTGGGGCTTATGCATGTTAGAGGGAGTGGAGCCCTGAAATTCCTGAATGGCTTTTTCGTGAAACTCTTAATAGCTAGGTGACTCCTACTTATCATCTCTTCTTCAGTACTGCTGACATTTCCAAGGAACACTAGCAGGTCAGGGAGTCAGCTCTGAGAAGCTGAGCTACTTCTTTACCACATTACGCTCGCCTAGCCTGGTGCTTTATAACTCTGTCTTTAATGATTTTCTCAGCTATTTTTCCTGGTACTGGCGTAAGGCTCACTGAGGTCTATAATTCCCATGATTGCCCTTAGCACCTCTTTTAAAACAAGTGCAGAATGTTGGCTCCCCTCCAGCCCAGTGCGAGTAGCTTTTTTTTAATGATAAATTGATTATTTTTGTTAGTAACTTGTTCATACTTGGATTTCTTCAGAACGTTTGCATAAATGCCATCTGGTCCTGAAGATTTTTTTACCATTTCTATCCTTAGTTATGCTATTATGTCTTTCTTTTTGAGTTTATGCCTCTCTGTTCTTCAATATATCTCTTTCTGTCTGTCCCCTATTACTGTTACGTAACTATTTGTAATTTGGTTTCACTTGGGAGCCTTGACCTCCTGCTGGAGAACTCTTGTGCTTGATACTGTGCATATACCCAAAACAAACATGGTCCTTGCCCTAAGAAGTTTGTGCCCGGGCTTTTTGATCTAATTCTGCTTCCATTGGGGTAAATGAGAAAACTCTTCTCAAGTCAGCAGGGCCAACGGCACTGGAGAGCAGATGTTTCAAAAACGTTGCCCACTGGTGGCCATCACGGACAGACAGGCCACAGACCGAGATTACTGCAACTCTTATATTCCTTTCCTGAAACTTGACAGAGCTTGCCTGGCTGGAGACCTCCTTGCAACTTAGCTTCTTGGTTCATTTCCCCACCTTTCAAAATGCTTTGGTGTCAACGTATGAGGAGTGCCTGAGCGATCTCCAGCAGAGATGTGATACTCAGCCCATGGCAGTTCCATGGATTGGTGCTGTCAAACATGGCAGCAAGCAGCCCGGAGGCTTCTGAGCTTGTGAGCCAGTGAATCTGGATTTGCAGGTGTGTTCTTGGAACCTAGCACGAATGTATGGATCTGTGCAAAATTTTCTTCTTAAGAGAGCCTAGAGATACCTCTATGTTCCTCTTCATGTCTGTGTGTGTTTCCATGTGAGCATGCATGCAGTAGGAGGGAGAAGTCTTTGTTCAACTTACCTCTCCTGGGAAATCAGTAATCGTATACTTTAATCTTATTTTTAAGGATAGAAAAACTGAGGCACAAGCATGACCAGAGAAAAAGCTGGCAACTGGGTCCATGTGTTTTATATCCCAATCTGATGTTTTAGTTACTGTGCCCCGTTTCAAGGATTACTCTGCTCTCTCTACAAACTGAAAATCCCTATGCTGAACAGATTGTACCAGGATATTCCTGTAAAGGCATTTCCCCTTCACGCTCAGATATTTCTGACCGTCTGCACACTAAGAATCTCATCAGCCAGTTGTTTAACAACCCGCTCTCATTACTTGGGATAAACTCCACAGTCTTTTCCTTTGGACAGCTCCAGCCTCCTCTCCTCACCTTCTTCTTGCTGTCAGCATCTTTCTGAATAGAGTTTGCTAGAAGAGAATGAGTCCTACCCTTTTCCCCTCCCTTCCACACTCCCAGCAGGCAGGCAATATGGCACAGCGCGGTCTCCAGTGTCCCTTTAGTCACTTCTCTGCTGTCGGTGTCATAGGGCTAGTGTTTAAGCATTTTCACGCTGGATTTGAAATGAGATTATAGACTGGTCCACTCAATTGACTTAATGGATTTTAAGAGACTAGATCCTATTAATGCAGTCAGTGCCCCAGGGTGCCTCTCCTACTGCAGACAAGATAATCTGCCATGCAAATTAAATCCTGCCTCAAGATGCAGGGCCTGCTTAATGTGATCCATTACACAGTTTACTTGTTTATATCTAATATTGTAACAGGAATAGGCTTACGAGCAGCAGGACTCAACTGAATAGAAGAGTAAATTACCAGGAAAATAAGGTTTTAGAGCCTCTCTCTCCCTTTTCCTTTCTCTCAATGGCTCCTATTTTCTCTTCTCTTTCTCTTTGTCTCTATCTCTCTCTCGCCCCTCTCTCATTTGTGAAACACATTTCTGTCCTGCTTTTTGCATGTAGGAAATAATCTGGGAAAATAGTATAGCTGTGAGTGACTGGACTCTGCTTTTGTTTACAGAGGTATAAGTTGGCCATTTATCCTGGAGAAGAAGTGAAAAGTTTCAGTGAAGCATTTGTGGAAAAGTGATCCTTTCCCTATATCTTGTTCAGTCCGTGTGGGGTTTAGGAGTGAGGTACTCTGACTATCTCCTTCTGCTTTAGAAACACTCATGGGTGAGATTTTTTCCTTCTCTCTGAGCTGATGAAAATAATGGTTATAAAAAAAAAGCCTAGCTGGCAGTGGAGATAGGAATACAGAAAAGAGTCTAAATACAGGACCAATTTGGGAAAGAAAAAATGGAGATATCCAATTTGGACACTTTAGTGGTAAAGAAAGAGGAGAACATTTCAGAGGAGAAGTGTTTCGGCAGCAAGGGGGTCCAGCAGGAGCGCCTTGGGTCTGCCCAGGAATGGGGAAGCCCTGCAGCAGGTTTCCGAGGGAGGAGGGATTCTCTGTCCCCAGCAGCACTGCATCTTTCCAGTATGATGCTCGTATAAGTGATCCTGCCCAGGGTAAGAGGATGGATTACCTGAGCTCTGTCACCCTACCAAACCTGTCTTTTATGATTCTGTAGCTCAGTTTTAAGGATCTTGAGGTAGAGGTCCATACATTTAGACACAATGACACTGCTTTGGAAGAGAGAACTTTTCTCACATGACAGAGTCAGTGACTTGCCTTGCAGTTCCTAGAGTGAGGATCTTATGGATCAGAATAATCTGGGCAGGATCCATGGCACAAATTAAAAGGAGGAAAGGGATGGAAAGGGCTTCTCGAGTGTTTCAAGTGGTGAATCGCAGGGGGTTGCTACTAAGAATAGAGGAGAGTTCAGTGCCTTTTCAGTTTGGTTTGGATGCTCTCAGGATCTCAACTCAGTTCTGAGACTAAAGCAAATTACTGGCAGGGAACTGAAGATACACTAAATCAGCAGACTGCTCTGAGCATATAAGGACACCTCACTGTCATGGTATCTTACCAGATCCATCTTTATTTCTGCAGGGAGAGAGGCATCTCTGACAGTATTCAAACAACAGTGTGCAATTCCTCTCTTAGCACAGATTTCCTGAGTTTATCTGAGGTAAACCGGTTATTTCTCCAGGCCTCAGTCCCCATACTGTAGCAGTGTAGTTTTTGTGTGTGCAGCCCCAGCACAGGGCCTGTGCCTTTGCTAATTACCAGGGCTATATATATTACTGCAGTACCAGCTGGGGTCCTGCGCACACAAGTGGTCGCTGGCAGGGGGTTATTCCCACGGAGGGCACAGGCAGAGATGAGCCCCAGCACTGGTACCTGCTGTTGAGTGCTCCAAGCCTCTGAAGTGGTGCTGACTTTGGCCAAGCTGTCCATATAGGGAGCAACACTGCCTTAAACCCACACTTTCACCACCCCTGCTGGTGGCGTATCATAGAGGAAGAGAAGTAGGAGGAGGAGGGAAAAGAACTGTTTTTTTAACTTAATTTAAAGCTTTTTATGAGATTTTCACAGCTGTGATCTTATCAGGGTTTGGCTATAGAAATTAAAGCTGCAATTATATTTTCCCCTTCCTGGAATGTAAAATAAAGTCTAGTGCAAAATGCATTAAAAACTGGAATGTAAAAGTGTAATTAATGTGGAGCAAAAAGCACATTGCGTCATTAACTTTTTTATTAATATTCTCATGCAGTGCAATTTCAAAGCTCGGTGCCACTCCATTTCCCCCAGTGAAATATCTCCCACTCTTTCATCGCTGCTACCTTTAACCTCATCTTTAATGGGATGACGGCAGCTTTCCTCTGGAATTACATCTGTGCTCATCCATCTATCCCACTAGATCCTTCTTCCTTCTGCCTAGAGTTCCTGCCATGCTAGGGCGCAATTCTGTTCCCACTGGAAAGGCAGAGGGCCAAGCGCATGAGGTGGTTATCTGCAGAGTGGCGAGGGAGGTGCTTCCGTGTCTGCAGGAAAGCAAGGGGCAGTTGCTGCTCTTCAGCTGAGCTGCAGAACCAAGGAATTGAGAGACGCTTTACTGGCACTCGTATCTATTGACTGTGTAAGCAACACTTACTCTGGGATCTCTTTTCTCTGGCTCTGTTAAGGCAAATCCTGTAAGCAGTAGCTGCTATGCACCATCTGGGTACTGGCTTCATTACCCTTATTTTGTTGTCTCTGCATGCAGCAAGTGTTTTTCAGTTGCTGCTGGGTAATCAGAGGACCCCCACTTCCGATGAGATGTGATCCCAGGCTATTTCCACTACTTGCGTGGCATGGGCAGGAAGGCTCATGTATATACAGCCCTTTCCAGCATGGTTCATCTTCCCAGTGTCAGCCAGCGCCACGTAAGGAGGAACAGGGCCGGAGTCTCGTCTCGCTGAGATCAGTGGCAGCTTGACTGCTCGGACAGTGGTCCAGTGCACAGAAATCAGGCTACTGCCTGTAAATGTGAGTGTACAGTACACAGTAAGTGTACTGTAGAGACGTCAAGAGCTCAGCAGTCTTGGTGTGAGATGCACACTATTTTGCAAAGGGAGGACAGAGGATAAAAAGGTTGGGAATTTACCTCTGTCTCTCTTTTTGTTTTAATTTTTGAGAGACAAATTTTCTAGACTCCATTCAGTCCTGCAGTGGGTAGAAACCATTCAGACTTGTTTTACAAAGACTTCTAACACCATGTCTCTCATCCTGTGAGGCAGTACTGTTGTGGCAGGTGATTCCCAGTTCCTAAAATTAGCTCCTAACTTCCTAATTTTATTGTTATTTGATTCCAAATTTCAATTCGGGTTTTGAGGTTCAGTCCCTGCAATTATTGCTGGGCTTTGAAGAAGAAGAAAGATTTTGATAGCTGTCAGCTATTTGCTTTGTTTTGGAATGGCTCAATGAGTCCAGCCTCAGATCTCTGCCTGTGATACTGGATCCAAAGGCCATGACATGAAGTTCCTGGATACAGAATGGCAGCAAAACTTAGACTGTGGTGGAAGGATGGGGCACTAATGTCTTCACTTAGATAGCTGGTCATGACCACTAGCAGTGGAGAAGGATTGGAGTCACCTCATGTCAGGAAAGAGAGGAGGAGTTTTAGAAAAGGATTTGGAACTTTTTAGGTCAACAGGAGTCGTCTGGATTCTGTGTGGAAAAGAGGAAGCATTGGAGAATATCCAAAAGTCCTCTCACCTGTTCTGTTTGGGGAGCTAATTGAGTTGTAGAGCTGCAGTCATGGATTCCTTAGTGCCAGGACTGTATAGAAACAAAATAAAAGAGCCTCGTCCCGCAGAGCTGGTGGTTCAAGTGCTCTGTTTGAGGAAAAAACAGCTTTAAGTATGTGATCAATTCTTTACAGTTAACTGGTCTGTCTCCAAAGATCTGAAGTAACTAATAACTAAGAGAAGTTGTCCTTATTTGTCTGCTTACAGGAAAAATACTAAAACCCGCTGGTATTTGATCTGGTATTTGTTGTGATTTGCTGTGAAGTAGAAGACATCTGATAGTGTCAATCCAAGTTCTCATTTATTGATTTTTCAACTTAGAGCAAAACCATTTCATGATGCATTCCCAATATTATCAGCATTTTGGTGGTAGCTGTTGCTCACATTTTGACTGAAATTATTATTGAAATAGCTTTGAAATTATAAAAATTTTCGCTTAATGAGAACTGTCTCCCTGGAAATCATATGGGGCTTCAGATTAATTATATATGTATTTCACACATCTGTGATTCCTAGGTCTTGCAGCATCAATTTCGTATCTCCTTTTCTTAAGGCTTTCTTGTGCACAAAATGTCAGGAGGTAAAATGACAGAGTTTACTAGCGCTGTCCTGTATCAAAGCAACATTAAATACCGGCTCACATCTGCCTCTTCCCTCTTTTCCAACGGGTGCTTCCTTGGCTTGATACTGTTTCCACCAGCCTGTTGGTCTGGGGACGAGGAGGACGATGCCTGATGCAACCTGACTGAAACTACTGCAAAGTGCTTGAGTTCTGGTAATCCCTACTCAGTGGTGCCAGCTAAGTGTCAGTTGTTGCTATGTCAGGTACACCAGGATTAGCAAAATTACTCATGGCATGTGTATTGATCTTTAGTACTTCATAATAAAACTAAGCTGGGGAAGTGGAAATGCTTGGCTTCTAATGCATAATACTTTTCCAAGATGGTCAAGTTTTTCCATGTCATCAGCATGAGCTCTTCTGCTGTCACAGCTTTTGTTTCTGGAATTCGGCTCATTTGGTGCCAGGATAAAATAATGCTGAGCATTCTTTAAGATTTTAACTTTTCCAAATGACCAGTACAATCTTTACAATGTCTTTTAAAAATATTTTTATAACATCACTATTCTTAGAGAATCTCCTCAAGTGCTAGGAGAGCTCCACCATGAATTGAAACTAGTGGTTGGAAGCATGGTTTCCTAAAGTCTCTGGGTTAATAATCTCAGAAGAAATGCAGCCTTAGTGGTAGTTGTGGAAATCATTGTACAGAATTAGTTTGAGAATTTTTTTATGAGGTTGATGGGCATGGGATTAAATGCTAGACTTTCTTTTCCTGCACTTCTGTTATGCCTGCCCTGGAGAGCAGATGTGTGACCAGTGGAACCTCCAGAGTTTTCCTTCAGATTATGTCTTTATTTTTCAAGGCTTGTCTGGGAAATGACAAAATGGAATTATTGATCATTTCAGAGAACACATATTACCAGGAAAAAAAATGAAAGAAAGAAAAGAAGAAAAAAGATTTGTGTACCCATGTCTCATTGCTTCCTTCGGGCATCCGCTCTACTTTTTGCTAGTGCTCAACGGTACAAGCAGTACCATTTTCAGTTTTGAATGTTATGCTGTATAATATCTATTCCAGTACCCTCTTTGAAAAGATGCACTGTTAGGTTAATTCTTTACTTACTGTCCTAGTGTCCAGAGGGGCATTTTCATTAGCTCTTCCAATTTCTCACCATTTTTACTGAGATTTGCAGCCTGCATTCACTGGACAGTGTTGCACATAGGTGCTATAGGGTTGCTGCTTTCAGCAGCTAGTTTGAGCACACTTTCTTCTCACAGTTTAGCTTTTCAAGGTATCTTGGTAGCCCTTCTTTGTGTGTTGAAGTTGGATATTGATGGTGAGCTCAACTTTATTGTGATCTACCTACATACTTGCTGCATTAGTTTTTCCCGGGGGTTATGTTACCTCTCTTAAATGGGATTTACATCTTTCCTGCCCATTCAGCCTAGCAGCTTTTGCTGTCTTCACAATTGCCTTGAGCCTTTGATCATTTTCTTCTGCTGTTCTACCCCAGCTTAAAATGCCATCTGCATCCATATCGTCAACAGTTTGTTGTTGTAGTAACAACCCACACGGCAGTGTGCAGAAACAGCGTTTCCGAAAGTAGCGTGCAGCCTGCACAAACGACAGCACTGCGTTTGCAGTCCTGCTGATGCATCCAGTGCAGAAAGAGATTTGGCAATCTTTTTCCAATATTTTTCCTCTTATGGAGAGTAAAATATGTTCCTTTTTACATTATTAGTTAGCTTTTAGCTCTGTACATTAGTAAAAGACGCTGTACAAGTCAAGGAAGTTTTCTCCTTCTGATGACTCCCTTGTTTACATTATCATTCCCAATTTATATTAGCTTTTGAGGTAGCAGTTATAAAATCCGAGACAGTTCGGCTTTTCTCCTGGTATTTTGTACTCTGCTCAGAGTTTTCTGACTCCTTGTATTACATCTTCACTCTTCCTTGCTAGTTTTGGTCTCCTGACTGTTCAGTGAATATATATATTCTTGATGATACCCAGGATGTAATATACTTTTAGTACAGTATTGGGTGTTCTTTTCCCTGATATTATTACAATTAATATGACAAACTATGTCTCTTCCAATTTGTCATTTCTCTCTACGGTCCTGCTTTCATTTTTTTATCTCTCTTGTCTTTTAAAATAGGTTATTTACAGAGGTTTTGACAACATATTGGCTTAAGCCCAAATATTTGGCAGAAGAATATTAATGTCTCAATTGCTTTCAACCTGATAGCCCTTTCAGCTTAAACTGGGTGTCCATAGTGTCCTGGAGGAATTTGTTGCTCTGTCTGTTGCTCGTGGATGCTTTCCACAAGGACTGATTTGGAGCCATACAGTAGTTCTGGACATCCTGTCTCCAGCCTGAAATCTAACTCACTTTCCCAATTACTTGCAGGCTTTGGGTAGGGAGCTGAATGTTACTTGCAGGAAGAGCAGAGGTGATAGATCCCATTGCATCAGCAGCACCTGATCACAGCTGTCATAACACAGCAAAACCCATGCTCCTTGTACTGGGAAGCAGTGGGGACCAGCTCTTCTGTTTCCCATTTGTTTCTCCCCCGTTTATACTCATTGCAAATGAGGTGTTTGGACAAAGGCCTGCGCAGACAGTAGTATAGCCAGCTGTGTTAGCTGACTCTTACACCACCTCTAACAGGGACACTCAGTTGGCGCAGGAGCAACGAACAGGGCCCCTCTGAGGAGGGCAGTAGCTGGGGATGTGGCGTTCACAGAGAGGTGGCCTCAGACGAGTAATCAAGTGCTCATTAGAGTTAAGTGACCACCTTGAGATGCACTTGGGAGCAGATGGGAAGCCAGTGCAGTACCCGGAGCACAGGTGGGCCGTGCTTATGCCAGCCTGCTCTTGTAAGCAGGCGAGCTGCTATCTCTGGCCTGACTGCGCTCTCCAGGGGTCTTCAAGGTGTCGCGCTGCTCGCTGCTAGCAGAAAGGAAGGGCAGCCTCGTGCCCCGCAGCAGAGCTGCGTTACCAGCTGGGCAGGGAGCTGCCCGAGTTGAGCCGGGAGCTGGCCCGAGCAGGTCCCTTAGGTGTTGTGCTGCAGCTGGGCGCAGGAGCCAGTTCTGCCAGGGACTGACTACCTGTGTTCCCCAGCTGAGGGGCTAGGACAGGGCTGGCAAGGGCCAGGAATGGAAGAAGCTCCTGTTACATAGCATGGGCTGGAGGTGTAACTGTTTGTGAACTGTCTTTGATTCAAAATCTGCTGGAACGTGTAGGAATCTTTTGGGCATTTTAGAGTGAGTTTTTAGCCTTTGCCTTGTATGTGAAGTTCCTGGAAAATCAACAGCAGCGCATCTTTCTTTGCATCTTTCTGTGCGTGGGCAGCACAGTGGTTGCTGAGGGGAGCACATGTGGACTGCAAGGGTGGTATGAGCACACTGTACTCAGGTGGCCTGGAGGTGATAAATAGTGCACAACTAATGGTGAGTGTGATCAAAATAAAGTGATAGCTCCTGGTCAGTCACGTATAGCTAACCCTACTCGCTGCCTAGGAAATATGTAGACTTTGGAGGCCAAGTGTTGGCTTCTGAGTAAACCTGTGCTCTATTCATGTAAAAAGTGCGTAGCACCTTCTTTTACATTGGTGATGGAGGCATAAGCCCTGCCAGTACACACCATGCTGAGAGCTTATGTTCAACCACGTGATGAATGAGGGTGGGAGACTCTGTGGGTAAAGAGAGATTCGTATTTTCCCAGTCTAATACTGCTCTCCCAAAGAACCTTCCGCTTGGTCTGGTTTATGTAAGGAAAAAGAAAGTATTCACACAGGAGGTGTTGGTTCTACTTAAAAGCGCCACTTCATCACTTTGTAATAGATTGCTGTAGTCCATGGTTTGTTTTGGGAGGAGGGAAGCTAAAGCTAAATGCCTCTACCCATTAGACCCATCCAGAACTAGTGGGACAACTGCTGACGTGTTGTTCCTGCAGATGATTCAAGAACATCAGGAAGGGAAGGACACCCTATTAGACCAGTTCATAAAAAGGCAGCCATAAGGTCCTTCAAGACCAGTATTCAGACGTGTTGGCTGAAAGTATTTTCCTTGCTTGGATGCCAAGACCCCCTTAACTCACTAGCTTTTGAGAGCAGTCTTGATACATCGCTCTGTTCTTGACTCAGGCATAGTTACTGCCTTGTCCTCTAAGTGGTCATTGTGAAGGGCCAGTAAATCATCTGCATGACCAGTGATGTGGATGAGATGCACTTGGACGCAAAAAGTCGTGGGAATGAGGGGATTGTGTGTACGCCTCTTTCCAAGGACCCAGGACAAACTGTTGTGCTAGAGCTTCTGCCTGGTCTGGCTGAACTGGAGAGCCGGTAGCTTCTTCTCTTCCAAAAGGAAGGGCTAAATTTCACTTTCTTGTCGTCTCTTTGGCTGTCTCTGGCTTCCTCAAACAAAAATCCTTAAAAGTGAGGAACAAAGTCCGCAAGCTGGGGAGATTTTTATCATCTCCTCCTGTATTACCCTCGCTAAGCACTGGTTAGAGAATTAAGCAAGAACTTAGATGAAAGTCTTTGCAGTCTTACTGAGAGCAGGAAGGTTAAGGGGCTTTCAGGTCAGGTCGTGGTTGGTCGCAGCTGCTGCCTAACCTCGAAACAGCCCCTGGTCCACATGGAGACAAAGAAAAGAAAGTAAAAGGGAGCAGAGAGGAAGCTCAGCTACGCAAAGACCTAGTACAGCCTGGTCTTCTCTTGCTTCTCCTCTATCCCAGCTGCGTGCCTGGAGGTAACACCCTTCTGCTGGCCATCGCTTGCTTCCTTCCCCTCTTTCCCCGTTTTCCCCAGTTCTGTTCCAATACTTTCTGCGTTCTTTGGTATAGAAAAGAAACTTCCATGGAGCCTGCAGGCAAGGGAGCACACCTCGTCCTCAAAGACAACCTCCTCGATTATTATGCTATGGTTTCCTTTAAATCTCTGCTGGAGTGAAGTGTAAGATCTGTCCATGGCCTGGCTCCAAGACCAAATCCCTGGTGGGTGTAGACTGGCAGAGAGAATGAAAGGACAGAACAAGAGGGAAAAAAGGGAAGAAAGGGAAAGGGAGGCACTGTGACCCTTGTGCTGAAGCCTTGTGAGCATGGCAGAGACTTCTGTGTGTTTGTGTGGAACGGGGGCTGTTTAGATAAACAGATGGCAACAAATGGCATAAAATTATATACCCATAATGTCAGTTCATAACATTTTGTTCGACATACTTGATTTAATCGCTTAGCTGACGATTTTGCTTTTGGGCCCATATGGTGGCAAATGGCAAATGAACCCTCTTTACACAGCAACTCCAATCTGGCACTTTTATCACCGAGACTCAGGGAAGAATCCGGGAGGAGAGAAATGCAGATGGAAAATGAATGAGCGAGCAGGGTGGGGTGCGTGTGTGGGAAGATGAAGAGTTGTGGCCAGGGGAGTGTTTGTGGGAGACAGAACTGGGCAGTGATTGAAATGGGGAAGGGCTGGCTGGGGCAAGCGGGCTTGGGCAATCTCTTCTTTAGGTGAGTATCTGAGAGGTGAAAGCAGAGCAGGGAGAATTTGAGAGAAAAGCCATGGAGAGAGAAAATAAGCACAAAATAAGGGGAACAGCTCTAAGAGGAAGGGAGAAGAGAGTGAAGAGGTGCCACCACTAGGGGAGGTGAAGATCATATCAAGTTTTAGGAGGAATATTCAAATCTAATCTAAAAACATACTGAAGATAGTGTGAAACCTAGAGAGCAGACTGATTGGACTCTTCAAAGGAATAAAATCATGGAAAATGTGCCAGATGAAAGCTGGCTCCTCCTCTACTGCTGCTGATGTGGTGCTCCTCTGAGAAGTGGGTATGCTGGGGACAGTAATGTAAAGATGATGACCAAGTTCCCATGGCAGATGGCTTTATTGTCACCAAAATCGTGACAGCATCTGGCAAAACATTCTGGCCATGAAACCGCTTTCTACAACCTAGCTGTTCCTAAAGCTGGGCGGAGGCTCTACCCTCACTTTGGACAACTTTTAGTTAGCTTGAGATCTTGCCAGACATTGAGGCCCCTCTGTTCCCTTGCTGAAAGCTGCGGCTCCCGAAGCCGGTCGAGGCTGCAGCCCCCTCCTGGCGGGCTCCGCGGGCCCCGGGGCCCTTGGCGCTTGCTGCGCTTCTCCCCGTCGCTGCAAGCCGCGCGGTCGGGAGCTCCCTGTGCGGCCGGAGCTGGGGTCTTTCTGTGGGTCACTCTTGGTTAAAGATGGTTTGCGTGACTGGGGCTCATTGTAGTTAAGTCTGGTTATGGCTTAGGTCTGTCAGAAGATCTGTGTGTCTCCAGTATTTGTGGTACCTACAGACAGCCTCCTTCTGATGAGAATGACTGTTGCCACTTCAAAATAGGTACAGCACTTCTTCCCGGCTTCCAGCCCAGCAGGAACCAGCTGGTAGCAGTTGATGTGGTCTATGCTGTTCCCTGCCTTAAGATTCCATTAGCTCATGAAGAGAGGTGCTAGGTAGGCTCCAAGGATGCTGCTAGAACCACCCTGGGCTTCCAGGGCAAACCTTGGGGGTTGATCTCCCGACCTCCTTCCCCATCTGCAGCTTTATGAGTTCAATTTCAAAGTCTGCACTTCAAGAAGCTGGTTTAAAACAGCTCCCTCCTCCTTCTCCTCCCCCGTTCACACCCCCCAGGCTCTTTACAACTAAACAGTTTGTCCTTTTCCCGGCGTTTGGGAGAATCTGGGAACGTAAGTGCTCCAATAACTCATGTCTGAGCTCTCATTTACCCCCTGCTGGCGTGGGGATGCTGCACACCAGCCTTGCAGAATGCCAAATGAGTCGTGGCTGCCGCCTTGTCCCCCGCGCTTGCCGGGCCCGGCGCGCAGGACCCCCGGGCGCCGCCAGTGCTGCTCACAGGGAGCCACATGGGCATCCTGCGCGTGGCCGCCCTGGCGAGTCCCTGCGACTGAGGGCTGCAGTGTGCACGATGCCAGAGCAGGGCGTCCACTAGCTGGGGAGTAGCGAGGGAAGGGAGATTAGGTCCTAGAGTTTGAGAAAGATGAATTTTGCAGCTTGGATTGCGAGGGGCAGCTTCAGGCAGGGAAATCTGCCTTTTGGCTTGGGCTGTGCCACTGGCTTGTCACACTGTCTTAGCTCAGTCATTTAGCTTGTGTCTTTTTTTTTTTTATGTTGTCTGAGAGGCAAAATGACATTTTCCCACCATCCCTTGGCAACTCTGAGGTTCGCACTGAGAACTGGTGCAAAATGTTTTGAGATTCATAGTTTGAGCAGAGCAGACTGTGATGTAAGCTGGAGTGGGAACAGAAATCATCCCTTCCAAGCTGTGGGAAAGTGGGGACTCCTTTGCAGCCCGGAGGGCTTTGTAGGTAGTGCGACTGTCCATCTCCCAAATAGCCTTCGGAAACAACTGAGGATGGTTGAGGGGTGAGCTGTAGTCGCCTTGGCCGCTGTAGTGGGGTGGAAGGCTGTGGTGGGTCTGTCTTCCTGAGCGCCCTCGCGTGGACTCTGTGCGTGTGTCCCCTCCTCCTCACGCGCTGCCTGTGCGTGGGCTGCCCTTCCCCGCTGCCCTTCCCCCTGCTTCTCCTTTTCTGTGGGGCTGCTCTTCTCCCCCTTGCCGTGCTCTGGTGGAGAACCCGGCTTCCCTCCAGTTGCATTCTCAGTACAGCCGGGTTAGCTTTCTAGACCTTCGCTTGGCTCCTGAGACCAACTTTATGTTTGTCCGTGTGGGGACATTTAAAGGGAAGGAGTACAAGGTAAATCGGTCTTGGCTTTCCTGGTCCCAGCCTGGAGAAGCAATGATTTATGTGCCGATCACGGTTCTCACTCCAGCGAAGCTAAAAGCTCCTTGTGGCGTTACCAGCACAGTCAGGTCCTCTGGGCTGCATGGCACCCTGAATCCCAGCCCATTTTCCTTTTGCTTGCTCTGCTCAGCCTGACCGCTTGGCCGGATTAGACACTTCACCCTGGGGAGCGGATGATCCTGCGGGCAACGAGCCGGGATGACTGTTCAGCTGATGTTTGCTGTTGCCTTTGGGAGCCCGTCCTGCTCCCTCCTTGCACCTTGCTGCTGTGTCCCGTTGGCCCGCGGGCCCGGCAGACGCTGCCGGCCGGCCCGCGCTTGTGACCACAGCTGGGTACAAAGCAGGGCTCTCTGCTTGAGCAGCAAGGACACAGGGTCCTCCCTGGGGCTTAGGAGAGCGCGGATCAAATGCGCCTCCTCCCCTGGACCTGGCTCAGGCTCCTCTCTGCCCTTTTTTCTCCGGTTAGATGGGGAACGTAAGAGATGCCCCTATGAGGGCGTCCGTGTGCTTGCAGCCTCTGGCTCTGGGGGCTTCAGGAGCCTCTTGCGGCACCTCTCCCCTGCCCTCCCCTTTTCCATCTCCACCTCTCCCTTCCTTTGCCCGTGGGCCTGGCAGGCGGCAGGAAGCGCCGAGGATGAGAGTGGGTCCCTAGTGTCTCCTTTAGCTGCCATTGCAGTTAAACGCGTACAGAGATCTGCAAATAAAGCAATACCCGCTCCCCTCCCGCTCCCTTCCCCCAGCAACATCCCCCTCCCGCCAGAAGCTCTGCATTTCACTCCAGCGCCCCCGGGGGAATTTGCCCATTTACTCTTGTTATTTGCATGATAAAGGCTGTTCCGATGCCTCTCCCGCAGCCCGCCTGGAAAAGGCGGCGAAGTTGGCGCCGGCCGCAGAGAAGGGCCGGCGGGTCCGGCGGGAGCCGCGGGGCGAGCGCTGCCGCCCGGGCCCCATGGGCAGCCCTGCGCCCGCTCCCCTCGCTCCGCACAGAGGGGCTTGTCCCGGCACCCGAACGTGCCCGCTGGGACTTACTGAGAGAGAGGAGGGAGGGGAGAGGAGGGAGATGCCCGGTGGGAGAACAGGCCCCTGTCCTGGGCTGCGTCCAAGCCGGAGTGGCTAAAGCTCAAGGTAACGGTGGAGCTCTTCTGTCCTGCCACTGCCCCAGGCCTGCATCAGCCCATGAGAGCAGCCTCAGGGTTCTCTGACCTGGGCCTGGCTGCCTCTGCCTTGAGCCCAATAGGACAACTTCGATAAAATGTATTTTCCTTGAAATAAGCGGAAGAAGTAGTGTTCAGCAGTGCCAGTTTCAGCCCAGCTTTCACCCTGCCTCTGATTTAGATTAGGAGCCTCTGACTGAGGAAAAAATGATGAATACATAACTTTTAGTGGCAACTGCACGTTTCCATTTTGGGCAGGGGAAACCCTGCATTGAGAAGCTTTAATTTTCATTTCTGTGCAGAAGAAAAACAATATTGAGGCCTTGAAAGCAGTCAGGGGGTTGTTCTCTGCCAGGGGAACGTGTGTCCGGGAGCAGGACGTGGCAGGGGAGGGCGGCTGGGGCGGGGA
>NW_010585380.1:518897-531665 GCF_000705375.1 Tinamus guttatus
CATCTTCCAGCTAAGGAGCCTGGTGCACCAGGCTTTGCAAAGGGCCTGGTGATTTTTAGTCCCTTAGACAACAGCCACGTGCAGCTCTGCAACCTCAACAACCATCCTTGAAAGATATCTGGTTCTTGGCCAGAAGCTGAATGCCCCTTGCTTTTCAAAAAAATCAGGGCTCTTGAAGATGCCTTGAAACAGTCCGTCAAAAATGGACTAATCCAAGTAATTCTGGAAAATCATGACTCCAAATTATAATGTGGGTGTATTGAGAAGCCTGATTTTCCGAGGCGGAGGGCAGTAGGATTCCACTATTGCATTGCTGTTGAGGAAGGCTGATTCCCTCGCTTTCCTGAGACCTTTGTCTGATCCCTTCCACCCAGCAAGGGTGACACTCATCCTGGCTCTCAGGTCAAGTCTGTGTTTGAGTGAATATGGTGAGGGTGGCTGAATAAAAGTATTCAGAAAGATGGCATTTCATCTTAGTCTGACGTCCCATCAGCAAAGCTGATCGGCAGAATTCGCTTTTTTTTTTTTTTTCTTTAATACATTGTTCTCCCACCAGAAAAGTCTGTTCAGTTGAAAATAGAAACTTGTTTCCAGAATGTCAGTTTTACCAAAATTTTGTTTAGGAAACATTTTTAACAGAAGCCTCTCAAATGTGCTCAACACCTTCCATTTCACTATTGTGAGAATTAAATTTTTTTCATTTCAAAATATCTGTTGTCCCAAAATATATTTCATTTTATACCATTTAGAAGATTATTTAAACAAGAATGTTAAAATAAAACTTTATTAAATGCTTTGTTAAATAAAGCATTTTGATTGACCCGAATTCATTTTTATGAGGAAATTCATTCCACCACAGATTTCTTTGCGGATTATGTCCAGTCCCTTGTTAAATACATTTGAAAGCCAAAAGTTTTCTAAGAAACAGGAATTCTCAGATCCTGCACAGATATTCTGTCTGGAGGCACATAGTGCCCTGGCATTCTTGGTTTCTTTCTATTTCAAGTTTCACGTTTTTATGTGTCATGAGATCTTTGATATAACCTGGCAACCTGAATAATGTGTAATTATTTGTAGGAGACCACACTAAGGTTAGAGGAGGTTGGCTGTATTATTTTAGATATCCCTACGAAAACACAGTAAAATACAGCATCTCTTCAAGCAGCAGAGGGAGGACAGAAAGCGTGGAAGGGGAAGCAGAGCTAGAGAAAGCCCAAGTACCCCAGGCTGCACTGTGAAGCAGTGAGCAGCGGGCTCCAGAGCGCAGTCTGCATCTACTGACCTGCAAAGAAGGGATTTAACTACCTGTCCATGTGACCTGGGTGCTAGACCATCTCTGAACTTGAAAGCAGTGATCAGTCCAGAGTAGTGCTGATAGGGTGTGTTTAGAGGTGAGATGTGTCACCTCACTTGAAAGTCGATCTGTACATTCTTCCCGGAGAGGTTGTGGAGTCTCCTTCTCTGGAGATCTTCCAAACCTGCCTGGATGCCACCCTGTGCCATGTGCTCTGGGTGTCCCCACTTGAGCTGGGGGTTGGACTAGATGATCTCTAGAGGTCCCTTCCAACCTCAACCGTTCTGTGATTTTTTGAGAGGGAGTTGGTTTTTTTTGCTCGAATCTAACACCTTTATGCATAGGCTTTATAGAGGAGCAGCTTTGTGGGCTGTAATGAAGGCTCTGGCAGGGACTTTCTCCCGGTGCTCCTCTCTGCTCGCCCACGGCAAGGGGTTAATAAGGGACCATTTCCCCACAAAAGCGCTGAGGGTGCATTTCCTCGCCGCGCGCCTGCCAGGCCTGGCCCAGCTCTGTGGATCAAAGGCTGGTTATCACTAATATTGAGCTGTTGTAACCTCTGTCCCCTTTGATTAACGTGGCGCTGCTGTGAATTTCTCAGTTAATCACGCCTTGGCTCACAGGGTCAGCTTGCAACTTGGCAAGTTCAGAAAACTACAGCAGAGGAGAGCAAGGTAAAATGTGTTATGCAAATGTGGTTATGATCGACTCTCCCCGGCGTGGGCCCTCTGCCACAGGGAGACGAGCAGGAGCATGTCCAGAGCAAGGGGTTCCCTCTGAGGAAAGTGGGATGGAAGAGCAAACTCTCCTGTCTTCCCCTGAACTTTCCACACGCCTGGGGAATGCGGGACTGGGGGGCTCTGACGCCTATGGCAAGGTGCAGGGTGTTGAGGGGAACGTGGCCTCCCAAACATTTTCCATCCTGAGAGCTATGGTTTGGTTTTTCCGTGGACTATGCTGAAACAAGAGCTTTGTCAATAGATTCAGGACTGCTGGCTTTGCTTTCCAGTCCAAGTCATTTCTCAGAGCCTCAGGATGAGAGAAATCGGCAGGCACCACAGCAATCCAGTGGATCTAGTTTTAAAGCCTCCAGGAAGGTGAGCTGGTGTGCAGGCCATGAGGTGAATGTACAGGTTAAGAATGAAGGTCCGAGCCCAGGTATGGCCACAGCTTGAGATGGGAAATTCAGCGTAGCTGGCAGTGAGTTAGTCTAGGCAGCACAATAGCCTAGCCCCCATTTTGGGATGCTGAAGGATAGAAGTATTTAGTGGAAAGAGAAGGTCAGGAGAATTGAGTCTTGTTAGGAGACTTGCTCTTTCCCATTCTACGCTTCATTTTCTCGCAGGCACTGAGGTATAGTGGTACTGCCAGGCACGAGGGAGGTGGACGTGAGGTCTCCTGAGCACTCGGCTTATGCTGGTGCTTTAGGAAGGTGGCCTGTTCCTAGCAACCCCACAACTGACAGCCCAGACCTGGACTCTACAGGCATATGGGCATGCCATGTGTACATGCAGAGATCTTAATGATGTAGAAATACCAGCATATTATAACAGTGAAGCACTTCTACTGTGCTTGCAAAACTGAGCTGCATGCTGTCCTGCTGTATCCAAACGGAATAAGCTATGGCTTTATCCCCGTGTTTGCCAGTACTGCTGGCTCTTCGGGGGTGGCTTTGCCAGCCTTCTATTGACCAAGGACTAAGTCCTGGCTGCTGGAGCTGCTCCCTGATGGTCTGTGGTGTAGGCGAGGTCTGTGCAGACTGGTAGTACGTGTGGCAAGTGTCTAGGCCACGGCTACGAGCAGTTCAGTAGCACTGCCAGGAACCAAACCCAGTGCTCTGAGTTCCAGCTCCTTCTGTGCTTTTCCTGGCTCTGTTTAGCTGCAACAGTGATTCTCAGACTCAGGATGTTGACTGCAGAGAAAGGGAATTTGCTCTTTCCACCAGCCTGACAGAAAGTTCCTTCTTTTAAAGGCTTCCTTATCAGTTCATATTCTCTACAGATTATCCCAAATTAATTTGCTAAATTGTCGTATCTTCACCTTCCTTCTTGCTCTATCTGCTTAGTGCAAGGAGTATTTTCCTGCCGCTCTTGGGACCTGTCGTACTCCCTGGCCGTTTTATTAAGAAGGGGTAAAACCACAGAGGGAAGAGTCTAAGGTGCTTGCAGGGAGACCCATTCTCATCCAGGAGAGCTGGTTGAGGTGGCACGGAGGGATCTTTCAGCTCCCATCGTGCCACAAAGCGCGTGTGAAGGGGTGAGCAGAGGTGTGGGCGCCTGGTGCCGCAGTGCCAGGCTGAGCGCGGAGCAGAGCACGGCAGGGAACAGCAGTGCTGCAGGAAGAATGAGCACGGCGGGGGATTCCTGATCAGACCCACTAATTAACCGCCTGCTCTTATTTTATTTCCTCCAATCTTTCTATTTTTGCATCATTTGTTTCCTTGTTCAAGCGAAACAGCAAGAAACTTTTTAAAATTTAGATTCAGGAGTGCTGGGGCTGAGCCCCTGCTGGGGCAAAAGTCCTGGAGCTCGGCTCCTGATGGCTCCTGATGGCTTTTGGGACGCCTGGCAATGTTTCACTGCCTCTCGCTCTCTTCCGAAGGCAGGTGCCATTCTGCTCAGCTGGGGCACGTGTGTCATTATGTCGCTGAACCTCGCGAGCGTGGGAGTGGAACTGCGGTACCTGCTGCTAGCTGAAAGACCCCTAAGCTTGAATTTTAGTGGGTAACGCATACAGATACCTTCCCACCATGGGCTCTTCACATCCATCTTTCCCTTGTATGCTCCTCGACACTTTAGCACTGCTGTACTTTAGCACTTCCTGATACACAAATATCCTGTATTTTTTAGAAATGTTAAAGCTACCATACAAGTGATTCGTAAGACATGGGCAGGAATTAATGAAAAATGACAGCTACGTACCTACAATCTCCTCTTTTTAAAAACTGCTAAACTGCACTGCTTTGGCCAAGGTGCTTTGGGAAGATAGCGCAGCGCTGTTGTCCCCACTGCTTGGCTAAATCGTGGTTAGGGAGAAATGGTTCACCCGGGGGCATGCGAGAAATCAGGAGCCCAGTCAGGACGGGAAGAGGAGCCTGTCTGTCGGTTGTATCATATTCCTTCTCTCTAGAGAAACTGTTTTTTCTGCAGCTCCCATTTCCGCATCTCTTGAATTTCCCTCTGATCTCAAGCCCTGGGTAGAGAACGTGGCTTCGCTCCGGGACGCGGCGGTTACCGGTGTGCTGGGGACGAGCACGTGCCACACGCTGGGGTGCTCCCCGACACCTCCTCCTGCGAGCCGCTCACAGGACCAGCAGTTTCACAGCCCAGGGGACTTCACCAGAAGTCATGTTCGGAGGGGAAAGTGCAGTCAGCCCAGCTTCAGGAGGGCTCCACAGAAGGGGAGCTGCACCTTGAACTTCCTCTCTCTACATTACAAGCAGCTGGAACTGTGAAAGAAAGAGTATGGTGGGCCAGACCCACTTGTAGGGCAGTTTCAGGATCTTAACCCACACGTACTAGGTTTCCACTAACAACAGTTGGAGAGCACAAACGAGCCTTCCAGAACCCTCTCAGTGGTGTTCTTTGCAGATCTGGATCTCTCAATCTGTCATCTTAGGATCTAAATGAACTTCGGTGCTAAATGAAATTCTAATCCCCATTAACCTAGAGGTCCAGGGTAAAACCTCGAGCCCTGTTTTTATCACAGTTAATCAGTTTCGTAGTGCCCCTCCCCATAGTGTCCTCATCTTCTGTCTGTCCTGCTTTCCTCCCCTTCTCCTTTTTCTTCTTCCTCATGCCCTTCTTTTCCCTCCTTTCTTCCTCTCAGCTTCTACTTTCCTGCCTGAGTTTGCTGCCTCTTGATTAAAATGTTGACTTTAACTTGGAATTAACCTGATTAATGTAATTGAAAGTAAAAGTCCGCTGCTCAGCACTTTGGGTGATGAGTGGAGATGGATTGAGAAAGAAAGCTTTCAGATTGAATACACTTCTCTCCTCTGGCTGTTAATTGCACCGTTTACTGGTACCTGACTCACTGACCGTCAGTGTTTAGTCCAGTTAATGATGATACACAGTCCATACTTTCCAGAGATAATTAAAAAACATTCCAGCAGACACTGTGCTGCAGAGAGCTTTCCTGTCTGTCGCAGTCAGCAGGCCCCAGGGGTGAGGGCTTGTAGTGTGCAGAGACAGCTAGGCCTGTCTCGGGGTGCCCCGCGCCGGGCTGGCCTTGGTTGTGCAGGTGTGGAGAGAGAGGAGGGGAGGCAGCCTCTCCACGTGCAGGCTATAAAGCGTCTGTCTCTGAACTATAAAATAATCTACTTGGGTGAGCATGAAGGCTCTCTAGGGTCGGGGGCCCATTTCAGTGCTTCCAAAGCACTTTGGCTAAGAAGCAGGATTTTTAAGTGGAGTTTTCTCCCTGCAAAGTCATTTGAGCTTGTATCCTTAGGGATATATCAGCACTGAGATAGTGAGAAGCAGGAATTGAAAGGCTTTGTGCATCTGGACACTGGTCTCTTGTGGCATACTTGTACATCTGTAAAATAGGGATGCTCACACTTCCTTACAGATGGGGAACTCTCACATGACTGTGGACAGAGATTCAGAGCAAATGCCTTGGCTGCTGCTTTCCAGGGACCCCAGGACACTGAAGTGGTAGCAGGAAAACCTTTCTCTCCAAATAGAAGATCCATATGGAACCACACTGCGAAAAGGTGTGGAGAACTCTGCTGTTGTTGGATGGAATATTCAGGCAATTTGTAGTGGTGCCAGCATTGCCTCATATATTTGCTAATGATCTGAAAAAAAGAAGGAATGAACAGAGAGCGTGAGGAACCGTCTCCCACCTACTGCCGGCACCTCGCTCCAGCCCCAGCTAGCTCGGGTGCCAGCGCTGGGTGGGCTGATGGAGGTGAGGGAGGTCAAAAAGGAAGAGCTGAGGGAGCCGACCACATTGGTGAGCAGATCACACGGGGAGCAGGTTCACTCGCGGGTATCTCCAATGAGGCCAACATTGCCACGGGCCCGCCCAGGCCCTTCTCGTACTCCTTTGCTGAGTTCTGCTACTTTCGTTTGAAGAACCTTTCTTCCAAAAAGCCGTCTTGTCTTGATCTGAAAATATCAAAACAGTAAGAACCCACTTTTTCTAATGCTATTTCGTTCCAGTAGTTAATCAGTGTTCATTGAAACTGTGGGCTGTATTTTTCATTTGGATTTGTCTCTATTTTAACTTCCAGCCACCGATTCTTGTTAAGCCTTTCTCTGCTGAACAGCACTTTCTGCCTTACATTTTCTCCCTACTCAGACACATCTGCATTAGACTCAGTGTAACACAGCGCACACCAGAGGCAGCGATTTGCGTTTCTTGTGAGCCTTCTCCTGTCAGCTCAAGGCAGAAGAGCTGGGTGTCACTGAGACCAGCCCGACAAGCAGGAACGCTCAGTTCAGCCCCGTCCACCCTCTTGTGTCCCGCTGCCATTTCCCTTGCACATCGACTATAGGCAGCGACCTGACTGCGTGCAGTGTTGAAGCTCTGGGGAAGAGCCTGGGATTTTAATGAGAGGAATGGGGTTAGTCTTTATATTATAGCGGCAATGAAAGGCCTCTCATGAGATCAGAGCCCTTGTCATGATAGGTTTTGTAAAAAATAGGAAGAGGCAAATTGTATCCCAAGGGATTTATAGTCCAAATAGCCTGGGAAGACTATATTCTCACAAGCATGGGGAATTGAGCCCTGGACACAAGAGGGAAGCAGAATAGGGACTGGCACCCTCATCTCCTCTTAGTCCAGCCCTGGAAATGAGAGAGCATCTTGAGAAACACTTTAGCTGCTCTTGCCATGCAGAAAGAGAGGGTGTTTTTTTTCATAGCATCTCTTAATCTTAGTTTGAAATCATTCCCAAAGCACTAGGTCTACATGTAACTGGATATTTTGTATCTATGTATTTAAAAATACATATATATAAGTACAGTAATACTTCAGGTGCTAAAAGGCTCCTCTCGTTGAGGCAGGCCATACCTGGAGGTGATTTTCACGTATTTGCCTGGGGCCCGTTACAGATGGGGTGACCCGTCTGGCTGTTCCCAGGCAGAGCCCCAGGGGCTGGGTTACCCCCGAGCAGGGCCGGGGGCGGCGGAGGGCTCAGGGCCGTCCGTGGGCCGCGCTGCGGGCGCCCTGGTGTTGGAGCCGCCGACATCAAGGCTCATTATTTTCATCAGATGCCACATTTGTAACCTGTTACCGAGTAAATTGTGATAAAATAGGCTGGAGCAGCCCAGGCTCTGACTCCTGGTGCTGCGGAGGTTGCTGCGAGTGTAGCGGGCAGGCACAGAGCCTTCCGGGACTGCCAGCTCCGGCGCCTTGGGGAACAGCAGGGGACAGTAGGAAGGGGGTCGGGGAAGCTCTAGGGTGCATCCTCGTGGCAGGGGCATGCGATGGGCTCCCCGCTCGCAGCGCAGACACGCTGGTTGGGGAGCATACAGCAACAAAGTATTCTGAGGCCGGGCTGAGATATCTTCAGTTTCAACATGGAGAAACTGAGGTGTTGAGAAGCTAAGGCAGTTCTACAGGGTGGCCCCGTGTCTTCAGGATGCGCTGAGCTGAGCAGGGAGGACGCCCGCGCGGAGGTGCCTCCCACGAGCTCTCTGCGCTGCGTCCCCTGGCACCCTGGGGTGCCTGCCGCTGCCTTAAGGGGCCGTGGAGGAGATGAGATGTCCTGTGCCGGAAGCTGTGCGTGGACGCAGTGGAACTGTACCTTAACGTGCTCCATGGAAGCTTTCTGGCTTTTACAGGCGTAATAAACAGCACATACGTAAAGATGCTTTGGGCATGAGTAGTATGTGTTACTGGTGATGGAACAGTGGGATATGCCAGAATATAAATGTAACTAGGAGGGGGGAAAGAACTTGAAAGTTTCTTAGGAGCTTCAGTACATCAGAAAGTGTGCTGTGGTCCAGGACAAGAGTAATTTTGGGGAAGTTTCGACAAAGTAGTATCATTTGTGATCAATGCTTCGCTTTGGCCAAGTCAAGATTTTAGAGCCTTTTTGGACTTTAATCTTCTTTAAATAAAAGATTGAAAGAAATGCTGAAGTGAAAAAGTTTTGAATAAAAATGTGAATGTTTACCATGTCCCTTGCAGAACTGGAAACACTTCTTTCCAAATTTTTGGATGTTTAAAATGTCTAAAACATAACGAAACTATGAAGGGCATTACTGATGTCAGTAATACTTTTTTTCTGTCAAAAAGCCACATAAACATTTTTTCTAACTATATGCACCTACCGCTGGGCTCTGGTTGGTAAATAGCTAACTAGATCCTGCTTTTTTAAAAGCTTACTGGCCCCCTATAATAGAAAGTCCCACTGTCTGCCCCAAAGGTCCCTCAGCTCCAGCTGGCAGCTCGGAAGAAGCGTCTCCGGGTGTGAGGAGGCGAAGCAGCGCGGGAGCAGCTCCAGGTGCCGTGGAGGGAGGCCGAGCTCTGCGCGCGCTCTGCCGCCCCGGGAGCCGCTCTGCTCCCGCTGGCTGCGGTGCCGGGGTGGCCGCCCGCGCTGCCCAGCTGTCACCGTGCTTGGCTGGCAGCCGCTGCAAACCGTGGAGCCTGCTTTTATGGGGCTAATTAATCTCTTTTAATTAAGGAAATCCTTCTACCTCATGTTCCTCCCCTTTCCTCTTTGCCTCTCTCCACCCTCCACAGCTGAAATGTGAAGTCCTTGAGCAGGAGCTGGTAAAATCTCCATCCTTAACAGCTCGGGTTATTTGTGTGGCAGTCCTGTGGCAGTGCTCGTAGCCCTTTGCACTTTCTTCCTTTGGTGAGGTAGCAGCTTCATCTTCATGGCCTGCTATCTTTGAGGCACCCTTGATTTCTCAGAACAACAACTCCTCCATGTAGACTTGTGGGCATGACTGGCACAGTGAGCTCTGCTAATGCCACTTGCATGCTCCAGGACTGTGTTTCTCCCCTTTAATTCTAATCCTTACTGCTTGCTGGAAATTTTGTTTTCTCTCCTTCTCTGTGCACAAAGTCTAATGCTTTTACTTGTGTTATGAAACTTCTGGTTTCAAGGCAGAAAAGAGACACAAAAGTCGCAGGACTGGATACACCTGGCCTGGCCATCCCTGCCCCACAGAAACCCTGCTGCATGAGCAGTGCACGAGTTCTGCTTTTGCAAAGCCTGCCACAACTGCTGCTCCGTTTGTGAGATTCTTGTTCAAGTTTCTTTCCCCTTCTCCATACCTACATTCAGAGTGTCTCCCCTTTAGCTATGGGGGCTGATTTACATACAGAAGGGTGATCAGCTGTGGGAAGAACAGGCTAGCGGATCAAATACTAAGTGACATTAAGTGGCATCTAAGTGACATTACTTCGATTCTTTGCTGAGCTCTGCGTTGCAGTGTGACCATGCACACAGCAATTAATTCCCGTGCCTCTGCTCCGCAGCTGCGGAACGGGCCTGGCTGTGGGATCCTGCGAAGCCCTGCAGCAGCCTGAGGTCAGAGGGAGCGGTGCCTGTGCAGAGCTCGGGTGATGTGGTGGGGACATCCATGCAAATATTTTCTAGCTGCTAGAAAAGCTGTTCCTGTGGTTGGGAAGAATTGTATCATGCCTTGTTTTATAATGGAGCTTTGACATACACACTGCATGGACACCCCATAGTTGTATTAACTTCTGCTTCTTCTGTTCACCCCTGCCCTTTGAGTCAGCACAGGCCCTCAGCCCAGTGGAAGGCAGAGCTGCAGACTGGCTACTTAGCACGATGAAGACCCAGGAGGATAAATCAATACAAGGAGACACATTGGCATCAGTAAAACTCATATGGCTCATACAGTAATTTCCAGTTTCCTCAGGGAGATGGAGGAATGCTTTAAAAAGTGGTCATAAGCAGGAAAGTGACTGTAAAGAATTAGCTCTGTCTCACTGGGTGCATCTGCTTCTACTCAGTCTTATTCTCACCTTGCTCATAATGATGTAAATTCACAAATGCTCTATTAAAGTTGACATGAGGACTCCCTTCACGTATGCATTCCCTGTACACAGACTTGGGTGTAGCATCAAGCCTTTTTTACACCAAGGACTGTAAATGGCCAGCGCAAGATATGCATCTTGTAGCTTGAAAGGACTCGATCCAGCTCCTGGTTGTGCTGGAGACCACAGTGGCTTGGTGAAGGGTCTCGGCTTCCTCCCCTTATGGCTGCTTGCAAAAAGTCCACCTCAACATTGGCTTAGTCCCAACCCGGGAATACTCCTTAAGTGTTCCTAGCAGAGACCTTTGCCTCTGGATTGGTAAGGATTGCAGCCAAACTGCCATGTGGAAACATTGAACTTTCCTCCTTGAAGGTCAGTCTCATCCATCCTTAACAGGAGACCTGTGGATCCGCGTTTGCCCTCATGCATCCCCATGCTTCTCAAGTGGTGAATGAGTAACACAGGAGCTGAGGGGGCTGCAGGGTCACCAGTGACACGAAACCCGTCACCGAGCTGCCGGTACAATGAGCGCTGGGAGAGCTGCTGGCCGAGGATCCGGTGTCAAGGAGAAGTGGCAGGAGGTGAGAAGTGCCAGGAATGCTGCTTCCCAGCTGGCTCTGGAAGCAGCGTGTGCCTGCATCCGTCTGCGCTCAGATCAAAGCCTCCTTGAATTATTCAGGTGCTCTTTGAAAGCTCTCATCATGCAGAAAGTGAAGGCAGCTTGGCTCTCCTTGCTGGAAAACAAGCCCTCATTGTAAGCACCAAGGCCAGGCCGGGTTCCTCTGCTGCTTGCGGTGGCAGCATCGCTGTCACCGCTGCAACAGGAGTTCCCTTTTGGTTATGCTACTCTCACCTCCAGGCCTGCAGTGCATGGGCTGCCCGTCTTCATGGGCTTCAGCCAGTGCTTTGCACCCAAGCAAGCCCATTCCTGCAGGTCCACATTGACCCCTCGATGCCAGCTCTGCCAGTGGAACCAACATTGCTTAGTTTAAAGGGTTAAATAAGGAAGAGCCAACGGGAGGCCTCCAGGCGTGAGCCCCTCTGTGCCGCGTGCCCTGCACTGTCTGCATAGACAGGGCTGGGATGAGTCCGTCCAGCCTCACCAACTGAGATGTCTTCTAATATTTAGTTACATTTATTTTCTAAATGCCACCTCTAGCAGACAAATGATTCCCTTAAAACACAACTTTAATATTTTTAAACCCTGTTTTCTAGCCATGTCATTGAGAAGAAGTTGAAGGGCATCAACAGCAGCTGCAGCGCTGAATTTCACTGCTGAAGTTCACTTTTTGTCCCATCACTTTTCAGGTGAAGTGTAGGAACAACGCTGAAGCAGCAGGGATCTCTGGGGTTACCAGGTCTGGTTATTTTCATGGGAAAATGACTTGGCTAAGTGATGCGTTGTATTGGCTCCAAAAGAAAGCAGAATTCTTGTTATTTCTGCATTCATGTTCATCTTTACACTGCTGATGGTTACCTAAGAGTCTAGCAAAGGTTATTGCAGATCATGCATCCTGCAGCCCAACTAAAGATCATCTTTTCCTCTATACTTATTAACTGGGATGTCAGATTCTCTTCCTTTTCTCATGAGAAAATAAAGAACAGAAAACGTATTTTTCATCTGAATTTCTACATGAAATATTGGTTGCCTGCAAAAAAATGAATGCTAAAAAGCTCATGGAAAAACAACTGCAGTTGATCTTGGAAGGGATTTGTAGGCATCCCGTGTGACTAATAGTTGTCTCTCAGCTGAGTTTCCTGATCAGGCTTTATTTTCCATAATGCACTAAGATTTATTCATTACTGGGTGGTGGTTCTGTGAAGATGGAAACATAAATATAGATACCTATAAATGCCTAAATACAGATTGCAGTTGAATCAGATATTCACTTTTTTGAAAAAAAAAAGCTATTTTTTGGTCAGGATACACCCTTTAGTAAACCTCTGCCATATGGTAGAAACATATTTCCCTCTTTTACTCAAAGGTAGAGATGTGTGTCAGAGCTTGCCTGGGTTTTCTGGGAGGCCAGTGAATGTTCTCAAAACATAAAGCCCAGCAGGATGGAGAAGAAGGTTAGTCCAGCACGGGAGCAGATTGCTTGGGGAGGTTGTGTAACCTTCATCATTGCTCTTAAAGTAGGCTAAAAAAAGGGTCAGAAATCAGGTGTTGTTGATCGCGCCTTGGCAGCACAGGTCTTGATGACTTCTTAAAGGCTACTTGAGCCTTTTCTGTGATTTTGTAGAAGAACAGAATGGCTGTTCCTGTTCCCACCGTGCAAGGAGCGCTGCTCCAAGAGGAGAATCCTGCTGCACAGGGAGGAGGGACGGTCCTGCCCTGGGAGAGCCTCAAGCGTGAGGCGAGAGGCAGCAGCGGGGCCGGCGAGCGGAGGGGGTTCCGTGAGCAGCACGAGACGCTGTTGGCGGCGGCGCGGGCAGCGCTCCGAGCGCGGGAGCATCCCCGCGGCTGGCAGGCCGGGGGGGGCCGCGGGGGTCCGGGGGGGGGGGGGGGG
>NW_010585380.1:531801-558522 GCF_000705375.1 Tinamus guttatus
AGCGTGGCAGGAGGAGGCAGGCGCGGGGTAGGGCCTGGCCCGCCATCCCACATGCTGTGGCATCTCTTCCAGTGACAAGAAGTAAAGTTGATGAGTCCGTACCAAGACAGTGAAGTGACCCCCGTGCTGCTCCACATAATTAATAAATAAAGCACTGGGGGAGTTTTTGCCATGCCGGCTGCTATGACAGGGCTGTCTACGGTGCACTTAAGCATTAAATGACCAATTTCTGTCAGACTAACTTCCCAAGCCTCTCTCTCTCTCTCTCTCTCTCCCTCACTCACAAAGCTAGCTTCCTCGCTCCCTGCACTTGGAGTTTTTCAGCAACTGATGGCTCCTGGTTCATTTCTGTGGAATTAATTGGTCCCTGAATGAATTCTGTTGACAGGGCAATTTATCATGTGTTTGGGTTGACAGTGTTGGATACCGGCAAAGGGGGGGAGTGGTGTGTGAGTGGGATGAGGGGAGATGGACAGGGTGGGGGTGGGTGGGAGGATGAAGAAGAGGAGGAGGAGTAGAAGAAAGAGGAGGTGGACTGGGAGAGAAGGGATGTTTAAGAAAAGAGAGGTACAATTCTCTCCCCCTTGGCTCCCTGCAGTACTGCTCTGTGCAATCGCTAATGCAGGGCAGGGATAGCGAGAGGATGGTGGGGAAGGCAGTGCTGCTTCTCTCATGGTGGGAATCGGATTGCTGCTTTTCCACAATTTGCAGTGTAGCTTGGGGGGAAAAAAAGTAGCAGACGCCTAAAGAAGTTTCCTGGTGTCTTCTTATCTCCGAGGTCAGTCACAAGCCCTGTTGTGTGTTGCCCATGTTTGTGCTTCCCTCTCAGGACAGTGTGAGTGGGAGACTGGGGACAGGTACAGTTAACCCTCCAAATGCTGTTTTAATAGGTGCTGAGTAGTGTATAATGCATTAGTATCAGCCACTGTATCTGCTAGTGAGGGCCACCAGAAGGCAGGGTAGCTTACAAAGCAGTATCAATAATTTGGGTGCCTGGTTTCTCCTCAGTGTGGAGGGGAAGGGGATGTCTAATCTCTCGTGTGACTTTGACAGTCTGAGGTTGCATCATTTCACAGCCTCCAGTTCTGGGACAATGAGGGACTTGGCAGCGCAGTTCGAGTCGCATCGTGGTTACATCGGCATAAAGATGTGGTTACTCTGGATTTTGGAATCCCTTTGTAGGCGGCACAGTCTGGGTGATCGTTTTAGTTCCTCTGGCTTCACAGCTGCTGCCCTGGCTGCTGGTGGGCGGCTCAGGCCGCTTGCGACGTGGTGGCTCCGCTCCGTCCCGCAGCGCTCGCTCAGCTCCTCTCTCTCTCAAGACCAAAGGTTTCAAGGAGGCAGCCGATACATCAGTGCCCAGACCACAAAGGCAAAATCTGTCTGAAGACCAGGGTGACTGCTGAGTGGCAAGCCCCAAACTCGGGGAATGGAGAAGGGTAACTGGTGTGGTGGTAGACAGGCTCTTTCTTATTTTATTTGTTCAAATATAATACAGTGCTCGTTGGGTGAAAAGGGTTTTCTGAGCAGCAAGGAGATAGGCTCCTTGTTTAGGTTTGTCTTGATGATTTTGTTCTTACTCTGCGTTGGGGAAGCCTTGCAGCCTGCATCCTGCCTGAGAATATGTGAGCACCAGAGGGAAAATTTATTTCTAAACCCTTTTATTTCCCTTCTTTTGGTACTAGCACTCTAAGAGAGTGGTGCAGTCAGCTCCTTCTCTAGGCTCTTACAACAAGCTTTCCTTGTAGTTATGTAGCTAAATAAAGCTGAGATTCATCTTCAGTGCAGGGAATCAAACCTAGAAATACTCCTAGCAGAGGTGACAGAACCCAAAATAACAGTGGTGGCCTGAGATAGCTGAACTGAGGAAAGGCTCCTGTGAAAGGAGCTGTGTTCAGTGTGGGATCTCAAAGCGTAAACTGTCGGGGGTGAGGACCCTCTCTTTGTTGCGGTGTGTAACGCGCCAGGTAAAATTGGTTACCTAGGAGCTAACATATACAAAATGATAGTGATGGCAATAGCAATACTGAACAGTGATTTTTTTTTCTGATTCAAAGTCATCCAAACAGATTAAGCTTAACCCAGAAAGTCTGGGAGACAGATGTGGTGCTGGGAAAGACCAGTCTGTGTTGAGGTAATCTGGTTAGCTAGAATTCCACAGGACAGGAACATTGTTGATTGCTAAGGAGTAGGAGCTGCACAGAAGTCTAATGTCTTTTTGTAAAGAGTGCCCTCACACACAGATAAATTATGTCCAAATACATATTTTATATATATTTTTCCTATTGAGTACAAGATTAGTAGTGTTACAGCTTATAAATACCAAAATGAAGGACATAAATTTGGTAGCAAAGACTTTGCAACCTAATATTCAAAGATCTGACAAGGTCTAGCAGCTACAAGTTGAAACTGGAAATAAAGTGTGTTTTTAACAGCGCAGGTAATCACCTGTCAAAATATTTTAGCTCAGCTTCAGTATATTTTCCAGCACTAGATCGTTTATCCTTAGTAGTGAATGTTGGTCTGAAACAGACTCTTTTAGCTCAACCCCAACTACTGAACCTGCTGCAGGAATTAATTCAAAGAAGCCCTATGAGTATCTCCTATCAGAGGCCAGACAAGATGATCGCAATGTGCTGTGAGTCTCCTCTGGGGTGGTTGTGGCAATGACCTTGAAAATGGCTATCTCGAAAAGTCCCTGCCTGATTCCGGTTCCTCTTTCACAGTGTTCATGCAAGTGTCACTCCTTTGACTCAGGCTTCTGATGGAGAATAGTAGCTACAGAAGGCAAATGAGGCTTGTGGGAGGAATGATCAGGCTGTCCTGAACCAGTCAGGTGAGCGTGGCAGGGGATGCATTAATGGAGCACTTGCTGTCATTGAACTACATCAGCCAAACATTTGGGTCAAAGTACGGATGTTTGTATAGCAAAGTTATCTCCAATTATTGAAAAGACTAAAAACTTGAAGGCTCGTGTTGTGAAACAGAGATAAAAACAACTCTTGTGGTAGAAAAGGTGCCCGTTCAAAAATGAAATCTCCATTAGACAGTAGAAACGAGCAGAACAAAGTCAGCTCCAAGCAGGTTGCACATGGAACGAGCCAGGATACAATAGCTGCATAGCCGAGATGGCCTGACACACGGTTTACAGGTTATTCAATATGCGGGTCCTGCATCAGTGGCCATGATTAGAATTGTGGGCAAAAGTTATAGACTCAGTTACCTTAGTAACTTCCTGTGGCTGCCAATTCAGTGCTAAAAATATAAGTTCTTGGGATTTTTTTTATCAGTTTTGAATTTGTTGCTTTGTAATCTGATCAAATGTGTTCTTTTTCTTGTGTTCTTTTGACCTGCAGGATCTTGTTCTGCTAAGGAAGCCTCGAGCTTGACTTCTGGGGAATGTTCAGGAACTATTTTGATGAGTTCCAATTAAGGACTGTTTCTGACAGTGGGAGATGCAGAGGTCAAAGAGTGCCCTGAGCAGTACAGCAATAGACCACATGGAGCATAGATAAAAGGTAAGAAAATGGCATAATTGTAAAACAGAAAACAGAGCAGAAAATTCTTGAAGACATGAAAAGACTGAGAATTTGCAGGTTCCTTGAGTGAATATTTCAGCTAAGATTTCTGCCTGGAGCCTAGCACAATTCGATAGAGATACTTGAATACTTTATGGAGAAAATAATAGTCATAATAATGCTTTGCCTCCTTGCATAGTGTTTAAATTGTAATGGAAGTTTACAAGAAATTTTAGACAGTCTGATCAGAAACAAGAGGTTTTTGTAGCCATGTCAAACGAGTAAGGAAGAATTACTGTGGTTGCTTGAAGATCAGAGATCCTCGAGTGCCCTCGCAGATTCCAGCTGGAGCTGGAGCAAGTCTGTTGTCCCTAAAGATCATGACAGAAGTGACATGAGAAAATGCCTAATCTTGGGAGAGAAGCAGGACAACTCAGTTTATTGCAAGAGATGACGTTGACGATAGCATAAACTAGCAACTGAAGCTAGGAAAAGGAAATTCGGGTGACTAAACCGCCAGGCAAGCGGATATTCAGTCATGAGCAGGGCTGGCTCACTCTCATTGACATCTGAAGGGTCAATCCCGATCTTTAGATGTTTAGCAGCTCACAAGTGGCTTGCCATATCGATATTGTAGCTTTAACTGAGCTAAATCGGAGCTCTCCAATGAATGTGCTGGACTTAACCTCAGTCTAGAGAAGCATCCAGGTGGCTATAGGGGTGCAAAAGGCAGAGGTGTTGGTCAGAAAGGCCTCGTTGTTCAAGTTGAGGCCCAGAACTCATGACATAAACAAGCTGGCCGTGATTAGTATCAAATGTGGGACACTCTGGGGACACTCTGGGACTTACAGCAGGAACTGCTCTGGTTCTTTGGTAGAACAAAGAGTAACATGACGGAGCTGTTTCTTACTGTCTTTGTGCCAGGGTATGTGGGATCCTCCACGGAGGAGGAATGGCTCATGTATGTGTCATGGGTGATGACAAGGGCCTTTAGTATCAGCCTCTCTCCTTTAATGATCCTTTTTTTTTCTCTCCTGTCTTTGGCCTCTTCAGTCTGGGCTGTATTCTGGGTGACTTGTGCATCGTTTGTGTGAGAGATGACTGGAAAAGCTCATTTCAAGGGAGAAGTGTACATAGAGCAGGGAGCAACGGCATTACCTGGATGATCTGTGGCTTATAGATTCACCACACTTAGGTGACTTTTAGATTGGGTTAATGCAAGAACATGGGAGAGGACCTTCAATCACAATTCCTTTTGCCTCAGGAGAAGGAATAAGAGGATGCTTGCAGCTGTCTTTTTTCTTTCATCAACTTATACCTCCTTTGTCAGCAGCGTGGGGAATTTTGGCATGAGATTTGTATGTTTTGGAAAATTAAGAGCAAAGGAACACTTCTGCTGTTCTGGTGCATAAGGCAAAATCAGTAGTAAGATTCCTGTTGCCTTTGAGTCGTTTGCTTGGACATTTAATGCCTGCTGTGACACTCGCTGTTGCAGAGCACAGACGTGTATTGTGCACGACAGACATAAGCAAATCTGTACCTATGTAACCAGATAATCCAGGCTTGACTTCTTTGTGTTCCGAGTGGCTGCATAAGGGGAGAACTGCATCAAGAAGCTTTTACTTTTCCCTTACTAAAGCCCAGTTAATTCAGGGATTACACAAAACTAGGACTTTTGCTGGTGTATGGCTCGGAAAGAAGGACCCCGGAAGGCTTTGCCTCCTTTCCTGCCAGTCACCTCTGGACTGAACACAAACATGATGAAGTTCAGGCCTGTGATTTAGCCACATGAGCATCTGCTTTTCCCTGGCATATCCTCCTCCGTAATTCCCAAATGCCCGGGTGTCTCCCTCTCTTCCGAGAGAACAGGTGATGTCTGTGATCGGTTTCGGTTGGTGAAGGCAAACAGGTCTCAAAGCAAATCAAAATGTTATTGATTTTTTGCTTTCTCTATATCAGCCAAGCAAAAAAATACATACGAAGAGGTAAAACACATGAATAACTAAACAATAACAGGTCAGAACAGGCAATCCATACTCAAAGATAAAAACAGAGAGGGAGCCGCAGGACAATATTGGAGGCATCAGCAAAGCCTGTGCCAGGTTTGCAGAATCAAAGACTGTTCCTAATTCCCTCTAGTGTTTTCACCCCTGGCCCCTCCTTTTGGTGCATAATTTTCTGGGGAGTCAGAGTAAAGACAGAGAAGTTGGGTTAAAGGAAAATAAATTTTTGGCAGCACCAGTATTTTTGCCAGAAATGTTGCTTTGTGGCCTTTCTCAAGGAAAGATGTTGCTGTTTGCTCTTCATTTTGTGGTAGTTCCCAGGGGCTTCAGGTATGGACCAGCTCACTATGCTACCTGCTGTACAAAGGCAAAAGAGCAAGAGAAGTCCCAATTCCTAAAACTAATAAGATGGACCAATGGAAGAGGAAGCACGATGGAAGGGTTGGGAAACAGGGTAAAATTTAAGTGCCTTCTGATTTGTAGTAAAATTTAAAAAGATGTTGGATAATGAATATATATCCTTTGTCTGCTACTGGTGGAAAAAGGGGAAGATTTTCCAGGTGACCTCAAATAATTTTCAGAAAAGGGTAAATTTAAATAAATAAATAGATAGAGAAATAAATAAATAAATAAAGTTCCAGTGCAATTAGGCACAGGAAAAAAAAAAAAAGATGGGTTTTCAAAGGTCCCTACCAACTATTGCCACAAAGATTTTTGAAGGACTTAGTGTCAAATGGCGAGGGTGAATAACAAAAGGTTACACAGTTCAGAAAACTGTCCAGTGTCCAGCTTGTTACTGGCCAATATATTATCAGAGTAAAATATCGACATGGGAAGAAGTGACGGGGAATCTTGCTTCACTGCTGCATGCATGTGCAACAAGCACAAGTGGCTCATGGACTGCTGGAAGAGCTGGGCTGTCCGTGGTTTTGCATGACTGCAGTGTTTGCTTAGATCCCTGAGTATGGGCTACGTTTGAGAGCTGTTTTTGGAGGTCTTGGCCAAGCCTGTGCCACAGCTACCAGCAGTGCTTAGCAGAGTGGAGTGAGTCGCTTCCTCTCGCGGTGCTGTGTGACTGGAGGCAGGCTGGGCAGGACGGGCTGCGCAGGGTGGCAGGACAGGAGCTCTCACCCTGCGCAGTGCCCGAGCCCTCATCTCGGGGACTCCAGGCGATGCTGTAATGTGGGTCATAATCACAGTTCACAGGGACCGTGTGTGGCTTCCGTGACTGTAGCCTGTGGCTCTACTGCTTTGTGTCCTTACTCAGTATCCCTTGAGCTGCCTTCTCTCAGCTATGACTTCATTAAGGGTCTTCTCAAGACCCTCAGCAGTGATGTACAGATTGTATTTTGACCCTATACTCGCAGCCCGACAAACGTGTCTGTGAATGCTAACCAGCAGAACATGGTCAATGTTTGACCAGCTTCAGCTCTCACAGGTAAATCAGTGCTTTGCTTGCCCGGTCTGGCAGGCCTCAGGCAGTCGCTAAGCAAGAGCTGCCCTCCTCCACCTGGAAGAGTAACAGTGTTAGCAGAAGAAGATTTTTGCTGTTGGTTTCTGAGACGCAGCTTTTCGTCTTGTGCTTTTGAGCCTGTAGCTGAAAGTGTCTTGTGTCACATTTAGCATTCGTGCTACGTCCTTTTAGCCACCAGAAAATCTGCACAGTGTAAGAAATCAAAGCCTTTGCTAAATAAAATATGTAAAAACCCACACCTAGAACAGAAAGTGATACCAAGTCCTCGCCTTTCACCAGAGCCACGAGGAAAGCGCCAAGCCGCAGATGTTACTGGAAGCGAAGCGGGTGAAGCTCCCCTCTCCTGTCGCCCACCCCAGCCCCCAGTAGGGACTCAGGGCTCCAGGAACGGAGCCCCGAGCGCGTGCGGAGCCGGGGAGTGACAGGTGCCTCCTGATATGCCTAAATGAGAAGGACCAATCCGGGGAGCCTGCCCCGCTTTTGTTGTCATCTGCCTTTGCCCACGAAAGATGAGTTTGATTGACAGATGCATCAAGGTTCACAGTTTATTGGTTTTTGCAAAAGAGCCAGATCTGCCAATTTAGACAGGGGAGTGACACAAAACTTTCCATCTAAATGGACTAATTTTACCACAGGGAATTCCCAGGCAGAGAGCGCCAAGGCAGGCGCAGTCCTGTTTTATTTTTTAACAAGGACTGAATGACAAATATAAACGACAGTTCTGGGCTGACGGAACATCAGCATTTGACACTTCACAGGGGAGCGCTGAAATAAACAATAGGCAGAGAAATTGAATTAGAATCAGATGAGAGTCAGCTAGAGAGAGGAGGGCCTGATTCTCCACCAAATCACTTATAAAAGAGCAAACTGAATACTAAGTAGGTACAACATGCTCCCATCCTGATTTATTAACAATTTTAACCTATTAGTAGACCGCGCTGGCACCATATAGATGAATCACTGGGCAAAGGTGTATGGTGGAGGAGACCTGTATGCAGGGGCGGGAGCGCACGAGGGGTTCCTGTTTGTGGCGTGGTGAGCTAGTTGCAATAATCTTAACCTGTGTTCCTTGCAGACCCTCCAAAATTAGAGAGGAAAAAGGATGACAAGTCCGTTTAATTTCTCTCCTGTTCCCTCCAGCGCATTTCGTGTCGAGTTCTGTCGAGCCTTCCCGTGTTACCGTGGAGCACCCGGCCTTGCCCCCAGCCATGGCTGGGTTCTTTCACTACCGTTTTTGCTATAGGCTCCGTCAGCTGCAGACACGCGATCCAGGGCACGTGGCGGGAATGGTTCTGGGCACAGGCGCGCAGTGGGACCTCCTAGTGCGGACACTTCTGCTGAAAAGAAAAGATTGCCTTGCTTGATAGTGTGGACAAAGCTTTAATAGGGAGAGAGGTTCTTGAAAGTTCCCTGTATGTTAGTCAGGTAACTATGTTAGCTAGTTATTGTGTGGTAGAAATTTGGATTTGTAAATTTTAAATGTATCTAGAAAAAGAGGCCTTCAATCTTTTTCAATTAGCACATAGTAAGAACAAAAACAACAAAAAGTGGAAGATAAGCTGCTCGTATAGTGAATGTAGGCCCATAAACTCGCTTCCCTTAGTTACACTAAAAGCAGCTTTCTTAAAAATAAACTGGAGAAGGTCTTGGTGCTAGGGGCTTTGGGGTGATTTGCTCGTGAACGATGATTTGACTTTCAGAGATAAGTCCCAAGTGGAGCCACGTTGTTGTTTAGGTGCTGTGACCGAGCACTTCTGGCGCGGTGAGCGGTGCCGAGGGCAGGTCCGCGGTTAAAGCGCCTCGTGACGGGGCTGGCGGGCAGGCAGGTGCTGTGTCTGGGTGGAATTTCACTCTGCTTAGGCTTAGAGCCTTTGGGTTTTCCGTGTAGATTTTATTTGTCTTCTTTCCATAAATGTTCCACAGTGTATCTGTGAAATTGGTCTCAGGCTGCAAGTCATTATGTTTGCAATATTTCATTGCCAGAGTGCCTTCTCCTCCTGAGTGGGCACAGAGGCAAAACCAGAGTAGTTCTGAGGCAAAGAGTAGGTTTTAAAAAGAGACAGTTTAGAAATGAAGCCTTTGTTGTTACGTTTTTCATAACTGAGAATTTGTCCTTCAGCCAAGACTGGCATGCAGTGGTGCTCTCTGAAACCAAGGCTCTGCGCTGCCTTGAGTTAAGGCGGTCCCTGAAAGGGCTTCCTGCCACTGAACCCATCAGCTGTGGCGCTTAGGCCGGGCAGCGTTTACTTACCAAGCTGGCAATGGGAGCCGAGCTGCCCGTAGTGAAGTTCTGCACTGAAGCCTGGTTGCTATCGAGCAGTAGAGCAGGACTGCGGAAAGCAGCAGCAAACAGCGTTAACGCGGTTAAGGACAGAGGGATGGAGAAACCCCCTCTGTGTGTGGGGGGAAGCTTGTAGCATCTGAGCAGGGAATATAGGGGACAGGAAAGAAAAACAGTGCCCCAAGGAACATGCAGGGTTTAGATATGAGAGGGTAGTAGGCAGAGAATGCAAAAAGGAGAGATTATGGAAAATCCATGTCTTCTGTAGAGAGTGGAATGCAGAGGGAGAATGTGTCTGGGCTGGAAGACTTGTGAAGGCAGGAAAGGGAAGGAAAAGTGACAAGGAGACTGGAGCTGTGGGAAACGGTCAGGGTTTGCCAATGGGAGAGAACCTGCCCCAGGGATAAAGAGAAGCGTGAGAGAGAGTCTTCTCTGAGCAGCTGCTGTACGCAGAATTTGCAGGTTTTGGGGAGAGTTTTGAACCTGAAGGGATCACACTCTGATTTAGCAGCTTCCACCAAAACTTCACATAGCAGAAGGTAGGAGAAAAAACGAGTCTTTGCGCACAAGCTCTGCTATCAAATCAGCTCCTACCAGCCTCGCCAGCCCTTACAGGTCCATTCCAGGTCTTGGGACATTTGAGCTTCTTGGTAAAGCTCTAAAACTCAGCATCCCTATGATGAGATGAGAGGCTCACTTCCCACAAAAAGAAGCAAATTTCTGACCCTTGGAGTGGAAGAGACATTACTGAGACATGTCTATGACTGTGGTCATCTTGAAAATAGCAAAATTAAGTCAATTAAAAGTTCTTTTTATTTTCCATACATATATGTGTATAAAAATATACATACCCAAAATGGTATCTGGCGTTACACAAATTATGATTTCCAGTCTTGTGATTTTTTTGTGTGCTTCATTCATGATTTTTAAGTACTTGGGGCTGGCATTGCAGGCTCTAGCAGCCTTCTTTCGCTTCATTGCAGACAGCTTCTGAATCATGGTAAATTAACTGTCCTGAGAACGTTCCCAGCTTCTTTTCTAAAGCAGTCAAGAATTTGTAATGTACAGGCTGTTTACTATGCATATCTTCATTAACTGCTAGTTGTTCAGTGAGCTGATCCTTCCCTTAGCATTTTAAAGCATTTTACTTTGCATACAATCATCAGTGTGTAGATTTACTAGACAGTGATTTTCATGATCATTTTAAATATTGCTGCTGTGTTTGCTGTCCTCCTGTCTTTGGCATTTCCCCAGGTCTTTGCAGTTTTTCAGAGCTGATTGTGTCTGGTCTAGTAAATGTATCTGTGAGCTCACTTACTGCCTTGCAATGTGCATCGTCTGCGTGGATGTGGCACTGTGGATGCCTATGTGTACCAACTGTTTGCTTGATGATATTTTATTAGGCAATTTATTTGTTTTTAAATAAGGTTGTCTTCATCTCAGAATATTCAAACTTTTCTTTATTTTTCCTGCCAGAGTAATTATGAATAAGATTTCTTTTAGGTTGCATGGTCTCTTAAAACATCCTTTTCCTCATTTGGAGACAGACTGTTGTGCTTATTTTAGTGTTATCACAAGCATTTCCATACTGAGAAATGCCATTGATTATGGCAGGACTATTAGAGGAATGTAATAGTAGGCAAAGTGGTAGAAATTGCTCTTTCACACAAATATTTTCATATTCCAAGATATATAAGAGGGTTCGTGGAAGCTGCAAAAGTTTCACTCCAGTCATGGAGACTTATACAGGAACATCAGGATGCAGTTTTCTGGGCAGCTTTATGCAGGATATCAAATTAGATGATTACCCTACATTCTGGCTCTTTCTTCTAATATTATTTTATCAGAATGATTTTTGAAAGTTCGTTTTATTTGCCTTTGGTTCACCTGTTTGTTGATTCTTGGTCTTTCACCAGAGATGAAATCCCCTGGTGGTGAACATATGTTAGTAATTTCCTTTAATTCCAGTCAGATTAACTTCCAGGATCTCATGTATTAGTCCAGTGGTTGAGTCTCGTCACCTAAACTCTGGTGGAGAAAGGTAATTTTGATGTCTTTTGATTTCAGAACTCTGAAATCTATTTTTTTTTTGAGTTACGGTACAGGTCTCTCACTGTATCAGAGTCTGGGCCTGTCGGTCTGGCGGCCTGAGGGCCCTGGAAACCCGGTGTCTCTGGCTTCAGGAAAGTTGCTGGGCACTTTTACTGCAACATTGTGAAAATTGAATTGGTTTTACAGACTGTTTAGATTTGAAAGTCAACAAATTGACTTTCAGTTATGGAAAATGCCCTATTGGAGGATTTTCAGCCAATTCTGTTAATGCTGGAAAGGAAAATAGGAACTGAAACAAAGGGAACAATTTTAACTGACTGATGAGAGGAAGCTTCATGAAAGCATTTGATTTCGTGGAAGCATTTCTATGCAGACTTTCCTTAGGATGCAGGCACACCAGCAGAAAACCTGGCCCGACTTGCATGAGCTCTTGTGAAAACATTATAAAATGACTTTAAAAAATGCAGAAACAAAATGGATTTAGCCTAGCCCAACTCTGTGCTACAGTTTTACTCAGCCTTTATGACATTAAACTGCTTCTGACTTCTGGAGAATTAATGCTTGGCTGAGGGAAAAATGAGTGAGACCTCTGGATTTGGTATGTTTGTAGCATACCTTAATATCATGTCTAGCTCTTTGTTAGGCAGACGATGAATAGTTTGGAGAATGGGTTATTAATGACTTTGCATTTGGTTTTGCCCCCCAGCTGACCAAGACAGATAGAGATTAAGAGAGCGCAAGCTACAATAAAACATCAGGCTAATGGGATTCCTCTCATGAAACGAAAAACGGGGTAGCAGGGAAGTGGGGGTAAGGGATGAGCTGTCAGTCATCCTCCCTCCTGCTGAGACTTCACACAGCTCCCAGGGTGCTTCGATGGGGAGTCAGGGCCTGTTCTGGTAGGTGAAAATGCTTTTAGAGCCATGCTGAGCAGGTGGTGCTAATCCTCAAGTGGGACTGTAAGGAAACAGGGGTAGAGTTGGAAGGGGTCTCAGGGTTACCCCGCATGTCTTTAATTTTGGTTTTCTGAAGTGCTTGGGGAGAGCGGGTGTATTATGGATCACTGGGAGATGGATGGAGGAGGGAGTGCTGCTGGCAGCGCGCAGGAGCACAGGGGAGGTGGCGCAGGCTCGGGCCTGCCGTGCGGCCCGGTGCTGCAGACACGTGCAGTGCCCTCCGCCACGCGCCGCCGCGGCCGCAGCAAACACCGTGCGCGGTGTTTACATGGTGCCCGAAGGGCGCGAGCTGCAATGAGCACAACCTCCTGGAGACCTCCGGGAGAATCCACCGGAGAGAGAGAAGTGGAGAGTGAGAGAGAGAAGGAGAAACAAGCCGGAAGCCACAAAAGTGACATACAAAAAAAAAATTGTTTTTATTTCTCATGTGCACAAAAAAGAAAAAAGAGGAGAGTCAACAGAACTGAAGCAATGAGGAGAAGCCAGGAGTGGCTGCAGCAGCCCAGAATGGGTATGACCCTGCGCCTAGCAATGGCCCCCTTCCCCATCTCAGGGCTAGCTCAGCCCAGTGAGCATTGGCAGAGCTGCTTATGTTAGATTTGTTTTCAGTTCTGGTACTGTTGTTATCTGGTTCCTTTTCCTGGCTTGCAAGTTTGCCGCCATCCTGGACCCAGCCAAGGAGCACATTGTGGTGTCATTTGAGGGGTCCTTTGGAAGCCCTCATTCAGTCACTCCCAAAGAGGGCAGCTGTGATTCAGATTTATTTTCACCTGGGGCTGCTTTTTCTTAGGGAAAAAAAAAAAGAGTTTTGTTTTGTTTTGTTTTGTTTTCTCCAACAGTTCAGTAAACCAAAATTCCTTTGGGAAAATGTTTATATGCACATATAATTATATATTCAAGAGGAAAAACAAGTGCAGTTTTTAATGTTTTCTGTTTCTGTTCATCATCCTCACATTCATGTTGTGATTAGTCCTGAAGTCTTGTTCTGAATTTGAGTCCTCACTATCGATGGGTCCGAAAGCATGCAGAGTTGGCCCTGGTTGAACGCAGCAGGGCCCATTGCACCGTCCCCCCCAACATTTACAGGTCACAAAGGTGTCTACAGCAATGGATTCACCCAGGCTCTCCTCCCACCCTCTGGCCCCACATCCCTTTGGGCTAAAAGGACATGGGAGCTTCAGAGAACGAGCCTCCATAGTGCTGCCCAATTTAAAATACAGGTCCCCATTCCTTCCAGCAAAGCGTATCATTTGAGAACTTACAAGATTCCTCCCCTTCCAAGAAAAATTGTCACACAACATTTCTGCTGGGTCACAAGCATAGCAACAGAGTTAATAGTGGAAAGAAGAAAAAGAAGAGAAAGCTCAGGAGGAAGAATAAAGAAATGAAGAGTGATTGATGAGGAAAAGGAAGGAGAGGGAAATGCAAAAACATTCATTATTATTCATAATAATACTCTGATAGAAATTTCTTTCCAGGATCTCAAAGCACTGAGGCAGTGCTATTTAATGCAGCTCCACAGTGCTCCAGTGAGCTCGGGTGTATCAGCTATACCCATTTTCAGGAGATTACAACTGAGGCATGGGGAAGAAATCAGACTTCAAAAGGTTCTCCAGAGCCAGGAGAAATGAGGAGTTCTGTCTCTCCCAGGTACTTGCTCTGATATCTGGATTCTCTGGAGATAAAAGTGCGCGGGGAATACACATTTCCATAGTGGGATGGGGGAAGTAGTGGGACCAAATATATGAAAGAGAGGGATAGAAGTAGAATGGAAAGAGGATGTAAGAAAGAAATGTCAGAGATGGAAAAGATAGCAGAATGACAGAGAGATGTGAGTGACAGACTTCGCTGGATTTTGCATAGTGATTTTTTTTTCTCCAATCTTTTTTGTTTTCATTTTTTTCTGTAAAATTCTTTTAAGAAACATGAAAGAAAAATCCATCTGTAATAAAGCAACTGTTGGCTTTTTGGGGAAGGAGTCCTTCCAAGGTTTGGCTGTTCCCTCAGGTTTTGGATTTGTGCTGTGCTTTATTGAATACATCGTTTTGTTTTCAGTGAGCACAACGAGACTCGCACAGTACAGACAGCGTGTTCCTTATCTACAGGATGAGACGAGGCTGTTTTAATAACTACCATGATGAAGATGGAGATGAACTTATATACAAGAGGAATTGCCTTCACATTACACACATTATCTTCCTACAAAGCAGCAATTGTTTTTGCAAATAACATAATATTAAATAATTGGTAGAATTTTTGCGTTTCCTGCATAGTCCAGTCTAATGGAATCTATATGAATATTGATGGTTTTCTTCTGCATAATATCACCACATAAATCCCCGTGTCAGCTACTAGACTTTAGCTATAATACTGCTTTACAATGCATCCACCGACTGTAAATCAAAACAACCAACACAAGAAACTCTTTGGCAAATGTAATTCAGTACATTCGCATGGGGGTCTACAGATGGTGGTGGAAGAGGATTAGACTGCCCAGTCCTTTGCATAATTCTGCTATCCTTTTATTTTTCCTGATTCAACTGCTTGCTATAATCATGAACTTTTCAGACCAATCCAATGCCTGGTGAAAATCCCCCTTTATCGGTGGAGTTACACCAACAACGGACTTGGTCATCCAAGGACCAAATCAAGCCAGCCATGAGTGAGCTGACCATATTCTGCTTTCCCACCCTCTCTTGTATCCCAGGTTTAGCAAAATGCCATTCTAAAAATAAGCATTTCTCATCTACTGCTTTCTCTGGAGTGGCTTCCTGGACTGCAGGTTGCCAAGTGTGAGGTGTGTGAGTCTGCTGCTCTCTCAGCTCTTCAGGAGGTTCTGGGTGCCAGTACCCTGATTTACTGCCTCTGCCCTTGACCGTATGCTGTGTGGAAAGGGGTTGTGCAAAAGGAGGATGAACACTGCTGACAGACTGCACGGGAGACTGCTAACAGGCTTCAGCATCCGCCTGGTGTCTGTGGAGGAAAACAGAAAGGGTGCTAAAAGGAAATTTTTAGAAATTACTCAGAATTTGTTGAGTAAATGGTCAGAATAGAATGAGATAATGGGCCAAATTCTGGTCTCAGAGTGTAAAAACTCCGGTATTCACTGTAGGATGTGCACAAGACATGCACAGTAACGCTTAAAAGATCAGGACTAACCTCTTTGATTTTGTGCTGTATAGGAAGAGATTTTAGCTCTGTATCTTCTGTGTAAGCATACCCTGACCCATACACTTATGATTTGGGTATCTCATTAAGAAGACACAGACCTGTGATCAGCTAGAGCCATGCAAAGGCTAAAAGTGTTTGGTGAAAGGGGCTTTCGGATCAACATAACTGTTTAGTGATGATGGAGTTCATACACACAAGTCGGAGACAGAATACTGAGTCTACAACCACATCTCCTCAGAGGCTGGGAACTTTGGGGTTTATGCATTATGTTGGCTATACACATTGCTCCACTGTTCACTTTTATGCCCTCAGGGGTTTGATTCTCATTCCTGTCTTGGTTCATGGGCAGTAGCCCACTAGTTTTGTGTGATACCCCTCTAAAACAACAAGGATCTGCTTTGGCAGACTTGATGCCCTGAGGATAGGCCATAGCTGCCTTCATGTTTCCTGGGAGTATGTTTTAGGAAGTGCCAGTGCAAGAAGCAGTTTATGAGATTGCTGACAATACAGGAGTAATAAGTATTTCTATTGACAGTTAGCCTTTTGCAGAACAGTGTTTGCCAGCCACTTGAGAACAAAAAGAGCAGATAATCCCTAGAGAATCATCAAGTGAGCATTTGGGCTAAGGGGTAAATATTAGGGTGCACACTGTAGGGTGGAAGATGAAAAGATGATCCTGTATGTGGGAAATAGCTGGTAGGATGCAGACATGTGCGTTTGAATGTAAGCATACAAATTACTAGATGTGGAAGGGGACAGAGTGGGAACAAAAGAGGCCCATGCAGCAAGGCTGTAGTGGTTTGGAAATTAGGTGTTGGACACGGATAATACCAATATGGCCGTCTGGCTTAGGAGTCTGGAGAATGGGTGTAGGACATACCTAAAACTGTAGAAGCGAGGGCGTAGGAACCTAAGGGCTAGGGAACCAAGCAATCACCCCAGGCAGTCCTGAATGTATCCATCTCAGTCTTAGCTGTCCAGGGGGCAGTCAGAAGGGCCCCGGGAAGCCCCATACTTTCCTTTCCACCACAGAGTGCAGCTAGAGCACGGCTGGGCTGGTTTTCTGTTTGCCAACCAGTGACATGGAAAACATTTGCTGTCTCAGAGCACTTTTTTGTCGCCTAGTATGTTTGGAAACTTTGTCAAATGTGACTTGTCCACACTGCTCCCCAGAGAGAGAATTTGGGAAAGAGGGAGGAGGCGATGGGGGCAGAGCTGGCATCCAATCCTCTCCAATACCACCATCCCACTGTAGTGCAAAACAGAAAAGAAACAAAACCCGAGATTGAGAGAGGAGCATCAGTGTCAGAGGGACTTGCCTGCCACTTGGGTGACAGGGAGGAATGGGTTTGGAGTTTTATTTTTGTAGCTTTTTTTAATTATTATTTTGTGGGTTTTTTTGTTGTTTTTGTTTGCTTGGGTTTTTTAGAAAATCGGGGATTTGTTCTTCTTGTTTTTTTTTTTTCTTTTTACAGACCTTCATGACAAAGCATAAAAACACAGTTATATTTATATATCTATTTATATATTTCTTCATTTCATCAGCCGGTTTGTGAATGTAGCTCCGTCCTCCTGCCTGAGCTGATTGTGTGTCACCGAAATTGCGGGCGTTGGTGTGAGTTTGACCCCAACGCTGGCCTGCAGAGTCACCGCGCGCGGTGCCGCCAGCCGCGGGGGAGGCCGAGCGGGAGAGTGGGGACGAGGTGCACAGAGAGCCCCTCAGGCTGCCGGTGGGTGCTCGGGCCTTTCCTCCCTTGCCAGGTGGGTCAGGGCTCTGTGCTGCCTTCTCCACTCTAGCCAGGCTGTTCCTCGGTCCTGGAAACAGGGTGGTCAGCCAAGGTCTTACATTTTGAAGAGTCCACCACAGAAGATGATTTCTTTGGGGAACAGTGTTTTGTGAGTGGCTTTCTCCCCTGCGTCTCCGTGCCCTTACCACTCCCAGGAGAAAGGGGTCCTGTAAGGCAAAGGCTGCGCTGCTTCCCAGTTCCCCTTAAGTCGTGGAAATCGCGGAGACTTTGGAGGGCTGGGCTTTGCCGTGGTGCTGCGAAGGGTCCCTGCAGCGAGCGGCCGGGCCGGGGGCCGCGGCGGTGCGTGGGGAGGAACGGAGGAGTTCTCCTCAGCCGTCGCGGGGATGGAGGGAGCTGATCAGACAGGTACAATATGGAGGCCTAAGCTGTCGCCCTGCAGTTTCATGTGGTTTCCATGGTAACTAGTGGCGGTCATAGGCAGCGGCAGCAGTGGGAGGTGCGGAGCCCCGGGATGTGGCACTATAATAATAAGGGGAACCTGAAAGTTAACACAGGAGAAGAATGGACTGGTTGAAAGGACAAACAGTAAAAAAAATAAATAAATAAAAAAGTAAAACGATCAAACGAAGAAAAGAAACGAAGGACAACTAAAAACAAAGGAAAAGGAAAGGAAGGAAGAAAACAAAATCGGAAGAAGTATCTTGAGAGCTCAGCTCTTGTTGGGAGCCATGAAAGGCTACCTGCTGAGGCCAGCCAAGGACTGACCATATGTAAATGAAGAGAGATTACAGGGTCCCCTGGGTCTGAAGCCCCTCTAGGGCAAGGGGATTTTTTGCTCCATGAGGAAATGGTCTTGAATGGTCCTCCATGGTTCATGAGCATGAGGAAGAAAGAAGCATGTGAGCTTCGCAGCAGAAGAATCTCCTGCCTGCTCTGCAGTCACAGGGAAGCTGCCAAGGGCCGGATGCCCTCGGCATGTCATGAGTCAGTGTTAAAATAACAGGAGGGAGAGATGAAACAAAATTCCATTGTTTCATTGCTTGGGATTTTGGTCACATTTGGAATGAAAGCTGCTGGATGGTTATTGAATGTGTGTTAAATAGTGATTGATTATAAAGGTCATATTTACAGAGGTTTAACAACCCTGGAATAAAGTGTGCATCTATTATCCAGTTGTTAAACCTAAGTAAATATGTAGTTCATAATCACAACTGATTTATTTTACGTATAATAAATCTCCTCCTGTTCCCTTGCAAAGAAATATTGTGTTAGAAGACAGAGTCTTACAGGAATATTTTTTCCCTTCTGAAAAAAAAACAACAAAAAAGACTTTTTCTAGGCATGTTAGTGGAGCTAAATATACTGTAAGAAAGAGCCACCTGCCATTTATAAACATAGTTATGGAGCCTATCTGCCATACTGGACATTGTTCCTACTGGCCCTATGAGAATAACTTCTGTGAGATTTCCAGATTCCCAGGTATTGACCTTCAATTTAGATTGGGAGAGTAGTGACCCCGCTGTGGATTTTTGAACAGACCTTGAATGGATGTGATGGAAGCCTGTGAGAGTAGCAGAACCTGAACTGAACTGCTGATCTAGTCTGGAATAGACTGTGGATACAGCCAAGGAGAAGACAGAGCTACCTTCAGAACAGACACAAAATGCATGTCAGACATACACCTATCTAGACCCTAGACTGGGGAGTGCGGAAAGAGGTCTTTCATGTGGCCAAATGCTTTTCAAAAACAAACAAACAAAAGAAAACAAAGAGACAAACAGAAGGAGCGCGAAGCTGGGAGTGTGCTGGGGAGAGAGGTACTCACTTAGTAATGCCGGGTTGCTGAATCGCCAGGCCTCGTTGTAGGTTGTGTACTGAGGGTGGCTGTACGGATTCCCCGAGAACTCGCTCCCTGGAAGGAAGCAAGCGATGAATGAGACACGGGCAAGAGGGAAGGCCTGCGGCCCTGTCAAGTGCATCTTCACATGGAATCTCTGTGCCACCAGGTAAACTGTTACATACGGCTTCCTTGTCCAGTTGGGATCTTGCCCTTCAGGACAGTGCAGTGTTATTTGCCTAAACAATTAAAAATCGTAAGACTGACCTCTTCAGAATCAAGGAATTACTTAAAAATAATGAAATTCAATAATACAAACTAATTTGTATTACGAGTGACTGTAAGCTTCTGTCTGCTCTGGGTGAGGAGCTGGAGTTCTTGTTTCAACAGAAGTATTTGGAAAGCACCTAGGGTCCCTGCTAGATACCCTGGAATGGGAAAGGCAGGCAGGCAGGATACACTAGTGCCTGTAATACAATTACCAAGAATTGTCAATTAATTATACTGTAATCTCTGCAAATCTCCCCTCACAGGAGAGTCAAAGACACAGATTTTCCAATGAGGAAGTGAAGCCTATTGAAGTCAGTAGATTTGCACTGATTTAAACTTGAGGAGGATCTGTCCAGCTGGGTCTTTTAAAGACATTCAGAATAATAACACAAGTAGTCACTGTGGAAGGGTGTATGTACCAGTAGCAGTCACATCCAATAGTCTTGTAGTCAGAGTAGCTTTTATTTACAGCATAAAAATATTTATTTTTTGTCAGACTAAATACTGCTGGTAATGACTCAACATGTTTTCATATCTAAAATCTGAATTCTTGCACTGAAAATCAGGTAGCTGGGAAAGAGAAGGTGAGACCTGCTAAGGTGATCAAGATGTTGGGGGAGATGATAGAAGAGCACAAAGCAATGCCCTGGTTTAGATCCACCGAAGTGACTTATCTGTGGGATATAAAAATTTAACACTGGCGTAAGGAAAAACCAATGCAGATGCAAATTCCTGCTTTGAATTGCCTCATAAAAAGATCGCTTCTCTGCATCAAGAGAAGTGCTGATATTTCCAGGTTTCTTTCCAACCCTCTCCTGAGCTGTCACCCTAAACTGTTTATAGTGATCCTGAGCCACGGGTTAAGTAGAGGAGAAAGAGCCCCAGCTATGGAGAGCCAGCGAGGAGGAGGGCAGCCACTGGAAACAGTGTTTATTGACGAGGAGGAAAGCATGCGTGCAGCAGGATAATGAGCTTTGGAGCTCAACTGTGACCAAGAGGAACTGAGCTATCGCCTTCCCCGATCACTAATGAAACAAGTGTAATTTCCTCATCAGCATTGGATTCTGTTTAACGACTCCCTGCCGTTGCCATTGCCAGCCCTCCGCAGGCTCCGCGCTGCTCCGTGCGAGCTGCCCTTCCTTTGGAGGAAGCTCGCCTCGCTGAGCAGCTTGCAAAAACTGGATGGCCTTTCTGGGAATGGGGAGGAAGTTAGTGAGGGATCAAAGGTGCTCTGCTGCCTGCGTGGGGAGCATTGCACAAGCGCACAAATGAAGTACAGCACAATACCTGATTCATCCTTCTCTGACTGACTGACTGCTGCTTTTTCAAGAGTGCACACAGGGACTTACTGGCTTCCATCCATGTCTACAGCCTGTGATGTGGAGGTGCAAATGCAGAATATACATCTGAGCACATGATCCGCGTGCGTCTCCGCGATACCTACATGAGTGACCGACCGTGTCGCATGGATGCCGTGCGTGGAGACAAGCTCTTCTCCAGACTGTACAACTGCAAGTCTCGTGAAAGGTTGTCACAAATAGAACAGAGCAGCCTTGGTTAGCGCTGGTCAAACAATCCTCTCAAACAGCTTGCCCCTGGAAAATGCTGCCTCATCAAAATGGAATTGTTTTGCATGAGCCTGTCGGTTTCAATGGAGTTTTTGAAAGAAAAGTTTTGAAAGGATTGCAAATTGATACAAAGTATTATGTTTCAACTTTCTGGTTTTGTTTCATTTTGCCTTTCTCATCTCATTTAATTTCCTTTCAACTCTTTTATTATTGTAATATTTCTTGGCATCCAGGACATGTTGACATTATTGAAATGTTTCATCTTGATGCTTGCAAATTGAACTATTGCAAGATTCTGACTGTTCATCCCAATGCAAGATGAAAACAAATGTCAAAAGAAACCCAGAGTTTTGCATGGGTTTGAAATTCTGTTTTCTGGCCAGTTTTAGTTTTAGGTCAGAGCCTTTATTTAGAGAAGCTGGAGCCTCTTCTTCATTTTCATTCATGTATGGACGATGGGGTTTGTTTGCATGTCTGTATGTTCGTTAAAGGTATTCCCTGATTGATCATCTTGCTTTCTTCTTGTTTTCCTGTTTCTTCTTTAATTAACTGAAAGCACTGGCCCCTGATCTTTCTTGGCACTGGGGCATGTAACAAACCATTAGCAAAATCATATTTTGTTTTCCCTTTTCAACGTGGATTCTTAATGGGGGAGGGGGGCAGCAAGCACTGAGGAGCTTATGAGGCCTATAATCTACACAGTCCGTGCTCTGGGAACCTCTACTTACAGCTTTTCTTGGTATCTGTTTTTAAATATTGACACATTTAGTCTTTTAATACAAAAACTATGTGACATGAAGCGAGTCTAGCAGGGGACCGGATTGTAAGAGATGAAGGGAGGTAGTTTTTACGCAATCTGTAGTTAACCTGAAGAACTCTTTGCCAAGTTGCTAGAGATGTTACAAGCTTGTATGAGCTCAAGAGAGACTTCTCAGGTTTGTGTCGGTTGATCTATCAAGGATGATTAATACTAACTTCCTTCGAAAGTTTCTGAGCTGCAGTCTGGGAGACTTTCGGGGGAAGTACCACTAAGTGGCTTTTCTGCTCTGACATCCTTATGCAGCGGCATTTGCTTTTTGCCCCTGAGAGAGCGCAGTAATGAGAGAGGCGCGATGTGCCCCGGTAAAGCCAGTGCTGGGCTCCTTCCCAGGAAGCCTCACTGTTTCCAGCTTGTTGGCTTCTGTAGCATTGCAGGACTGGGGCAGGAGGCTGCCAAGCGGGGTCTGGCCAGTGGAAAATCACTGAAACAGCCAGGACTTGATGGTTTGCAGAAGGGTGCAGCAAGTACTGCAAGGTGCGCAAACAGGCCACAGGAAAAACTTTCTCTAATTGAATGTTACTGAACCACCCCAATTCAGCAAGCTGGTCAATTATTCCAAGGGACCGAGTGGCAATGATCCACTCTATTTTCCTGATCTGGAGGTTGATCATATCATCTTCACAGCCCTGCCCGGATTTTCTTGCGTATTTTAGAACTAAAGGCAGTGAGTAGCTTGTTCACTCTGGAATGAAGTACATACCAGTACTTGATGAGAAAAAAAAACAATAATTTGTCATTCGAAGATACTAGGATTCTGACCTGCGAACATATTGTACCCATGGTAATTTCGCTGATAAGCTGTGTTCTCTGTAGTGTAACTGATCCAGGATTTGGACAGGAGTTAGGTTGGGGTTTTGACTCATGAGCTGGCACAAACCGCAGCAGGATGGTGCAGGAGCTCTCTGTGCTCAGATCACCTGCAGTTCCAGGTCACAGCTGCTGCCTGGGGCCGTCCCTCCTGCAGCACACGGTGCAGAATCGTAGAATCATTAAGGTTGGGAGAGACCTTTAGAGATCATCTAGTCCAACCACTCTGCACACACGGGGTCATCTGGAGCACGTGGCACAGGGTCACATCCAGGCGGGTTTTGAAAATCTCCAGAGAAGGAGATCCTTAACCTCTTTGGGCAGCCTGTTCCAGTGCTGTCACCCTCATAGGAAAGAGATTTTTCCTTAAGTTCCTGCACAGGACAGTATACCTGCTTCTGAGCCAGCACAGCTCACAGCCCGGGGTGCTAACAGAAATAGAAATCTGTGGCAGATGCAGTTCTGAGTTCTGAGCTATCATGGCTGAAAAATGGAAACCTCGCCTATTCCTCTGTCTCCTGGGACTAGCTTCCAGCAGAGGGACGGGGAATACAGCCTGAGCAAAGAGCCCTTCGCTTCTCCCTCTGCTGTCCCTGAAGAATGGGCAGAGTAGATGAATTTGCCAGGAGAAGGTATTTCTGTGAAAACAGGGGTTTGCTTTCCAAGTGCAGGATAAGGTCAGTAGTTTCTTAGATTGTATTATTTTACTAAGAAGGTAGGAGCAAACAGGATGTGGGTAAGCAGTTGGTTGTTGCAAGGCAACAGCTAATTTCTCCTGAAATACTGCTAATCAGTGCTGAGTATTTAGCTAGTTTAGGATGTGGACAGTAGGTCTCCAAAAACTGCAGGTATTAAATTATGATTGAAGTTTTTTCCGTCAGATGTCCTGTCTTTAGATAGAAGGTAATTTGTTACTCAAGCTCGTGGCTAGGTGAATATCCTGAGCCATGAGCAATACATAATAATCTGCATGGGCCACTGGAAGATAATTGCATTAGTTAATGAATACTAGGGTTAATTAATTACCAATTAATTACCGTAGGTTATAGATAGTTAGTTGCCCATAGCAGCAGTGAATCAGTTACTGAGGGGAAAGGGATATGTTACAAAATGAATTGTTAGTTACAGTGGCTATAGGAAGTTGGCATTTACTTTCTGAAGAGGAGAGGCCTTAAGAGCAGGAAAGCCATAGCTGTAATTGTGAAAGCTCTCACAGTACCACTGCGCTGTTCAAACACTTGCTCACTGTTGCTGAAGTCTGCAAGTTGACTTACCAGGTACCATTCCTGCAAGAGTTGAGGTTGGGTAGCTGCCTTGTCCAGTTGGGGGCACGTGGGGTGGGTAGCCAGGCAAGGTGGTGCTTGCCATATCACGACCTGGAAAGGAAAAGAATCAGGAGACATGATCAATAGGGATAAGATCATTCAATATTGTTTTGATATCGTCTTATGTCCCACCATGAAGTAACTAGCAGCTTGATAGGCAAGTGCTGTGTGACGTGCTCGTATGTCTGCTGACCTTCCAATGAAAATTTTGGCAAGAAGACTGTGACACTTTTGATCTCAAGCTGTAAGGATGGGTGTTAAAGCTTGTCTTCTTGAGGCTCAAAAGAACTGGGTTTATTTCGCTGTAGGTATTTGAGCCTGTTAGAAATTCTGGATATGTTTCTGCTACATCGGTATGGCCCAAGCTGCGTAGAGAATGGCAGCATGTTCATCGCCAGAGTAGCTGAGGTCTTACATGCAGTGGATGCAGTTCCAAAACCACGGGTGATGTCTCAGCACACAGTCAATGTGGAAACCACTGCAAAATGACTCAGGAGTTCTCTGTGCCCCTCTCTGTTCCCACCTCTGCCATTTCACCTGCTGATTATTTTAGCCAAGTCACTTCACTGCTGTGTGCTTCTTTTTCATGCTGCAAACTCTTTGGGGCAAGGACACACTCATTACTTTTGCACAGTGCCTAATACAAGAGACATCTAATACCGATTGGAATCCTTCCAGTACATATAATAATAGAGTTGAGGAGCTTACTTTGATTTCCACTTCATTTTTATCATAGGTACAAGTTTTGTTAATAATTCCCAAAACCTTGGTATCTTTTTTCCACCAAAAAAATAGAGAGGGGAGTGAACTGGGTGGATGATTACAGTTTATTTTTCATCTCTTAGGAAGTGCAGCTGGAGGCTTCTTGGTTGATGCCAGAGGCATTTCCTCATTTGGATTGGTTAGTCTGAAAATGGGCCAGCCAGAAGGGCATTTTGCTGTTAGCGCTTATTGCATTTAAATGAACTAAAATCATCTCAGAAGCTGCTGGGAGTTTCAAGCCAAAAACAAAAAAAAAAATAAAAAAGGCTAAATAAATTAAGATAATCTTTCCCCCACAGCTGCTGAGAGATTTACAGCTCAACCTCCAGTGCTGCCTACTGAGATCTCAGCCTGCTCCAATCATCCAAAGCCTTTCACATTCCCTAGGTGAGTTGTAGCTCACCAAGAAGTTTGTGCCGTTTCTTGTTCCTTTATTAAATTTTCTCTCTCCTGTCTGTTCTAACGGCAAGGGGACCGCAGTCTGATTCTCCTTTAGAAATGCCAGTTTAAGTAAGGCCCGTTAACACCACTGGAGCCACTGGAACTGTGCTGAGGTGTGTGAATGGAAGAAGAGTAAGAGTTGTTTTAGGTGTATGATAATTGATAAAGTAGGTGTTGGGACAACAAGGAAGCTTGGCAGAGGAATTAAGAACAATTAAAAGTTACACAGCAGAGCAACGATTGAATCAACGTGTAGAGTTAATGCTAACTCCCCAAAGAGGAAGTTTCTCTAGGAATGGGGGGGCTACGCCAGTGTCACTGCTCTCACAGATTTTGACTAAAGATTGCTGAAGTGATTTGTTCAATAAATAGAAAAGCAAGTTCCTTTTTGTACCTGAAGAGGTTCCTGACCCCCTCTTCTATTCTTTTATCACTTTTATCATTATCCTTGCTTTAGCAATTTGTAGTTAAACAGTAGGGCTAACACCTACTAGATATGTTTCTTTTTTATCTCATATGCTTTTGAGGAAACACAATTTTGTTTAAAAAGCTTGTCCCCTTGGTTTCCTAGGTTGTCTAGTCTGAGATATAACTGTAGGTGATGAGTGAGAAAACCGTGTTGTGAAAAGTTAGAGAGAACATTGTATAGTGGCAGGCAAAATTAATTCCTTTGGAGACTTCCATTCAATGGGAACACACACATGCTCTCCTACTTGATTTAAGCGTATAAACCCCTATGGTTTTGTTCAGATATGAGTGCGCAGAGGCTGATATTCAAAACTCAATATGGATAGTTCACTGGGAAGTGGTCATCTCTCAAACCCAGAATCAGGAGAAAGGAAATAACAAACCAGGAGAGTATCAACACAAATAAGAGTCCCAGAGAGAGAATCTCAAAATGCTGCTACATACAACCAGCCCCCTTCCCTTATGTCTGCTCACAGTAAACAGGTAAAGAGGATTATTGAATTCTGGTACTCCATGGCAAAATAGCATGTGTCCTGTTAACAGCGTTTATCCAATTCCAGCTACTCCTCCTACCTTCTCCAAGAGCCTTCAGAGTGATAAACACAGTGCCTTTCTCACTTTATCATAGTGCCTTATCCTTGTGTGAAAGACACACTTTCTCCTGTCTCTAATTCTTCAAAACATATTAAGGCAACTGCATCTCTTGAAACACAATGTCTTCTAGGTTAGAGGATGAGTATATGTGTCTGTATCCCTGTAGGACTGTACTATTGGAGAGACTCTGTCAGGGAATCCTTGTCTTGGAAAGTGCCAGTGCCCAGAGCATAGGGATTCTTGCTGGCTCCACTGAGGTTCTGGGCCAAGAGCACAAAAGTCTGCTGTTTGCTTGCTGCAAGTTTAGAGTTTCAAGTCTCACCCGACAAGACAAAGGGAGAATGTTGGATCAAAAGAGAAGAATAATGTAGGAACATGGAGGAGGAAGAGGCAAGGCTTGTTTCTTGTGCATCAGGAGCTGTAATCTGCGCTCTGAACAACTTGACTGTTGGAAAAGCCCCAGTAATGTTCTGTGACAGTGGGGTAAGAGCAGCCTCAATAGTCTCCAAGTCAAGGTCTAACAGGGAAACACTAAGATGTTTCTCCCTGTTTCATACCAGCCACCCTTCATGTGCTGCAACGTGATGCTTCAGTCACCTTCCACAAGAGTTTCCCCAGGACCTACC
>NW_010585380.1:558547-570922 GCF_000705375.1 Tinamus guttatus
AGTCTACTTTCTTCACTTGCACATTTGAAGGCCTTAGTCGTGTTTCTTTGGCTATAAAACTGTGGTCCCTGCCCTCCCTTGCTGGTCATGGCTGGCATCCTGCCCTGCTCCTTGGCTCTCTGTGTGGTGCTGAGGCCCCCGCTCGCCCTGCCAAGCGGGCAGAGCCACGCGCTGCACCCGGAGCAGCCGGGCGCTGCTCACTGGCTGCTCCTGCATTTACCCAGCTTCTCAGCAGCTGTAACAACCCGTGATGAACGGCCCCGCTGACAGTCCTGAGCTGCCGGGGTCACCCAGGCTGCAGTCATCTGCCCTGGACTGATGCACGGTGCTCTGGCCATGCATGCAGTACACAGGGCCTTGTGCTGCTTTAGGTAACACAGGATTTCACTGTATAAACGGTTCCATACTGAGCCCCAAACCCATCCAACTGGGGCACCAGCCACTTCTACATAGTTACAGCTTTTTCCCCGCTTTACTCTACAAAAGTGAAGGCCAGGCCTGAAACGCGCGGAGCTGCGAGCACATGCTGCACAGGCAGACGTGACGAAACGTGGCTGTGGTTGGCCCCTGCGCTCAGAGAGCTTGCAGCATCTCCTGGCCTCGCCGTGAGACGAGCGCGACCCCCTTCCAGCAGCATCCCCACTCGCTGCGTGCGCGGCCAAGGCCGTTACCTGCTATGAGCGGCTGGCTGCCGGACTGCCCAAAGTGGGCGCCGTGGTGGAGGAAGGCGCCGTAGCAAGGCGTGGACGCATCGTCGGACAGGGCCAGGTGGAAGGGCTGCAGGTCAGCCTGCCCAGAGCCCGCCGGCGTGGTGGGGGTGAAAGGGGTGAGAGAGGCTCCATGAGGCTCTTGCTTTATACTGAGGGGAGAGGAGAGGTTTTCTGTGGTAGGGCAAGGGATGGACACGGACAGACAAAGGGAACGGGGACGGGAAGAGGAGGAGGGGAGGGAGGAGAGGAAGAACAAAATGGGTAAATGAAAATGGAGTGGTTAAAATCTACAGGGAAATTAATTTAAAAATGGAAATAAACATAAAAATAAAAGGGTTAGGGGTAGAGGAGGAGCCAGTGCTGAGACAACAGCAGTGAACACACCCGGGGGCTAGGCCTGAACTGCAGTGATGCCTCTGCAGGGCAGCGGGGTGTGAGGGTGGAGTGCGGTGGCAGGGGAGGGATGGGATGCGGGAACGGAGAAGTGAGCGGGAAGCATGCGAGACGGGAGGGACAGGATGAAGCATAGGGCTGAGGAAAGGAGAAGGATGCTCTGAAGCTTCTGTGCTCCCTTTCCTACTCCTTTTACTTGCTGGCCTGGCGGCTCGGGAGGTGCAACACTGACACAGTTTGGCCCAGGAAATTGACCACTTTGTTTCCTCAAACCCAAGGTAGCCATCCCTAGGAAAGCTGCACGATAATGGGCATCTGTTAAACAGGATGCTCAGTGAAATGGCCAAAGCCTGCAAAGCCAAGCTCCATAAACACTTTGACAAAAGAGGTACAGGTTAAAATGAAAAATGGGACTGTGCCATTCATAGGAGGATAGATGGATCAATCAATTGATCTTGTTTACACTGGCACAGTTGGAAGCTTTGATCATAAAAGCTCTCAATACTGACTTTGGTAGTTCCTAAAGTACAGGGTTGCCAGGCAGATATCTTGATGGAGAGACAGAAGGGGAGAGGGATGTGGGGGACGTTACAGAAGGTCTTATTGTCATTGTCGTTTTCAGTGGGTCTCCATTTCTGTTGGGAGAACTTGCACAGGCAAAAGATAGAATCCTGAAACTGCTCCTAGCCTGGCTCCCACTTAAGAGGTGTGGGAATTGTAGAACTCAGTGACCTAAAACACGGGTACACCAGCACCCCCAGTGTTGTTGGGTCAGCCGTAATAGAGTCCTGTATTTGAACACCTGAAAGGGAAGTTTGGATGATGTGATCAGATCCTGTCCAAGTCATCTAGCAAACCATCCACCCTCAGGTAAACACAGTAAAGCCAGTAAATGAAATCCATTTCTGTGCAATGCCAGCAAGTATAACCAATGGCATATGAGATAAGTTAGCTCTAGTGGTTTTGATTTATAAAGAGAAATATAAATGTGACATATAATTAGGTCGTAAATCTGACTTCATTAACGCAGAACTAGCTTAATGAAGTCTGGGGACCTTATTGTAAAGCTGCAGTGTTCACCTGGACAGTAAAGGGCTGGGCCGTTTTGGGCTGCAAATGCTGTTTATCTTGAAGGATTTGTCTCTTAGAGGTTTGCTACTGGCAAAAATGATAGTTTGCCATCTGTGCTCTCCTCCAGGCTTTTCTGACCTAGGTTACTGAGACTCCTTTTCAGGAAAGATGGTCATCGATCAGACCGTTGGGAACCCTCAGAAAGATCTGGCCAGTAGGTTGCGGTTCCTCTTCTGTGAGCAGAGGTTGCTTACGTGAAGCCTCTAGGGTGCCAAGTAAGGACTAACATTTCTTCTCCTATTTTGCCATAGGAAACTCTTTAGCAAGGACCTTTCCTGGGGGATTATAGTGAATAGAAGCTGAGTGTTCAGTTAATTAGAATCATCAAAGGAAGCAGCACACTAGCATCCAGATTCCGCTTCACACTGCTGTGTACTATCCTACAGCCCCACACGTGACTCTCTACATCTCCTTGCCCAGTATCTGTAGACAGAGAGCCCCCAAAGCTGGTTTTCTCCTGGCTCCTCTGCCATTGGGTGGCAGGGGCGCACAGATTTACCTCCAGGCCATGCAGGCAGTCACCAGGTGCTTGGCAGTGCTGAAGCCTTTATCCAAAGTAGGTAAATTCTACCTAGATGCTTTGGATTAATGCTGTTACAGATCTATCTGCAGACAGAGGGCCGAAAGCTTCCATGTTTGCAGGGCCAAGGGTCAAATGATATTATTCAATGAAGCCGTTTGACCATCATATCTAAGCAAGATGGGGACACTTCCGTGCTGGGTGTTTTCCAGATTCCCTTTACAGGCCTGCCTAGAACACAAGAGAGGATCCTAGGGCAGGTGTAGGGAGCCCCAGGGGAAGAAAGGGCAGGGGAGGAGGTGGACTTGGGAAACGTGGGTGGGCAGAAGCAAGAGGTGCTATGGGCAGAGGTTAATCCTGTTTGCACAGCCCCCAGGCACATTCGGCTTCCTGGTCCCTCCCCTGCTTTATTTCTCTTTTAAAGCGTGGAATTTTCAGCTATAATCCTTTCTAAACCACAGCATTTTTCAGGCGCTCTGTGTAAGTGAAACCATAATCTCTGGTAAAACAGACTGCTTAAGCTGCTGTAGCATTAGGCCAATCTGATCCAGCCCTTGGATTTCCTCCCTGCCCAGCCACCACAGAGAGGATTTCAGCCTGAAAGACCGTGCAAAGCCCTTGCGCTGGGAACAACAGTGGCGGGCCTTGCCTTGCAAAGCTGAGAAGGGTTAAGGGACCAGAAGCTATTTGTCCCAGCCTTCGGAGGCTGTTAAAGCCGCTGTCAGACTCACAGCACAGATGAACCCGGCCCTTTCTTGAACACATCAAGGCTTATGAAGAAAAATTCCTCACACCTTCCAGAGGCAGCAGCACTTACTCAGTGCAGGGGGGATAAAGAAGTCAACAGTAACACGGCAAAGAGACAGGGATACCGTGATGCTAAACACTGCGCGTGCTAACAGCAGTGGGGAGGCTAAGGCCAGACAGCAAATGATTGCACAGTCAAAATTCAGTCTCTTATATGTCTCTCTGTTTATCTGTCAGTCTCTCTGCAACTGCATAGCCATAACTTACATCCTGTACGTCTGCACTGGCGAGTGGCGTTTACACAGTTTTACTTCTGTGTTGTCCAGCTCTCCACTGACTAAAAGCACCTAAATTCTGTCTCCAATATAAGTCCTGCCACTGCTATGCTGGAATAATTGCCCCAGCAGTGAATTATAGCTCCAAAGTGTGCCAGTGTAGACGAGATCAATTGATTGATCTCTCCATCCACCTATGAGTGGCACAGGCCCATTTTTCATTTTAACCACCTCAAACTTTGGCTGCGTGTTTTTTGTTCTCACTTCTCATACTCTCCTTTCTCTAATTCTTTCGTGCCTGTGAAGGAGAGCGATAGGAATTCCGTACTGCCCCTTTCCCTCCCAGGTCCTGCTCGTGCTGTCCAGCCAGCAGGCCATGGAGCTTTTCATGCCGGTGCATCTCGCTGCGAGGGGTGTCCCTCAGTAAGATGGCATTAGGGGAGCCCAGAGGAGGTATCCATCAATGTCTATTGGCATGGAAATGGCCTAGTAATTGAGTTGGGAATGGAATGAGTTTGCAGCCCTCTCCCAAAGAAGCAGATAGCTCTTCTCATTCCAGGCTTCTTTCTTCTAAATGGCACATGGTATCCTTGGTTATAAGCAACCTAAAATATCAGCCATTGTCATGGTGGGGGAAATCTGGAAGGATCAGCAGGATGGGATAAAGCTGCAAGTGTAGCAGAGGACTGAATATTTTCTGCACCTTCAGCTCCTCTCTTTCTGACTGTACTTGCTGAGTTATGGCTGTTTTCCTTCTTTTCTAACTCTCTCCTCTGTTATTCTGGCGGAGAGCTAGAACTGGCCTAAATTCCCCCCACAAATGAAGGGATTTTGGCCAGACAGGGTGAGCGGAAGATTCACGGCTTTGGGTTCCTACAGAGACTCATCTGAGCTTTTATCGTGCTCCCTGCTGCTGTTGGGAAGGGAAGCAGGGGGGTTCACAGGGCCAGATAAGCTGCTTGTTTTTCGCTGCTGGTTTCCCGGCTGTGGTCAATGCTCCTTTTCAGCAAACAAGACTATCAAGATGGCGCATGGCTGCTTAGGGGGCTGGCTTGTGCGCACCCCGGTGATACAACCCTGCCTGCTACCGTTTTGGCAACAGCTGGCGTCCTTCACCTTTTCCTGGGATCTTCATAAGATGCTTACCCGATCTCAATGCCTCATAGTCTTTAGAGCACATATCCTTACTGCATCCCTATAGGGATCGCCGCTTGGTCCATAAGGAACTGACACCAGAGAAGATAAGGGGTGTACCCAAGTTGATGTAGGAAGTCTCTGTCAAAGTTGAACTTTCTCCTAGGTGTCTTGAATCCTATGCTTAGCCCCTAGCCACTGAGATGTCTTTTTTTTTTTCCTCTCTGTTTACATTCTGTCCATTCTAATAATCTCATTCTTAGAAAGAATGGAACACAGAATGGGACGGAGTCCTTAGCAGTCGTAAATTGATGGATTTACGCTACAGCCAGCAGAGCCATTTCACTTTCTGCCCTGTGAGACCTTGCCTCAGAAATTCCCAAAGCCATGCGGAAGACCAGCATGGCCTGGCACGTCATATTTTTCAGTTTTCCTCTCTGTCATGTGAGAAGAATCCTTTTTTTTTTCATTTTTTGGTAGTATCCCAGCTTTTCTTCTGCCAGAACCTCATGCTCAAGATATAAATCATCCCAAGGAGTTTGTTTTTTAATTATCTGCATTAATATCAGCCCTTTGTTAGACCAACTGAAAAGCATATAAACACTAAGGTACTCTGGTTATACCTTTCTTGCTTTCTCTTCTCCTTGTCTGCTGACTGGGGAGGGAGCCTTGAAGGCTCAGGTTTATTTTCTTTTTTGCACAGACCCGCTGAACGTCAACTCCATGAGGCTCTCAGCATATTTATTTGCAGGTGGAGCTGGTGAACAAAGATATGCTTTAAAATCAGGGGCGCGGGGAAATGATGTGCCAGGGTATTTGGCAAACAGGCAGGTTCAGTGAATTTTGCTCTGCTGCCCCCTTCCTTGAGTCCCAGCCCCTGAGGGTGTTGTGTTTACAGATGACTCCCTGTCTTACAGGGAAAGGGAAGCATGAGCTTAAATTCCTTGGTGGTTTGGGCTTGAATGTTAGCACTTAAAGAAGATGCCTTTGAAATAGATGCTGGGAAATGTAATTAGAACAGAGCAGCTGGCAGCTCCCCGCAGCCCGTGCGGGCGCAACGCGGGGCTTCGGCACAGAGACCCCCACGCATCGTAGCATGGGGCAAACCGCCCTGCGCAGTCCACAGCTATCCTACCCCACCGAGGAAGGGGCAGAGGCTGCCACAAGCTCTCAATTCCTCCGAAAGACACTAGTGGGCAACGTCAGTTAATGGGCAAGCATCTGACCTGGGTAAATCCAATGCAGCTGATGATGTTTGAAAGTTGCCAGCATCTGCTGACAGGGGTTGCCTCACTCAGCTGTAAAGCTCAGTCTTTGTGGTCAGTGCACAAATACCACGTCACAAATAGTTTCATCATAGCCATCTTATTTAGATCCTTCATTCATCCTCAGAAGAAAAGCTAAAATCTAATCGTTTGGAAGCCTTTCTCATTCTAGTTCCTAAAAGTCCCTTTTGGCAGTGCAGAGCGTGGCAGCCGGCAGTGCTGCCCTCTTTCCAAGGGAAACGGGTTGGGAATGTCCCCTCGCTGCTCTTGCCATGAGCCAGCTCACTTAAACGCTGATTTAAGGCAGGCAGGAGTTCTTTCAACAATGGATTTCATCCATTTCTGGGTTTCTTGCTGCAATACTTCTCCAGCCTACAAGCCTTCTTCTTCAGCATCATAAACTTACTGTTAATGAATCTTCCATTGGAAGCATGGAAACGGTTTATGTGAGTCCTTCCTTCTCCCTGCTGTTTCTGTCTGTTCCCGGGATCTTTTGTCAGACTTTATCACCCCCGGCCATTTGTTCAGGGGAAGAGTAGTAGTAACTAACGCCTTTTGCCTCCCCAGCTCCCTGGCAAGATAAGATGTTATCTTTCCTTGGGCATGAGAAGCTCTTGATGATGTTTAGAGGTCCTGTGAAAATCTACTTCTGCTGATCTTAAGCAGCAGATGAGCAGCTTCTCACAGCCTCTTTGCAGGAGTGAGCCCTTATTTCAGAGCGAAGCGGGCGCTTCGAGGGCAGCCCCCCACCCCTCCACCTGGAGCAGCTCTGCGCCCCAGCCTGACGTACTCAGCACTGCAGACTGACTCCGCGGGCCCCATCTTCCCGCTGCTGCTGCTGCGAGGTAGCCATGGGGCTACCACAGGGCACGCGGGCACCCAGCGAGGCGCCAAGGCTGCCCCACGGCTGACAGCCCGGCCGCGAGCGCCGCGGCCAACTCTGCTTTGGTGCTGTCTGCAGGATTTGCCGTCCCTTGAGCCACTTCTTGGCTCCCCGCGGGTGGTTACGGACGTGTTACTCCAGCCCTGAGCAGAAATTTTCACCAGTGTGAACAAGGAGAAGGGGAGGGAACTGCTCCCCCTCTCAGTGTAATGATATAAGTACAGCTGATTCTAATGCCCGTTTTAATCATGATTTAAAACAGCAAGCGGGATCAAGCATCATTTGCACTATGTAGATGTTTTCTAAAAGGTTGATTTTTATGGGCAGTAACAACGACATATTTTGACAAATATAACATTTACACTAAACATGGTATTTCTTTTCTGCTAAGCAGATGAATTACATCTGTGCACATTTATTTAAGCAATTATATTGTTTAACATAATTTGTCTCTACATATTATTGTGGGAAAATGGTGAATGATGAGTCCATGTTATTGTTTTATTAGATTATTAACTTTTTACTCGTGATTTGTGTCAAGTTATATATGGATGGAAATTAGAATTCAATTAAAAACAGTAATTATAATTTATTCCTACTAATTAAATAAAATGACCACAAGTACCCTGACTTCCTAAATATAGTGGAATCAGAAAAGCAAGCTTCTCTAAAAAGTATATTCTTTCACTTGCTAAGTGAAAGAAAGGAAATATGTATATGTAAAAGAAGGAAATTGAACTGATTTTGGAACTTGACTTTAGAACGAATAGATCTTATCCCTTCAAGCCAAGCTTAATCACTCACTGACAGAGGAAAACAAATGTTCCTGCTTTTTCAAATCCTAGTTTGCTTCTTAGTTTTGAATGAGCTAGTTGTTGAACTGAACAAAATTCTCTTCATTCACTCACTAAGCTGAAATGAAGGAAATATTATCTCTTCACCTTGCAGGAGGCTGAAGTTGTCAAAAAATGGTTTATCATTTCAACAAACTTTTCATGCAGGGGTCCAGCCATGATTTCTCCATGATTAACATCACAACTTTCTTCAAAACTTCAGCAGAAATCGGATGCTGTTTAAGCACAGCTTCTGTGTAATTTAAGGGTCTTTCAGACATAGCAATATTGGCCTTAATATAAGTAATTATGATTTAATTTGGCCTAAGTTTGTTTTAAAAAGGAAAATAGTAACTCATTTAAAAAAAAAATAAATGAAAATTCTGACGCTGTGACAGAGTCTGGAGGAAAGTGAGATCTGTCGAGTTGCTACTTTTTTGGTGCCTTTGTTTGAAACATCATGAACTGCCTGTCAGGATTTCTCACTTTGGATCATATTTGTTCCTGTGGGGAAGAAATGTCTACTTAGTTGAAACTGCCAGGATTGACATTTTCTTTACCTTTCCTATGGTCTTAGGGACCATCAAGCAGGTAAAAGCTGCTCTGTTGCGGTGTGTTAGCCAGGAGGCGGCAGGCCGTGTGCGGAAGCCTCCCGTGCCGCGTCTCGCACTGCGCTGCCTTCCTGCCGGGCACGGGCTGCGCCGGCAGCTGCACCTGCATCCCCAAACTGTTCCTGTAGGTCCCCAGAACTCAGAACTGGGTTTGGAGCTGCTTCGCTTCTCTCAGGCAGGCCTGAGAGCATTTTCTAGACAGAAATTACCGGAGAGATGGTATTTGGTACTGGCTCTAGGTAACTGTGCTGCTAGAGACCGTCACTGAATAGAGGGGCAGGGAAGATGACTGCCCGTTTTACTGCCCTAATGTCATCTCCAGAAGGACTCCTTGCTCTTGTGCTAGGACACCCTGCAGAGTCAGCCATTACCTTGAGCAGACCTACCCACACAGTAAAAAGTCTGTGTGTAGTCACCTCAGGGTGTAAGATTTAGTTGCAGTTTATAAAAAAGTCTCCCCATCTCAGACTTCCCAGACAAAAAAAAATATCACCAGCTCTTCCCAAAGCAGAGCCTTGTTGTTCTCAACCTTCAGGAGGACTTTAGAGCCTCGCTGACCCAGGACTAGCTGGATGCTACAGCAAGCTTCCTCAGCTCACACAGTTCTGAGAAAACATCCCTCCAAAAGTCATCCAAAACATCAACAATAAGTAATTATCCAAAATCATGGATAAGATTATGTATCTAACAACGTCATGAGGTATTTAGGTATAAATGATGCAGAGTTCCCTTCATCTATCTCAGAGTTCAGTGATACTGAGGAGCTAGAAATGTTACGTTATTTGCATTATCCCGGTCCAGACAGAGGCCACGCGCCTTGCCCAGTGCTCTGTATGAAGCCTGAAACCCGAATTCCTTCCAAGTCAAGAGCAGCTGCAGTCAGCAGACACGTGGCCCGGGACAGCAACGCCAGCCTGCGCCAGCCTGTGCACTGGGTCACGCCGAGCACCTGCAGGCAGCACCTCGGGGCTGCGCTCGCTGCAATATCCCACCTCGGGGCTGCCCGGGACCGCGGCCCCAGCCTCTGCCTTCCTCAGGAGGCAGCACTGAGCCCCTGCCTCTCTGCTCCTTCCTGAAAACACTGCCCAGCCCCATCGCCAAAACATCATGAATCATTCATCTTTAATAGATTATGCAAATAAAGGACATCAGATCGATGAAGATCAATAACTGCGACCATTTAATTGCCAGCAAAACCATTTTAAGAATGAACATTATCTGCAGTCCTTTCTTGGGTAATGGCACCATTAATCCAAACGCTGGATCCTGGCCTAAGTGTAGAGGAAAAATTCTCCAGCCCTCCTCCCCGCTGCATTTCAGGGTGTCGAGGTTTTTTTCCCCTTTCATTTCCAGTTTCTGACTTTCCCCATCATTACCACCAATGAGCAGCTCCTAGCGCTAATAGTTCTGCTTTTGTTACTCTGCGCTGATTGAAATGTCGCATACAGATTGAGATGTTAGTGCTAAGTTGCCACCTGGGAATGTCAAGCTGGGTCTGAAATGAACTTTTCTCACTCTTGGATCCAGATGGATCAGATGAGGATGTTCCCAGGCTGAGCTGGGAGTATTCCAGGGACTGGGATGGCGCTGGTACAGGGTGAGACATGGGGAGGATTTTCTGCCTCTGACCACAGCCACTTCTGCAAGACTAAATCTGTCTTCTCCTGTATCCTGAGTCGTCATGTCCCAGGTTTGGGCAGTATCTCCTGCCTTTGGGAATTCATCTCTAACGTTAACAGGCTCAAATGTACCATTTCTCTTAGGGAGAAGGACAAAAGAGAATCATCTTCATGGCCCCTTTGAATTTAAACTCTGCAGCTTCAGGCATCTCACCTCAAGATCCAGCTAAGGGGACCTGCCTTCCATGAAGGAAAGACAACCCAGCTGTTCTGCTGGCTTTGCCCTCTTCGGATAGGGAAGTATTTCGTGTAAGAGATGTAGGTCTGCTAGGTGGTGGATGCTGGATTTTGTCTTGCATATGAGAATACACAGAAAAGTGACACAGTTTTGCCACAGGTGACATGTTTTTCTGGTGGGTGAAGAAGCTGTGTGGCTACAAGGCTCTTCTGCACCTTTTAGGGACTCTCGGTGTACAGTGACCTCGTGGTTCTCCGTCACACCCTGCAGACCCCACACTGGCTCTCCTTGGTGTTTGGGGTAGCTGTCGCTAACTCTATGTGGTCCAAAGTTTCTGGTAGCTAAATGTTGCATGCGGCAAAATCCCTTTGCAAAGTGTTTGCTGTACAAGCAACAGCTGCCTGCAGCTTCAGGGACCCCAGGGGCTACTACTCGTTTGTTTGTTTTTTCAGGAAAAAGCAGAGATATGAGCTCCAGCAGTCCTGATTCTGCTCCATCACAGGGCAGCTCTGGCCAAGAAGCGGCAGCTCCTCCCTTTGCTGACAAGACACGGCTCTGCCGTGGGTTATTTCCCAGCGCATCCTGCGGGGTTTGGAGAGTGGGGAGATCCTAACTGGGACAGGGCACCTGAGCCGTGCTGGCCGCTTTAGCTGCCAGAGGGGGCTCTCAGATCTGTGGTAGCTGCGCGAGCAGGAAGCCCTAACGGCTGCAACAACCCCTAGAAGCCCCCTAGAAGAGGCTGTGGCCGCTGGTTATCTCGGGTGGCCCCAGACGCACCCAGACCAGGCACTCTAAGGCAGTGCCAGCACGGCATGCCCGGGGAGCCCAGGAGAAGCCTGTGCTCTTCAGGTCGTGCGAATGCGCCCAGCATGGAGCACATTTCATGGAGCGGCTGCTGCAGCAGCTGCCTCTGTCTCTGCGCATCCCACGCTCTGCTCTCTGGCTCTTCGTCTTGTGTCCTGCCCTGGCTTCCCAGTCACACCTGGGTTTAATGTGCCCACAGTAAGGGAAGGAAGGAGGCTATGAATAAATTCCTTATGCCAGATGCTGCTGGAGACTCATGGGCCTGAGGAAGAGGGAGTTTAGCCGTCACAGTTCAGCGAACTTCAGTATTTAACTTGCAAATGCCCCTTCCAAATTCCAGGGGTGAGTAAAACATACATTATTATCGTTCTCCTAGAGCTCCAAGTGTGGATCATGGCTAAGCCATGAACCTCATATTCTCAGACACAAGGAAGAAATCACAGTGCACATTCGGACATACCCATCCCCTGCCGCCATCCATCCCTAAGCCCCATCCGAGCACAGCTCCTGGCTCCCTCCTGCGTTCCGTTCCCTTGAACTCATCCCTTGGCACCTCTAGCAGGACCCCAGACTGCCAGCACTCCCCAGCTCAAGCTTCTCTGCATCTCTTGCTTCCTCCACAGTCTTTCTGTCTCTTTCCGTGTTTGCCACAGAGGGGTATCTTGCATTAGCAGAAAAAGCAGAAGCTAATGGTGATGAGGGAAATAAATAAAAAGCTTGAATCTGCTGTTTGGTCAGGCAGCTTACCGGTCACCACAGGGTATGTCTGGGGTCCTGACACGTTGGTCCCCAGGTCTGGGTTAGCAGAGGTGGATAGACTTGATTTGACTTCATCGAGACCCGGGGTCAGAGCTGGGAGGGAGTACTCATTGCCCTGGGGAGGAAGGAGAGAGACAGCTATTGATGCGCAGAGAGGGGCGGCCGGGCGCAGCTGGTGGGGAGGGAGAGGGAGAAGCAGCCCCTGCACAGATGGAGGAGGAGGAGGAGGCAATGAGGAAGACAACGTGGCGAGAGGGCTGGCTGGGGAGGTGGCCGGGACGGGCTGCTGCGGCCCGCGTGCTGCGGTGCAGGGGCGAGCGGGGAGGCCGAGCGCGGGCCTGGCCTGGGGGGCCGGAGGCCACCATGTCCTGCGTGGCTGTGGCCAAGGGGGCGTCTGCAGCGCGAGCGCGGGGGGGGGGAAGGAAGGGGAATGGCGCGGCACCATGGCGCCGA
>NW_010585380.1:570946-616349 GCF_000705375.1 Tinamus guttatus
CCCGCCGGCCCCGCCGCCGCCGCCCTCGCGCCTTGCAGACAGACAAAGGAGCCTCCCGCGCGCCCTGCCGCGCTGTGCACTGGCCTATGAAATTGGGGAGGGGGCAGCCACATGGCCAACAGAAGGGTGGGAGGGGGAGAGCCATTGAATGTGAAAGGGTGTCCTGTCCGGGAGGCTCTGGTAATTGCCTTTTTATTGTGGCAGCCTCCGGACCAGACGCGGGAGCTGGAGAAACCGGGAAGGCTACAAAACAGCAGGAAAAGTTGCTCTGATTAATATTACGTTAAATTAAAACTGATTTTCTGCTCTTTCTGCTCTGTTTTTTTCCATGCGCTTCCCCCGGCCCCTCCGTGTGGCTCCCCCCGCTCCGGGGGGCTCCCCGCGCTGCCCCCTCCCCGCCCCGGCCCTGCCTGCCCAGGACTGCCGAGTCATTTCCAATTCCTTCTCGTATTGATCTTCCTGTAGAAATCAGTTTTGTAATTAGCTGCAAATTAGGCCTTCTACTGGGGGTGAGCCTGCCCCCTGATTTATCACCAGAGTAATTCGCTGTGATCGGAGAGAAATTAAAATGAACTCAATTAGGCTTCGGATTTGCTTTATGGGCCCTGCTCAGAGTTTCAGGGGGAAAAATGACTGTGCTGGTGCTTAATAGTCTAATGAAAGTAAATAAAGGTTATTCATTGTAATAAACCCAGGGACTCTGGGATGAAGGGAGTCCACAGCCAGCCTCTCCTTCTCTTCCTTTGTTGGTTTATGGCTTGGGGCGGTTTAAAAAGACTTTTGATTTTCATTTTATTAAGACAAACAGCTTTTGGGATAAAAGGCTGGGGAAGCAGGGGAGTGAAGGGAAGGGAAGGGGGGCAGAGCTGCACAAGTGCAGAAAACTAGGTTGACGACCAGAGTCAGGTCTCAGCTTTGGGCCGCGAGGGAAGCTCCTCGCAAGTCCCTTGCGCCGGGCGCAGCCGGGAGGAGCACGGCAAGGCAAGGCGGGAGCACGGGCAGAGCCGCCGCGCACACGTGCATCAGCGCAGTTGCAAATGGAAAGTGCTGTATCATGTGAACGCAGCATGGGCATAACAGCAGGACAGCGCAAGAACAAGGGATGGAGAGAGGAGGAGTGATTCCAGTGAGGGAATCTCCCTGCCCTCGCCCTGCGGGCTCCTCTGGGGCTGCATTGCCAGGCTGGCCCTCACCTGCTCAGATTTGATGTGTTCTGATGTTTGAAAGACGTCAGGGTAAGAAGGACGCTCAAAAACTCGATCTAAAGCTTCCAGCTGCTGCTGGGTAAAAGTGTCGGCACGAAGGTGCTTCCGCAAACTGTCCACGCTGCTCTGGGAATCTCCGTTGGGAACCGAGCCCTCGGATACATCTGCAGGGCACAGACAGAGAAAACGGAGTTAGCACCACCCTGGCTCGGGTCAGCAAGGGATGGGAGCAAGAAGGGAGCGGGAGGAGGGGAGCCCTCGGCTGTGCACAGGGAGCCGTGTCCCTCCTGCGGGGTGTGGAGGCTGGGGAGACCCGAGCGGAGCCCCTTCCCGGCCTGCCGGAGAGGCTCCCGCTGCCTCCGGGGCGCTCTGCCCAGCGTGGTTGGGGCTGTGGAGAATGGTGCTCAGCTCAGAGATGAGTTTCGGTTCCACTGATTTTCAGGGTTAAAAATTGCCAAATCCCCAGTGCTGAGCATAAAATGGGAGCGAAGCACAGCGATTAGCGTCGGTAGAGGGCTGCTGGAGAGGCAGCTCGCAGACCGGCTGGCGCGGAGGAGGGAGCTGTGCTGTCCTGCCGAGGGCTGGCGAAGCCTGAAGCGGGGAGAGTGCTCTGATACAGCTTGGGAGCGAATCCGTCCCGTCTTCGCTCCCTAGTCGCAGTGGAAGTTATGTCTCTGTTGTGATTTATCTGGTATCTGATCATGCCCTGTCACATCCCAGATGAATCTTTTTCCCCCCTCCCCAGATATCCTGAGTGATCCCATTTCTGACTGTTTCACACAGGTGAGTCTCTATGGAGCCTTCTGTCCTACCCAGCATATGTTGGTTTCTGTTCGGATCTCTGTGCCCACAGGTAGCTGTTTATTTATCACATCCCCTATCTCTGTTATAAACCTCCCACCAAAACAAGGGGAATCTTTGTCTGTGACTGTCCCTCTTCTTATCCACATCCCAATCCCACTCTGTGGGAATCAGCCTCCACTGAAATCCAGTGTTTTATCTAGGAGAAACCTCTCTTGTGGGATAAGCAGCATCAGAAGCACATCTCTGTCCGCAGCAACCCTTCGACACGGTCCGATCTCACTGCAGAGCGTCTCCTGTCACCTTCCAGGTGTCTCTATCTCTGTCATGCCACCCCATGTCTGATGTGCTAAGTCTGTCTCTGTTAGAGCCCACTCATCCCCTTCGAGGTGAGCTGAATCCATTATAAATGTCCTGCCCCATCCAAAGTGAATCTTCCTGTGTGATAAACCATCTTTTCACGCATCTGTTTTTTTTTCCTGTTATCCCCCAACTCAAATGAGGTGCATTTATCTCTGTTATAACCCCTTCTTATCTGAAGTGAGCGAGTCTCCTGCTATTAGCATCTGTCACAGCCAAGGTGAGTCTGTCTGTTATAACCTCCTGTCCCAGCTGAAGTGAATCTCCCTTTGTCATAATCCCTCATCTCATCTGAGGCAAGTCTGCTCATTAGCATCTTCTCTGGCCGTGCTGAGGGTCTTTCCACTGTCACCGCTCGGTGTAACTTTGGAGAGCCCAGGTACACGCTCACTCTCCCGCATCCGATACATCTCTGTACCCAGCGTTCTGAATCTCTGCCTGCTGTCTTCATTGGACAAAGGTCCGACTGTCCTATGACTCTGTCTAACCTACAGTCGGGTTCTCCCTCCTACCTGCAGCTTCCTGCCTGTTTTGCACTGTTATTCCTGAGACCTCAGCCTCTCCCAGCAGCTTCCTGTCCCTGGAGCAGAAGGAATTTGCTGTCTGGCAAGGAAGTGGTTGAGGCACCTGCATCACCCTCTTCCCTCCACCCCGTGATGGAGAAGGTGCTCATGGCAGGACACTACTCCTGTTCCCGTGAGACGGGAGTGCCATTCCCTGTGGGAAGGCCAGGAGTGTGCTGCTCGTCCCCATCAGCCCTTAGCCCATGGACAGTGCCATGCTGGCTGCTTTCCTGGCACACTTCATGTCCAACTGGTGGCCCAGAGTAATAACTGAGCCTGCAGCCTCCTGGCTATGAGATATATCCGTTTATAGGTGATTATATGATATGATATAATCAATAGTACATTATATACAGTAACGTAGTACAGTACCACTCACAAGACCATAGACAATATTACATATTGATTTGTCCAAGCCAGCAGCCTTCCCCTGAGCAGCCCCTTCTTTCTCTCTCTTTCTCTGACTCTTTCCCTTCCACCCCTAGCCAGAGTGGGGCCCTTAACTGGCACTCATCCCTGGCGGGTTCGCTCTCTTCAGGCTTATTCCCACAGGGGCAAACCCTGATGTTCCTGAAGGCTGCAGCGCATGACAGCTTTGACAAAGAAAAAATAAAGCAGGAACCTGCCTTGCTGGGCTGCACGCTGTTAGTTAGTGCAGACTGCGCTGTTGCTCGAGGAGTGGCTTTCAGAGGACTAATGTAACTTGGGTCTCAAGCTCCTAACTGCACTAGTCACTTCTCTTTGGTCCCCCCTGCAGAAAGCTGCCAGGGAGCTTCTGGGTCCAGGCTCGGAGGGAAAAAAATGTCTCTGTAGTGATGCTTGTCGTGCTTTGCCTGCGCCTGTGCGGCCACTTGCCTGTAAGGCTGTTTTTCCGCATGTGTCAGTCGGTGTGCGTGACTGTGTCACCATTTTGTTAATACGCCCCGGGGTTTTTGCAGTCAGTCACCGCCCCGCTCTGCTCTGCTGTAGGTTCTGTCTCACCCTATGAGTCCGAGCAGCCCTTGGACTGAGGGGGCTCTTCTAGGTTTATTTGCCTTTCCAGGATGGCAGCCCTGCAGCACGCACGGTGCTTGGTGTGCGTGGCGGGGGCTCAAGCAAACGCTCAGGCTTCCTTGCTTGTCATGAAGCCGGATTTTACCCTCTGCAGCTTGCCCTGCCCTGCAGGCCTGTGCACGCCGGTATTCCCAGCTCGTGGGTGTCCCCGCGCGCGCGGCCCCTGCCTTTGTGTGCAGGAGCTGAACGCAGAGCCTGCCCAAGTCGCTGCAGGAGTCTTTTTCCCTTCATTTATTCAGGGGCCCTTCAGATCTTGACAAATCTGTCACTCTAAATTTGCGAGAGATTATGGTGCTCTCTCCCTAGCACGGAGAGAGGTGATATATGATATCTGCTGCCCCTATTGATTGCCTGATCTGGTGGCAGAGGGCTGGCGAAATGAACTTGAAATGAACATCATGCCTCAACTCATTGTGCGTATAATACACTACTTAATCCCACATTTTTCAGCCGCTATGGAATTCAATTGATCAATCATGTCCCTCTGATAGTACTGTTTTAGGGGTTATTGCTGCTCTGCTCACTGACCTTTTTTATTTATTTATTTATTTGTGTGAGTGTGTGTGAGGGTGTCTCTGTGTGCGTACATTTGCCAAACTCAGGGCCTGCTGATAAGAAAGGTCCTCGTATAGCCGGTGGGAAATGAAAGGAAAAGATGATGGGAGGAGAAGGAGAAGCGGCAAGGTTAGATAACGAAGCAAAACGATCGAAGCAAGAGAATAGGCAAGCATGGGAGGAAAACTTGTGAGGAGGAGGGGAATGAGCACTCGGACAGGAGGTCTGGGTATGTGCGCGCGTGACAACCCATGAAGTCTTGACCTCTGCCTTTAAAATCTGCAAGGACAGAATTCAGGCAGAGAACCGTAGGCTCTCTGGACACGGCCCTTGTGTCACTGCCTTGTACCAGGACTGGACTGAATGATGGCAGGGCACACAAATACCAAACCCCACTGCTCTAACGTGAGTTGTGCATGCAGCAGTTCACTGATGAAGCAGTGAAAATTTCAGAGAGATGATCCTGAAAGATAGAGATTTATAGGTCTTGTATTGCTAGCACCTCAGAGGTTCACAGTCATGGATCAGTATATTTGCTCCAAAACCAAAGGAATGTAAATCCCCTGTTTAGTTACTAGTATCAGAACATATGGAGGGTAGTGGGTTTTTTTTTTTTTTTCATTTTTTTTCTCCATAAACTTTAAGGGACAGAACCTTGCATCTGTTTTTAGATGAAAGTTGCACAGGGCTCTGCGAGTCACAGTTTTGGGGGAAGCGCAGATACTGTAACGTGCAGCTAGGCCAGGGGAGCGGGTTCGAGCAGCAAAACACAGCGAGGACGTGGCGAAGGGACGGCGCCTGGCATAGCCCAGCCTGGGAGCACTGGCACTGCGGAGGGCAGCGCTAGGCCCTGCTGATGGGCCACACTGCCAAGAGTAGAAGCTTCATGGAGGGGCTGTGCAGAGAGAGGAGCTCTCGGAAAGGTGACGTTTCCGCGGCAGGAAAACGTGGGGAAGCTGCACTAGCTTCAGCATTAGGAAGCACCATCACTTTTCCCAGGTCCGTTTCTAGTGGCACAGGAATCCCCGGGACCTCCGGGGCACCTCTCTGTTAATTCTGGGGGATCTTAACAACTTCTTGAGAGGTGGACCAAGGCCTTGGTCGTGGTAAGGCTGCTCGTAAGGCACAGTGTGATCGGTCAGTGTGATCGGAACTGCACACGCAGCAGGAAGCGTCTCGCTCCCGGGGCTGCTGAGGGAACGTGCAGAGCCAAGGCTGGCAGGAGCTTCGCACAGGCGCAGAGAGGCTCCACAGGTACCACAGAAATGCCCTGACAGGTAACAAGGAAATGCTCTGCCAGAGGACACAGAAACAACTGGAGCTGCATCTGCAGGGAATGTGCCCTTAAATAGCTCCAAAAGAGAGACATTTGCAGGGCTGGAAGCTACAGAGACACTGTTATGCACAGGGGGCACAAAGCACTGTAACAAGTAATACAGTCCCATCCCTAGCTACAGGGGACAGAAAGCAGCCTTCTCCGGGTAGGCCCAACTTGCTCAGCCAGTAATTTCTATGCGCTCCTGTTATTTGTGCCTTAGGATCACCGTGAGGCTCGGCAAGGTGGAGGATGCCGCAGGGCCCCGGTGCCGCTGGCACAGAGGTGAGCGGCACTGGGCAGGGCCTGCTAGCGCCAGCGACACGTCTGTGCCGCGAGGGCCCTGAGCCTGGGGGCTCCTGGCTGCTATTGCGGGCACTGTCAAGGCAGACATGGGTGGCACGGGAACCCCCAGACAGGCCACGCAGCAGAACCCCCAGCAGAACCCTCCTCGCTGCGAGTCTCCCCCTTCCCGAGCCTCCTCTGTGGAAATGCAGCTCTTGCCCGTTCTCTGGTTTCCCTTCTCTTTTTTCCCTGTCTGATGTGTTCCCGTGTCCCAGCGCAGCCCGGCCTGTCAGGCCTCTTTCCTGGACATCCCCCGGGGGCCCTTTCACAGCACTGCCAGTTGTTGCAGTTTCAAACTCAATTGTTCTCCTCGGTACTGAGGCAAATGGAGTCATTAATTACCTTCTATCGGCTGGGCCGAGTTCAGAACGCGATCAATAGGCAGCGCTTGTCATTCACGGCAGCCCCGCACAGGCCCGGGAAGCAACTCTGCCTTCCCAGCCCTTCCCGGGGCTCGGGACAGGGAGTTCTGCTGGGAATAGCCAGCCTGGGCTCAGCCGGGCCCGGACCGCGGATGGGGACCTTGTTCCTGGGAGCAGATCCCTTGTGCACATTGCTTGAAGGGTGTCCTGGTCTAGACAAAGTGATTAAGTTTGACTGTTCTGATGGTTCCAGAGGGTCCCACCTGCATCCCCGGTGATTAAAGTAATAGTGAATCCCCCATGGTAGGAGCCAGGGCAAAGAGTGGCAGTCCTAATCTGGTCATCTTTTTACCTATGTCACATTTTTGCCCTACTCCACTGAATTTGGAAAAGGAAGATGGTGAAAAAATTGATTTACAGTCCTTCCAAAAGGTTTTTTCTATGTTTTGGGCAGTGTGAAAGGAGGCTTCTTCTCTAAACAGGGCTGTTATGTATTTCAACCCTTAGAAGGGCTGCAGGAGTCATCATGGCTTTGATTGCAGTGGTGGAACTGGTAGGAAAAAGGTGAACCTCAAAATCAGGTGGAGGAAAAATCCAGGTAAAGGCAAGGCAGTGAGAGCAGAGCATGGAAGGTGCTGCAAGATCCAGCAATGTGTGGAATAAGAGTAAAATCAGGGATGTACACTGGGACAGTGAAACAAGATGTGCTAAGAGCGCAGGTTCTTTACAGTATCCCTCAGAAACAGGGATAATAGAAGATGAGTGTTGGAGAAATAACACCTACAGGAAGGTCATCAGCCTTCCTGAACTCCATGTTTGTTTAGATTCTTGCGTGCATTTGCAGCAAGGGAATCCACAAGCCTGAGTCTGAGTTGGCAAACTAATGGCTGTGCTGGTCCGTGTGCTCTGCGAGTGTGTGGGCATCACACAACCTGTGTGCGAGGGCGAGCGCGGCGCGCGCCGGCGCCCCGTGTGGGCCAGCTGCAGCGCTGGGTGCTCGGGCCGAGCGTGACGGGTGCGTCCGGTGGAGCCGAGCGGGGCTGCGGGGCTTGAAAGCAGGGCTTGCATGAGCAAAATGCTCAGGGAGAAGGTAAATGAAAGGGATCGTGTGTGCAAATGTGTAACGGAGTGTGTGCTCGGATCTGTCTTGGATTGTCATGGGAGCATGCAGATATGCACTTAGGGAAGTGGAGGTGTGTATGTATATGAAAATCCTATGTATTTACTGCATCATGTAGGTGTATGATAGCAAATTTGGCTGAGATGGTCTGGGAAACTAAATCTGTGCAAACCAAGTCTGCAGTTTTATGTGTTCGATTGCATAACGAGCACATCCAGCCTCAGTGAACACACCAGAAAAGGCCTTTCTAGGTGTGAGGCTGCCAAGAGCGGCCTCAGGTGTGTGCACATCCCGTGCTGCAGCGTTTGGAGGGGGGGTACGCTGGCCAAAGCAGCCCAAACTGTGGCTGCTGTGCGAGCAGTCACCGCGGATCCATGACCTCTGGGCACACGGAGGTGAGCGGATACACTCTGCTCTCAGCCACGTTGTTGTAAATCCGCCGCGATTCCCTCAGCTCGGAGGAGTCGCTGGGGATTTATTTATACTTTTGTAACGAAGGACGGAGGGTGGCTCGGGTGGCTCCTACTAGCACTACTGGGCTTGGCTGTTAGCCGGGTAGAAGGCAGCAGCCTCAGGAGCCGCCCCGCTGGCTTTGTTTGTGTTGGGGAGCAGCAAGCACCACTCTCACACGTGGCCAGCGCCCAGCTTAGTGCAAATCTGTAATTCTGTCGCCTTCTGTGGAGCTGCACTGGTTTGCACAAGCTGAAAGTTCCCCAAGGTTTGTCCTGATTTGCGCTGCTTTGTTGCCCACAGCGCTGCCTCTAGCACGGAGCCTGGGCAGAGCAGGGCACCAGGCTCTGCTGCCGCCTCCCACCGAGCAGGGCACCTTCTTGGCGCGGGTGGCACGGACTGTCTCACCCAGCTCCCTGCCCTCGCCTTCCCCAGCGCGGGGGCTGGGGACCTGCAGGATCCCCTTGGGGAGCGCATGGAAAAGGGTGGCTTTTGTTAGCTCCAGAGGACAGGAGCAAGGCAAAAAATTACATCGCATGGAGCCCTAACTATGCTTGTTTAGAGAAACTGCTTGCATTTATGAAGTCTTTGGTGCGGAAAGCAGGGTTGCAAATGACTGCATCAGAGCGACAGTAAAGGCCATTAATTTCCTGTTATGTTTTCCTGTGTTGGGGGCTTTATTAATTTAATTTTACACTGTCGAACAACAGCGAGCGCTGACACTGCCACACTCGGAGGCTTTTTTTTCCCAAGCAGTGCTTTGCTTGACATGCAAATCAACACTGCTATCAGAGGGCGCGAGATGAGGGAGGGAGCCGGCAGCGGGGCTGCCCCGTCCAACATCATCCCCTGTCTTCAGGGAGACCCCGAAATGGCACCTGAGAGGGCACCAGCTCAGCAGATCGGCATCTAGAAAATAGGAACGCCTCTTTCTCTAGTCTGCTTGGATCCATTGACTTGGTCCTCCACTGAAATGCCTCTTGATTCCTCTCTTCCCTGCGTTCCCCTGCTCCAGACTCCCCCTTCACTTTTTGCACACTTTGGCCTCAGCCTGTCCAGCTGCTGGGCCAGGTGCTGGTGCATCCTGCTATGAGAAGCTCTTCTGACTCAGCACTGAACCAGGGCTCAAGCAGAGTGTTTTTAGAGCCACCGTTTTTTTGATGTGCCATAAAACAAAGGCTCCAATCACTCTGAGTCATTAAAATTCCCATGGCATTTTTTGCAAGAGTGCAGACATTAACCTGGCTGTCCTGAACAAAATCCAGCCTGAGTGATTACCCACAGCATATCTTAATTCTCCTGTGGCTTCATTTGGACATGGCACAGCAAAACTGCTGTGTTGTTGCTGTGCATTGGTCAACATCTGCCACACGCCACCCCAGAGTCAGCCACATTTCCTAGGAAATGAGATCTCAGAACAGGGAGGTTAATAAACAGTGTATCCTATAGATGGGTCACTGCAAAATGCCATGCAATGAAACAGCTGCAGGCTGCAATACGCTGCAATTAGCTTGGACTGTCACCATGTAAACTCTTTTTCTGAATTCTGATTCCCGTAATAACTATAAACTCTTAGTAAAGTAATTTGGCACCTTCCTGCATGAACTCATACGAAGTCCCTTACTGGTAGGTGGAAGATCCTATCCGGATACAACCCTTGTCAATGCTCTATGTCTGTGATATGTTCAAAATCGCAGGAGGCCGGTCCCAAACACCCTCAGTTGCCATTGGTTCCACAAACTGCAGAGAGCCGGGCAGCAAAAAGCCCTAGCTATGATTGAGGGTAAGCTAGTTACTTTGTATTCACTGGGATTTAACTGTCTTCTCCCAAACTCTAGCCTGGTTCTCATCTGCTTACAGAGCCAGTTCTTGTGTTCAAGGCCTCTCCCATCCCACACTGCATGTTGAAAGTCCAAGCCAAAACCAACAGCTGCTTTGGAAGGCCAGTCATGGCACTGCTTCTGTCCTGTAAAAGAGCCCTCAAAGAATTCTGGACAGAAAAACAGCCGACAAACATGTCTGCTTATGTCTAGACAGGTATCTGCTATAGTTAACTGCTTCTGTCGGGCCCTGTGCTGTTCCCAGAGCTGCCCTACATGTGCAGGGAGTCAAAGCCTTGCCCAGCCTCTGCAGCAACCAGCAAATGCTGCCTATTTCAGGCCTTGCTTGACAGCCACAGAAGAACTGAAGGAAATCCATCATTCCCTGAGAGGGTCTTGAAATGCTCGCAAACTGCATTTTTCTTTAGTGCAAGTTCTCATGGCGCAATTAATCACAAGCATTTCCCTCTCTGTCCCTTCCAGTCCAGTCGCCTCCTTGCCCCTCATCTACCCAGCCGTGATTGTCACGGGCTAATCAGTAGGTGAGATCTTGTTGCTCCCTCCCGAGATCCACTGAAACAAGGCCAGAGGATCTGATACTATCACTTAGGGAAGCAAAGAGCTCCTGCTTTCCTCTCAGATGACTGCAGTCCCCATTTGGGGAGGAGGAGGGGTTTCTCTCTGGCCCCAGCTGAGAACAAGGTGCCTGATGTTTTCGTTCAGCACAGGAAGCCATGCCCCTGTAGGGATGATTTCCATCTATGAGCAGCAAGCGATGCTTAACGTTACATCAACACAGACTGGAGCGCAGAGATGGCCAAATTAGGAGCTAATCTGTGCACTGGGGGTTGGCTGCTGCACCGCCCTGGTTCCCGGGGTGAGACCAGAAAGAGCGAGAGAGGGAGAACGGGAGAGAGCCCGAGCCGTCCTCGGCCGACGCTGCGGCAAAGGTTGGGATTCCGGAGGCCACCGTTGTCTAGTGCTGTCAAGGTCAGCAGGTTCAGGTTCACTGAACGGTCAGGATGGTTTGAATTACTGGCAGTGCCTGCCGATTCCTGCGCGCACTGCGATCCGTCTCGCAGCGCCTGCCGTGGGATGCTGCTCCCGGCACGCGCTGCGCCCGGCGTGGGGCACGGCCATGTCACAGAGGCAGATGCTCTTGTTAACAGCATTGGTTTTTAGAAAGATTTAAAGAGCCAAGGCAATGCCAAAGAAAGGCACATTCCCTTGCACTGAGATCATGGAGAAACAGCTGTCCTGCCTGGTTTCCTTTTACCTGGAGAGGCTCCTTCCCCCTGTCCCAAGTCTCTGCCTTTAACGACCAGTAGGAAAGTAGCTTGAACAGGGCCTATCAAATCCTTATGGGATTAAAAACTTCTGGCGAAGATTTCTTCTGCCCAATGCTATGTAGATCACATGCTTAGTGTGCAATGAGTGACACACAAGTCTTTATGTGAGCCGCCCTCTGGGACAGCTCCTGCTCGGACACCGAGAGGTGTGTGAGCAGGGACAGCACATGGCAGCAAGGCTGCCTGCAAAGAGCAGCAGGGCTGCTTACGCAGCCTCCCGCCAGCGCCCTGGCCTTGCGGGCAGGCCTGATGGCACTGGATGGAGCTGTGACAGCGGCACAGGGCGCTGGTGCCATGTGTGCCTGGGTGTTGAGGAGTGGCAGGGGACAGGGTGGCTACACGTGTGTGTCTGTGCACATATTGTGCGAGTGCTCTGCAGGCATTCGCAGCAGAAACAGGCGTGGGAGAGAGCGCGGCGGGGGCGCACGGTGCGAGCGGCAAAACGGAGCCAGGGAGCGACTGGACGCTGCGCGCATACTGCCAACGCGCGACTTTTGCAAGGATGTCAGGCATCGTTCACTGCCTTTCAGCGGGCCTGCACTAGGAAATCTGCCCCTCTCAGTTCATCAGCTGGAGGGGGTTATTTTTACTTCTTGTTCTGGGGTTTGTTGTGTACCTCCATGAGTCAGTGTTCACATCTGGATGCCACATCCAGCCACAGCTGCATCTATGTATATGTAGCCCGGGCACTCCCACCTCTACCAAACACATTCCTGCACTAGTGCCCTTGGAGGAAAATCAGCATGACCCAGAGTGGAGCTGCAAGGGGCTGCCCATATCTTGTGCCAATGCACAGAGCCTCTTGCTCAGCACTGTTGGTGCTTAGCAAGGCCTGGAGGAGATCAGGGTTAACTTCCCGAGTCTCCCCTGGAAGCGGGAAGCTGCGGGCCCCCTGCGTCAGTGCGGGCCCGCTGAGCAGGCTCTGTGTGGGGCCGGCTCCTGAGCATTAGCAAGTGCATGGTGCCGGCGTCACCTCTGCCCGCAACGCCTCTGCCAGGCCCCTCTTCCCCTGTGGAGCGAGCGGCCCTGGCAGGAAGGGTCAGGGATGGTGCCCAGTGTCTTGCTGGTTTACATTAATGAGATACACACAGAGTAATCCAGCAGTGGAGTCAGCTCTACAAAAGGAGGTAATAGCAGGCTGCCATGAACAGAGCCGCTCAGGTAATTGGTTTATCTATCTAGAAGCAGTAGTAGCAATCTCTGCACAAACAGAGTAGCAGTAAAGTCTCTTCCTTAAGGCTATTTCCTTTGTCTTTTCAATTGCTTGCACATCCATGTGAGATAGAGAGAGAGAGAGAGAGAGAGAGCTAGAGAGAGAGGGAGAAATGTTAATTTGTGAATTAATGGCTTTTCTCAGCGGAATTGTAAATTCAAATGTCACCTCACAGGGTGACACTACGCTGGGCTGCTGAAGAAGCAGTGATAGGATCCCCCCCATGCCCCATCCCCGTGCCGACACACAGCCGCGGCGCTCCCCTCCCTGGGAGATCGCTGCCGAGAGGGACACGCTACTTTTAATTTGCAGCAGCACCGCAGCAGAGGGATGCGAGAGCGGCTGCTTTCCGACCCTCCTCCCGCAGCAGCGGGGCCACAGCTTCCCCTCTCCACCTCTACCTCCTTCACCCCTCCCATCTTAGGCTGAGTCCAAGACAACAAATTATCTCCACTCCCCCCACCCCAAACTAATCAAAGGATGAGCTAAGGGAGGGCCCTTTGGAACGGATGCCTCTGCAAGCCTCTCCTCTCCTGCAATAATCAGGTGAATTAATGACCCTGAAGTTAAAGTGAGCGCTGATATTCGGCATTGTGCGGCGCAGGGAGAAAAGCCTTCATTGTTTTCGAGCAGGAGGCGGGCAGCAGCGAGGGAGATTCATGGATGGAGATTGAATATGCAATTTTCTTTCACCTTGCCAAGAGCTGCCCCTGGGCTGTGCCTGGCCTAAATTTTTTTTTTCCTCTTGCCATCTCTGCCTTATCCGGCCCTCCCACCTCCCTTCCATTCTTTCCAGAAAATTACCTTCAAAATTGATTTCCACTTTTACAAACAAATATAATGGGAACATGAGGGGGGAAAAAAAATCTTGGGCTGTGATGAATTAGGGCTGTCAGGTGCTTCCAAGTCTCCTTTGTTTTTGTTTTACTGCCTGTTAGGTTCTTTGTTTTTCCAGCAGCTGGGAATAGTGCCCCTGCCCACATGCTCCCTATGGCCCGTGGCCACCATCACGGAACGTGCCCGTCACCTGGTGTCGTCACTGCGCTAGCCGTGCTCCGCACTGCCGCCATGGAACGGCCGCACTGCCGGCCCCGCAGCAGGATGCAGCTCCGGTCCTCGCAGCGGTACAACAGGTCCCGTGCTGCTGCTTCCCAGCTCCTGCAGCCTCCGTGTGTGCCCAGGAGCTGCCTCAGCTCTTCCCTGCTTTGTTCCTCCTCTTCTCCCTGACCAGGTTAAGCTGATTCTTGCTGGTGATTCCCCTACTCTTGTTTTTCTGGTAGGTCAGACCTAGTTGTCAGAATGTCACCTGGATCCCTATGTGCCTCTGTGCCACCTCTCCTTGATTCCATCGCTGCATTGCCCTTATGCCTCAGTGCTGTGTTACCTGGAGCCTGTAACAGTGTCAGCCCTGTCTGCTGCTGCCGTGGCACCCTGGTTGCCACTGGAGCAGTCCTGCCTCCCCTGCCAGGCCCACAATGGCCCTCTGAGACCTTCTCAGGCCTTGTCCCTCACACACTGCCGCCTCACTGACCCCTCTTGCAAGGTTACTCTGTCATCCCCTGTGCATCAACCTGGGATCCTCCTGGACTTGGTTGCAGGCATCATGCTCCCTCTGACTCCAATGGTCTTTCTATCTGGGAAAAAATACATCAGCCACCTCCTTGAGTGCGGGCAGGCGCAGGGAAACTGCACGCAGAGAGAACAAGGTGCAGAGAGAGACAAGCCCCAACGGGCTAGGGAGCAGCCCCTGCAGCCTCCTGATGCCCGCGGAGATACTGGCAGGGACGGAGCCACCCGACTCCTGCTGACACGTGCGCTGCAAGGGCCCTCCCAGAAACGAGTCACTGTCAAAACCACAGAAGCAGAGGATCCAGCCAGAGACTAAAACCCTCAGATACGCAGTCAAACACACACATTCCTTCACTCAGAAGTAAGATTCAGAAAATGTAGTAAATAACGTTTAAAGACAAATGCAAACTGGGACACAAGGAAGTACTAGTGCAAGTGCTTGTCAATTAAATGTAATTTCTGAATAAGCAAATAATTTACAAAAATGCAATACACTAAAACATACCTCTAAATGAAAACCTGGAACCCAGTAGAATTCCTTATGTTCACATGTACAAAATTAAACCATGTACACAAATACAAACTATTTACATAAATAGACAACCTTCACACAGGCAAGAACAACCAAAATATATGTAGAGAATATACCCACAGATATGTAACACCAACACAAATACACATCTGTACAAACCATATACAGAAGTGCACAGCACTACCAGACTACTTATCTGAGAAAATCTCACAAACACAGTGATACCCCAAGTATGTAACAACACATACACATAGAATATACATTAAAATATACAAAGTTCACATATATGCTCAAAATGTGAATAAATACCTGGCATTCGTGGAAATTCATAGGACTAATACTGAGCCATATATGCGCAGACATCCATACGATCCACAATATGCATGCTCCCACCAGGCAGTGCTATACACAGAATAACATACTCATTTTCTAGGTCTGTGAGGGCATGCACAAAAATACGGGTCCAACCTGCCACTCAGCCCAGTACACAAACACAGATAACCAGAAACCAGCAATCCCAATGCACAGAAATGCAGCAAACAAATGCACGTGCGTTCCTGAGCAACAAATACCCACGCCGGGACACACGTGAGCAGGGCTGAAGGCAGCCCAGCTGTCTGCAGGCAGCCCCGGAGCACGCCGAACCGAGCAGCAACGTGAGCTCTCGCAGCAGAGCGGTCTGTGCAAACTGCCCTCCATGATGCAGGCATGTAACTGCCCCTTACCTGAGGGCATCCAGCGCACGCCCCAGGCCCCAGGGCTGTATCCACACGCAGACACTCACTTGTTCACGGCCAGACCTCCAGATCTGTGCTACAACAGCCCTCCTTTCTGGCAGCGCGGTGCTGCTTACACAGTATCATCTCCTTTCTCCACTCTCCCCCTCCTCTCTTTCCCCACAAATACTCTCCCTTCCCTGGCCGTCCTCCTGCAGTTTACTTGGAGAAGTGCTGGATGAGCGACAGGCACCTTCCTTATGTTCTGCTAGGAGTCTCACCAGCAAAAGATCCGCGGGAGGAAGAGGTGGGTGGTCACTGAGAATAAATTGCCTCTTCAGTTTATATGTACATCTAGCCTGGGGATCTGTTCCTACACTCAGGTATAGAGAGGTTCCCCTCGCTGATGCACTCACTGCAAACTGATGGCCGCTGGAGACCGAGCCATCCTGTGGGAAACAACAGTCCCCATGAAAGTGGGACGAAGGCAAAATCAGAGTGTGAAACTGCAGAAACTGCTGTCTCCGTGTGCCCCGCCGTAAGCTGCTGGGTGCTCCCCCTGCAGCTCTGTGGTGTGTTTGGAACACAGGGTTAGCACCCGAAGCGATGTAACTACATGGTCCCTGGTGCCACTGAAGCTGCTGCTGACCTGCAGTAAAGCAGGCATACAGAGTAATGCAAACACATCAGCTGTGGTGTCAAGAAATCACAGCATGAAACAACACAGGCATGCCGCAGACAGGAATCCTGTAGGGTCCCCTGCAGGGACCCCAAAACTCTCTGTTGTCATCAACAACCCAGCACTGTGGGGAGAACACACATATACCTACTGCACCCGAGACAGACAAACACCAGGAGCCGTGATATAATCAGCTGCAGTGACTCACTCATCCTCTTTGCAGCTGCATGCAGACAGCACGACAAAACAAACGCGGTTCCCTAGAGTGCGGACAGGAGCTCGACCCTCTGCACTGGTGCAGCGGCAGCCCCGGCCCGGCGCAGTCCTGCTGCGGGTGCGTGCGTCGGCGCGCGCTCGCCTGCACTGACCCGGCTGCGGAGGAGCAGCAGAATCGCACTTGCAAACACCCCGCATCCCCACAGCGCTGCAGTGCGCAGGCCTGTTGCCTTCACCATCGCAACCGAGTGACAGTCTGTTGCCAGTAAACAAATGACATCAGCTGCAGTGGCAACTGTATATGAGTTGTGGTGACAGCACAGTACAGCCTGCAATGGGGTACCAACCATTCCCACATGGAAACAACCTTAACTGCATGCAGTCCAACCACCAGACACAAGGCACAGCCACTGCACTGAGAGTGCAACGGCACTGAGTGTAATGGGGCAACACAGCAAGCAATGGTACAGTTAATCCCATCATTAGTGTCACAAACTCACAACCCATAGCCATACAGTTAGAGTAACATGAAAACCACTGTCATGCTGCCGCAGAGACATATTAATGCCACTGACAATGACACAAAGTCACCCAAAATGTCACAACTGCATTTCCCAAGTGATATAATCATTGCCATTTTGGACAATGCAGACGGCGTCAGACTTGCAGCTGCACACTCACCTGCTGCACAGCAACTCAAGCCTCCACGAACACATCTAGAACATGAGATCCCTCTTCTGCCTGCACTAGGTTCCACTGAAAGATTGAGTTCAAAATTGTGTTTCTTTCCTTCAAGACACTGGGTATCCTGGGACAGTATCTAAAAGAACAACTTTCCAGCACTAGGACTGTTGCAGATCTCCCTACCTCACAGTCCACTGAAGGAGGCATTTCTACCTGCCCAACGGGAGAAAAGAGTGAAGTACGAGCTGAATTCTGCCAGGACCCTGTCCCAAAGTCACAGTCCTCCTGCTTGGAGTGTGGGGAGAGCAAACCACCAGTATCAGCAGTCCCACTTCTCAGAACAGGATGCCGTGGTGGTAAAAGCCGGCAAACGACTGCAGCGCCCAAAGGCCAATCCACGCAGCCGCAGCGCGGGACTGCCCACGGTGCAGCTGTGCCGCCGGGCGGGTGCTCCTGCGGCTCGTCCGCAGGGCCCGGCTGTGCCCAGCGCGTGCCACGCGCCGCGGTGCCCAACCACGTCGGGACAGCCAGCGCGCTGCGGAAAACACCCACGGACCACAGGAAGGGGGTGACCCCTCCTGTTCCCTTCCCTGACACTGCCCTGCGTCACTCCCACGTCAATCATCCTAACCTTCCAGGTGACGGGTGAATAAGGAAAAGGAGGAACTTGGGCTTCCTCAGGTTCGCTCTGCTGAGGATTCCTTTCCTGCAAACAGCCTGGGTATTATTGCCACTTAAAGTAACAATCGCTCCGTCCCCTCCTCTCCCACAGACCTACTGCCAATATTAGCGCTGATCATACTAACAAGCCTGTGGGTTTTATTACTACTGATACTAATAATACTGGACACATTACGTCTGCTCCCGCCAATAACAGGCTGCAGATATGATCCCTGCTAATGCCAATAATACTGGGGAATATTATCTCTGCCATTGTCAGCACTGCAGATGATATTGCCAGTAATGCTGTCAAATACTACAGATATTGTCGGGAACCAAGATTAATAATGCCATGAGTTTTACAGCACTAGCTTCACTGGAACAAGAATCCCAAATGAGAATTTGGGTCTATAAAAGAAGTCAGTTTGTGGATGGCTATTGAGAGAAAAAGTTGTCTTTAATAAGGATGGTTTTGCAAAGATCGCAAAGGTTTTACCCAGCTGGAGATGCTATGGAATGTAGGAGACAGTTTGAAACATTTCTTTAGTCTTAAATATTTATCAATCCATTTATCTGGTTCATCCACCTATCCATTCATCTTTCCCTTTTTTCTTTCTATACAGCGCCCAAGACAACAGTACCTGCATACTCCTAATTCCTTGTTAGTGCCCCTGGGTCACCACATTCTCATGCTTTTAGCCATCAAACAGGCGTCTTCGCCTGATATCTTCCCCCTCATCCATCTGGACTTCTCACTGCTGCTGCGGTCTGCGAGCTGCCTTACTCGCCCTGAGCTGCCACCACAGGATAGCACAACGTTAGGGTTGCAGAGAGCCGGAATTCCCATTCCCACCTGCAGCTTGATATGGATGCTCGCAGTGACCTTAGGAAAATCCTCACACCCTGCAGTACCTCTGGAACCCTGGAAGCACCAGGGAAGGTGGGAAGGAGAGGACTAAGTGGTGGGGAAGGTCAAGAGGAGATTGCAGCAACACTGGCTACGCCCACAGATTGCAGGAAAAGGTACCTAGAGCTAGACAAGCGGTTACCTGGAGCTAGACAAGTGGTGAACTTTTTATGCCAAATTCAAAAAATATGATGGGTGTCTTGTTCTCTGCTGTTCAGTTCCAGTCTGTCACTGAAGCCAGAGGTTCGCAAACACCTGACAAAAGCCAAAACTGAAGGAATACGTGTTCTTAACAAGGCGAACCCTGCATCTCCTTCCTCAGGACGCCCGGCACTGGAGGGGACACTCTGAGCTGGCTTCTTCCATCAGCTCCTTCACCCTGCGGCTCCTGCGGCACCTAGACCCCCGTGCAGTGGTTGGGACCCCCCGTCTGCCCTCGAGCAGTGCCCAGTGAGGGACACACCTGGCTGTCAGCGCCGTCGCGAGCCACCTCCTGCATCCGCCTGGCTCCTTCTGTCCAACTCGGGAGTTCTGCTACATCATCTTGACACATAATTATCTCCCTTCTTCTTAATCGTCTGTGCTACTGTCTAATGTAGGCACCAGCTGCAGCAAGGAGGACCTGGGGGAGGGGGTGTGCTCGGAGAGAGGCTCCTCTCTCTTTCTCCCAGCCTGTTCCCCCATCACACAGGGTGCTGGAAAGATTTTCATGAGCAGGGGTTCAGAGCAGCTTCCTCCCTCTGCTGAACGGCATCCTCAGAGCATCAGCCTTGCAGCAGAGCAGGTCCCACGGAGCAGACAGCAGAGAGCAGTGCTCCTTCCTCTGCTCTGCTGAAGGAAGAGCCACCCACAAAATGCCAGGAAAGCACATTTGGGAGCCCGTAAGGAAGAGCTTTCCAATACAAGCTACAGAGCTGCAGCAAACAGTGCTCAGCAGGTTTGGGAAGTACTGAGGCATTTTTTACATTGAGTGTGAACGTGACAGAAATACCTACACTGGATTTCTTACCTTAAGCTGCTTATTCCCCCCACCTCACCTAGGAGCAGTTGGTACCCTCAGAGCTACAGGGAGATTGCCCAGCAAAAAGTGCAGGTCACGGACTGTGCAAATCCTCCCCTTGGAGCCTTTTGGCTTTGGGCTCAACCCTGCAAAATGATGATGTCTTTCAACATCTCTTAAAGTGAGCAGAGCCATGGATAACTCGGCTCTTGGATGGGGAGTTTCAGCAGCTGGCAGGAGGTCCCTCGTGAGCCTTCTCTGGGACAGGAGTGGGACATCCCCTTGGGGCAGGTATCTGGGATGACAGAATGAAGGCTGTTCTCTAAGGCAATCAAAGCCATTGCAGCTGCAGCGTGCAACTGCCACCTGAAAGTCTGCGAGCCAGAGGCAGGCAGCACCTTCAGAACTGTCTGGTATCTCTCTGATTTCTAGTGGGGTATGTGGCCTCCTGGCCATCAACAGGGACTTGCAGAAATTCTTTTCCTTCATAAATCAAAACTGAGATGAATCAAGACAGGAGGCAGGAGTTGTTCTTAATGTCATTGTGAAGCGTCACAGACTTAGAGGCCTGTTTGATTGTTTCTGTTTATTTGTGCTGCTACAAAGAGCTCAGATTCTGGGACTAGAAATGACTGAGCGGCTGCATCTAAACTGGACTCATCTTTCCTGGTATTTGGAAAGAATCGCCACTAAAGCCGACCTGAGCTACTTCATTTGCAAATGAGATACCAAGGCACCATGTTGAGAACTGGTGATCACCAAGCTGGACTGCATGCAAACTGGTTCACAGAAATGCCAAATACTGCCAAGAGATTTGCACAACTATTAGATAAACTTGTCATTTTGATTGAAATGTCACTATCTCCTGTATACATAATGATGAGGAGTACTGGAGGGGTTTGCAGCGTTTGCAGACTCTTACTCATGACATTCTCTGACTTTGAGGCATTGACTCAGCCCTTCCATTGCGATACTTTTCTCTTGCTTGGGCCCTGCTGCCATCTAGCTGGGAAATGGATCTTCCTCTGGGGCCTGATCCAATTTCCCATGGCTTCAGCAAAAATCTTTCCATTCACTTTAACAGGAACTGAGTTGGGTCCTTGTTTACAGTGTCCAGTTTTACTTTATTAGGCCACAACAGTTGCCTTTTTCCTGAGATTACTGGGTTTATTTGGATCCCAATCTTGCAGATGTGAAACTCGTGAGAAAAAAACACGGAGAGAATGACTGGCATAATCCCAAAGAAGGACAGCATCTCTACTAGGGGCTTTCTGTTCCCATCAAGTATCATGGAGAACCCCAGTGTTAGGCCACAGCCTCAGGATTACAGTGAGTCACCTTTACTGCTCGAGGTCCCCCATGCAACAGGCAGCAGTGGAAAGCAACATAATAAAGGCAAGACAGAAACAAACAACCTGCTCAGGTACCACTCTTGGGAAAATTGACCTCCTGGTCCTCAGTTTTTGAATGTATCCAAATAAAAGAGCAAGATTTAAGACAAAAGATTTACAAAGTCACCATAAGAGCACCAAGACTTTAGCCACTTCTCCTGACCTTGTCCATCTGGTCCAGCTTGTGGCTCATTTCAAGATTCACTGTGCCCTGCCTCCTTCCCAGGTAGGAAAGAGAAGGAGATACCTTAAGCCTAGTTTCTCAGGGCACTCAGGAAAGGCCCAATAACACTCTAGGGCCACAGAGCTCAAAGACCTCTTGTTCTGCTTTCACACTGCTTGCAGTATGGCAGTTCTGCAGCAATAGACACTACCCAACAAATCTAGGCTCTTCTGATCATATCAACTAATGTAGCTCATGGCATATCATAAGGCAGGAGCTTGTTTGCAAGGGGAGTGAAGGATCCTCCCACATTGCTGGTGCTTCTCCACGGTGGCATTTTGTTAGAAAGTGAGTCAGGGAAACCTTGTTTGCCTGTGGTTCAGAACCCGGGCCCCTGCCGGCACCCGGGGAGTTCGGTTCCAGCCGTTTCCAGCAGCGAGCGAAGCTGGGATCGGCTCCAGCCGCGGAGACGGCCCTGTGCCTGCTGAGCAGATGTCTGCAGAGCGTGGCCTGTCGCGCAGAGGCCTCGCGAGAAGAGCGCTCCAAGCCAGCAGGGCAGTGGCGGGGAACGCGTCTCTGGTGCTAAAACTGATCTAGTCCCTGGAGCAGCTGCAAACCTTGGCCTGAAATTGGAGCCTGTACATGGGGACAAAGAATATAAAAGGGAGGATAAACTTCTCCCCTCCCCCTACCTTCATCACGTTTCCTCTTCTCGCCATTCGACCGAGGAATCCCCAGGATCCCGTTAATGGAGTAAGAGCCCACTGGATCATTGGAGGCACTGGAGACGGGAGGGGATGCTGTGCTGGGCACTGGACAAAACGAGAAGGGAGAAAGGGCCATGAGGAGAGCAGCACAGCACTCAGGGAGCCCCAGCTGAAAGCTGTACTTGCCACCAGGCTCTCAGAACGCCTGGGCACTAACAAAATCCCAGTCCCTCACAGCCAAGGACTCACCCTAATGCTCCTGTACCACTAAATTCCAGCTTTGCCAGTCTGATCCTAAGCTGTAGCACCACAGCCTTCCAGTTGAGGCCAATAGCAACAGCAAGTTTATTCCATCAAGAACTTCAGCCTTGTCCTGATGCTGCAGTTCAGAGCAGCCTTCCCAGCGCATGCCAGCAGAGTTGAGTGCCACATCTGCATGGGCCATATTCACTAGTGACTTTCTAAGCTAGCTGTATTTTGACAGCGTAATACAGATCCTTTCCTCCCAGCACTTATCCGCCAGGAATGCACATATTCTGTCTTAGCCAGATGAGCCTCTTACATGTCCACCCAGTACACTCAGTGAAAATTCTCCTCCTCTTAGCGTAGATTGGAAGCACTTCAGTGCCAATAAATTCAGTTCCCTATTAGGACAAATCATGAGCTGATGATACGTTCTCCAGCCCAGACAATCTCATGTCTCCTTTTGCACTGAACAGTGTAGACAAGCAGACTCCTCCTGCCACTCAGGGCTGGCCAGGTTTTCCTTGTGAGTTCCAGTGTATCAGAAGTGACAACTCATCCAGATTAGAAATAACCACTTCATGATAACCAGGGCTTAGAGTACAGACCAGGAGGAATTATGCATCCAGTCGGCAGGCCTATCACATCCCAGCGTGCCCCAGTAAACAGGAGCATAGCCCAGTTCTCTCATAGAGTATCCATACCCATCATCCAAGCCATAAAAAAGCTGAACTAAAGCAATTGATACCTTCAGTTCAAGCTTTCCAGGATGGAGCAGAACCTGCCAACAGCGTCCAGTGTTGACCCACTTCCCGGTCCACCCCAGAACGCAGGAGGCTCCAGTAGCAGCACTCCCAGCCGCTATCTCAGCTCAGCCAGCACATTCCCTAGACACTGCAGCTCTTCTCCAAGAAGGAATAATATCTGCCAGCTCCATCTGGTGCGGTCAGTGCTTCCCTTTCCCGTGAGCAAGTCCAGTAAAAAAGGGCATCCAGAAATGCTGTTCCATAACAGGCCATTCCATTATGGGCTGAATTCCATTTTGTCCCTGAGCACAGTTCACCTACAGGATTGTACCTGGCAGCAATGTCCATGTAACCAGCCCTTTCCAGTCAGTCTCTGTACTGCAGTTGTTTGTCAGTAACCACCAGTCTCCAAGACAGTGTCTTAGGCCACAGCTGGCCCCGTGTCTCACAGTATCCCAGAACACAGCGTGTTTCTTTCTGCCCTGAATTGTTATGGGGTTACAACATGTTAGCAACAACGGGCTTGTACCCCATGCAGACCAGAGACATCAGTGCAAGATAGCACGCATCCAGCACGGTGCCTTTAAACACAACAGACTAGCAGACGTTTAGACGTTTTGAAGGTTTATTGCAGTCTCTGTCTTCTGCTCATCTCAATAAAGCCATCTCCCGTAGCAGCAAATATATTTTCTCAGTGAAAAACACCCTTGGGATACCTGCCTGCAGGGCTAGAACAAGGAGGAACTCCGTTGCAAGGCATCAGGAATATCTCACTCTAATCTGTGTACTAAAGAAATGGGCCAGTTCCAGCAAAGGGGAAGAAGAGAAATGGAAAGAGAAGGGAAAGGCAGGCTGGAATAAGGAGACAAAAAGTAAAGCTGGAACTTAGATGGGACAGTGGTAGGTGCTTCTCTCTAGGGAGTAAAAGGAGTGAAAGTAAAATGGATGTAGAGACTGAAATACTTGGAGCAAGCTTATACCTTGCTTATACCTTGAGCCAGTTTTTCTGCCCTCATACCCCTCTCTGCAACGTAGTTAAGGCAATGGAGAGCAGAAACTTTGGTTTCTGATGAGCTTTCTTTCCCTCCACCGCTTCTCCCTTTTGCTCTGCCCGAGCACCTGCTGGCTGGACCCTCAGCGAAGCCTCCTCCCCCTTCGCCCTCGTCCCGCCGCCCCGCGTGCCCGGCCTCTTACCGATGGTGTGTCCTGGTGCAGTCACGCCTGTCCCGCTCCCGTCCGGCGTTGGGTGGAAGGGTTGCTGAACTTTGGTTCTGATAATCCTGGAAAAGAGCAAAACGGGTTCAGAACTCAGCTCCTCACGCTGTGGTTCGTACAGCAGCAGTCGCTGTTCCCCAGCCTGAAAACCCAAGCTGGCCTTTGGGTGCAGCCTTGGTGGAGAAGCATGACTTTTGACTCCCTGTGGTCTTGATTCTCCTACTTTAATGGTCTTAGGACTTTAGCGTCAGTTCCAAAAGGATTGTCCTTGCTGACTCCATCCTCCCCAAATCTGGATATTCACTGCGTAGCTGCAGTGCTCAATGAGCTTGGACCAGTCTCTCCTGTGTGTTAGCAACTGCGTTATTGTTTATGATCTGATGGCAGCATGCCCATTTGCAGCTTGGTCATCAGGCAGTCTTTGCAGCTCGTAGAGCTACTGCTGGATTTGCAAATAGCGCAGATTTCATTTTGTTGTGTGCCTAGAAAATACTTCTCTGGCTTTGAACTGACTAGAACTTACAGAAGGCTCTACAGAAGCCCTTATCCTTCCTAAAGAAGTAGCTGGGAACAGAAAGCATCAGTCAGTGGGAAGAGGTGATCGGATACACATCACCAGGAAAAAAAGGAGCTGTAGCTTTGGGCTTTATCGGATGGCAAATGAGTGCAGCATGGGAACCCCAAAAAGGTGCCTCAGTAAATGCCACTGAGCTCATAATGCGGCTCAGATTGAAAACAAGCTGAGCTGTAATTATCAGTGCTCCAGTTCTTGTTACAAGGCATCTTTCACTGCTAGGTCACTGGTTGCAGTGCAGCTGAGGTCAACAGTGAAAGAAAATCACTAGCACCTAATAGTGGGCTGGTGGGGCCCTGTCTACTGGCAGTTGGTGGGTATTTGTGGCTTAGGAAACACTCTCTCATCAAGGAATTTAGCAAATCAGCCATGAAGTGTGGAGGCCATGGAGACAAAATTCCTGTCTGGAATTAAAAGGAGTCTCTCCGCTTGGGGTGAGGGTGTGCGTGCTCTCTGGGCTCTGTTTCTGGATCTGTCCACTCTGCACTAGGAGAGCTTTAAACTCTCCCCAAATATCCCTCCAAAGTGAAAGTAGCTAACTCGGGCCTTCTCCCTGCCACCCCAGGGCTTCTGCTGGGAGGCTCTACTCCCAGAAAAACACATTCTGAAGAATAAATGGGCAAAACTTCCAAGAGCAAGTGTTTGTCTAGTGGGTCATATGGCATGGATAAAACAGCCTTTGAGGTGGGCAGAGACTTTGAGAGGACTTTTCTGAAAAAGCATCACTTGTGAGAGTGAGAGGTTCTGAGGGAAACGGAGCCTATTTCAAAGCTTATCACTTCAGCATGCAGGCAAATTCAGTTATTTACACGATGAAATCTGGGCAGTAATTGGAGTGGTAGAGAACATGCCTGGCACATAGCTGGAGACAGGTGATGTGAAGGTTCCTGGCTGGGGATGGAGATCCAGATCCCCATCACACACAGCTCGGGGGTACTGGGAGCCCTTATTTATAGCTGCTGAGCCCCGAGGCATAAGGGCTCAGAGGCCCTAGGGGCCAAGGGGCCAGATTCTGAGGTCATGCTGATGGTCACTAGCTGAGGAGCTGATCTAAGAAGTCTAGGCCAGGGCAAATAATGTAACTTTCTTCTTCTTCTTCTTCTTTTTTTTTTATTATTTTCCTCTCGCATTCTCCCTAAAGCCCCCTGAAGTGCCACTCTGGTTGTGTGAGTTTATTGATTCCCCCCAGCCCAGAGAAACAGAAAGAGGGGATGGGGTGCAGGCAAAGGGATGGAAATAGAAAGCTATAAATTATTTGTGACAGGAAAGCAATAGTGCCAGAGTGCTGAGCACAAGTCCCGTGTCACTATTAGATTCCTTTTAGCCTGATGACACTGTAAAAGAGGTTAAGTGTCTGATGGAATCGTACACCTTGGGGGCAGGGGCAGTCCAGGAGCAGAACAAGCCACAGAGAGCAGGTATATCAATTCTCCAGGCCAATAATATTCCCCTCATTGATCGCAACACAAAGTTCAAAAATCTCATTATAGCCAGGCAGACCTGGAACTTTTTAAAAATCAATAGAGTGATATAATGTATGTATACTTTGTATAAATGTATCTATCCATCCATCCATCCATCCATCCAAAATGTGCCTGTGGCGGTCTGAGGTAACCTACACATTATGCGATGTTATGTTCTATTGTTCTGTAGCGTGGGGAATGGCTTAGAAGATTCCCCTGCAGCCTCAGATGACATATTATAAAATGTCCTATTAGCTTGAGATGACATCAGACAGCTCCAGCCATACTGAGAGGTGACATCAGAAGGTTCGGCCTCTACTCGGGGCATCCATAGGATGATCCTCGTTCCTGTGAGATGTGTGGAGTCATGCTGCATGAAAACTACCACGTTTGGCAAAGCTATTTAGAGTGAAAGCAGCCTGTGAGGTAATGTTGGTGTAAAACTGCCGCCCTTAATGCTTCAGAAACTGAGGCAGGGGATGAAGAGGAAGGTTCACTCTCCTTCCCGTTGAGTTGGCGGTCACTCGGCTGACAGTGCTGGTTAGTGCCAGCTGTGACTGTGTCTGCTGAGACGTGTCCGTTAGGAGCTGGAAGACCACCAGCCCGTTTCACCAAGTAGCCATCAGCTGGTAATGATTTTTGGTCACCACCAACCAGGGCCAGATTTCAGCTAGTGACCCAGAGGTGAAAGGCTCTGCTGAAAAACTTTCCCCTCTTCAGAAGGAAACTAGTTTTGTGTCACAAGAAAGTGTCTGGAAACAGTGAGGAGAAAGGGGAGCGTTTCTATTTGTGCAACCACTAATGACTTGGATCAAATATTTCTTGGCGTTGAATGACTGAATCTAACGAAGTCCCAGCACTGAAGGTATTTCCTATGGTTAATAGAAGAGGCTTTCCCCAGCAGAGCTCCTTGCCTTACGGTCACGGCTGGACTCAGTGTAAGGAAAGGAGAGAGCTCTCAGGACGCTAACCCGAGTACAGAGCACGGCCATGCACCGCCCCGCGCCAGTTCATTTAGGGATGGTGGTAAACAGCAGTGCTGCTAGGAGCTGATGCTCTCGCTTGAAGGGGCTTTAAAGAGTCTGTTGTACACAGGACCACCTGACGAGATGGCAGGTGAAAGATGAGCAAAGCTGACCTGATCCTGCAGCAGCACATGCAGTATCATGAAACTTGGGGGTTGCTGAAAGCTTCTGGTCCTTCCCAGAGGCCAAAACAGGCACTAAGGCAGCTCAGCCGCACCAGCCTGGCGTTTCTGGGTTACTGCTCTCTAAGAGGGAACAAAACCTGGATCACCTCTTGCTGCTCTTGATGGCCTGTTCCTACCTCTGGGGACTGCAGAGAGACCTGCCTTTTGCAGACCGCTTGCTCAACTCTTCCTAACAGAGGAGAGAGCACAAATCTTGGCATGCCACTCAACAGTGCTGATTTCTTGAAGTAAATGCAGATTTTTCAAATGTCTTGCTTTTCTCAAAAAGAAATTAGCACTTTGGACTAAAATCATCCCTGCTCTAATTCCATCACAGTCAGTGATTCCAATAACAGCATTTGTGTTTAATTAGGAGCATAAACTCATGCTTACTGTAAATTCCCCTTTTTCATTTTCCAGTGGGAGATTTTTGAATAAGTTGTCTACTTTGAGTTTCAAATAGGCACAGATTAAAGCTTCTGAAGCTTCAGCAGCGGGGCATTTAGAGATCTTTGGTTGCAGTAAAGCAACTGAACTTCATTTTGCAATCTGAATTTAATATATGATATTATGTTAAGAAATGGCATGTTATATCATTACAGGACATATCATCACATCATGAATTATACATCCACTCCTGAGATTCATGGGTTACCACAGCTGATTTGCTACACAACTTCCTACAGTTAATACCTCATCCAGCTTCAACTGAAACCAGCTGCCTGTTTTCAGACACTTCTTACTTTCCTAAGTGTTCAGCATTAGGTCAGGAATTTTTAGTGACTGATTTCTGTTTTGTTATTTCTGTTTAAATGCAATTCCTTTTGCTGATCCTGAATACAGATGAATAGATAAAAATCATCTATCCTCATGAGAATTATAGCCATCTCTAATCAAGTTTTAAAGATAAAACTAGCCAGGATATAGTCCTTATTGAGAAGCAAAACTTTTCTTTATTTATTTGTAAAAAAGCAAGTGAAAAATCACTTTTAAATCTGCCTAGGAATTATTTGCTGCAAGAATGACAGACTAAAAGAAATGTTGCCCTACTTCTTGACACTACTTTTAGACCCGCTTCTAGTTTGAGGCACTTTGTGGTTTCACCTCTCCTGCTATTGCTGGAAGAATCTATAGACACTATCTCAAAGAAAAAAAAAATCTTAGCCAAATGGATGCAGTGTAGAAATAAGGCATCAGATGACAGCAGTTTGGAGGGCACTTGCCTTGTCTTCCTTGCCCACTGCAGAGTTCTTTACTGAGGCTAATGAGATGGGGAAGCAGTAGGTCTGAACCGTCTGGGGCTCCAGGTTTAGCAGTTCCTTTAATCCTGGAAGAACTGAGTGAAGTTGCATCAAGAAAAGAAATGGTGTGTCCTGCTGTCCCAGGGAAAGACCTTGACAGACTTCAAAAAGCACCCGTATCTTCACTTGGATCATATTCTTCTGCATTGGATTATTTTCAGAGCAGAGGAATACACAGCGCAGAGCACCAAAGTCCTTTTAATTCTTTTGGAGTATTCCTGTTTTAGACGCCCCATATTAGAAGCGCATTAGGAGACCCCGGGGTGTGCATTAGTGGTCAATTAAAGCGCTGCTTGGACGGCTGTCGGCGCTGAGCCCTGCTGCGCAGCCAGGGGAGGCCGCGGTGGCCGGGAGCGCGCGCCGCGCCGAGCAGCGAGGCCAGCCCGGAGAGGCGCTGGGGCTGGCCTAAATGGCACGGCAATTCCCTCCCGCACCCGTTCCTGCAAAGAGCCTGGTCACCAGCCCGGTGTTGCTGGCATCAAAGTGCATCTGCAGAAGAGGGAGAGCAGGCTTTAGGCTCCTTGCTGACAGCAGCCAACAATATCCCACGTAAGGGCTGGTGCTGTGCAGGCGTGAAGAGCTCTGAACATGGCTTTGGTTCAAACAGGAGAGTCTTCTGTTTCTATGCTTAGCTGAAGTCACGGCTGAGCAACAGGGAGGGACGAACGTGTTGTTTGCACAAAGTTGAAAATAGAAAGCAAGCTCCATAGCATGGTGAGGGAACATGACCAAGGGATTTGGGGGGGTGAAGGAAAGGAAATAAAAGTCTGATAGAGCCTAATCCGACTTAAGGAAAGGGCTTTGGTTCCTCGCCCTGTCACGGACCTCTCATCCAGACTCCGGACAAAACGGTATTTCTCTGTGTGCTCTGGTTCCTGCCTGAGGAGTGCAGATAGGAGCATCGCCTTGCCACCTGGGGCACAGGGAGGACAGCTGGAAGGAGGAGTGAAGGGCTCAGACTCAGTGATAACAGAGGCCAAGTAAGTGCTCCAGCGAACTGTGGCGCAGCGTTGGCTCCATTCCCCTGCTTGGAGCAGAAGTGGCCTGTACGCCGCTGACAGTGGCTGCATGCGAAGGCAAGGGAAGACAGTAAGAGCACAGGAGCTGTGTCTCAGCTACACTGACCTCAGTGGTCAACTGCACATTTAAATTTGCAGCAGCAGGTGTAGTTGGAGCTGCAGTAGTCCCCCAAAAGCCAAAACAATTTCCAATAGGATGTGCTGGGGATAGCAACTTCTCCTACTGCTCTCAAAATCTACCACGACGCTTGCAGCCCTCAGAACAACAGCTGATGTTGGCAGGAGCAGCGATGCAGCTTCTCGCTCGCTGGCCCCAGGCTCCGGCCCTGCCTGCCAGGACAGCAGAATGCCTTCAAAACCGGCCGCTTCCAGGGCCACGAGCAACATTCACACATTCCCACTCTCTTGTCGTGAAACTTATTTCTTTCTCCCCACCTTTCGTCAGGGGACAGAGAAGAAGGGTTATTGTCTACTACCTTAGCAAACCTTAGATATGATAGTCTGATTAGACAGATAGGCAGATAGATAGAAGGCCCTAGGAGGTAGCTGATTAGGGTTACCTGTTTCTCTGAAATAGATGAAAGATGGAAATGGAGACATCTTGCGTATCTCAAAACACAGACCCTCCTTGAAGTTGTCTGGCTCCTCATCTACTGTTAATCTTTGAGGTTTTGTCAGCTTCACTAGTGCTACCCTGACATGAATACCTGAAAAGGTGGGGAAAAAGGACCACTTGGTTCCAGGTTAGCCTGCCCACAGCAGACCACAAGAGAAAGTCCAATCCAGTCCTTTTCTCTTGCTGCAAAGAACATTTCTTGGCTGCACTCTGAGGAGAGGCAGAATTCATAGCAACAGTTTTACTATCTGAAAGGCTTAGAGAGGAGCTAGGATTTTTTTGTTGTTTTAAATCAGTGACCCATGATGACACCATATGGTTTTATTTCATTTAATTTGAGCAGAGCGTTAATGTTCAGCTTCTAGCAGATCCCTGCCCATGCCAGTTCTGCTGTACACTGTACAAGTCCAGAAGAAAGGAAGAGGGGCGGAAGGAAAGCAGGGCCAGGTGAGGGCTGCCCACCTCCCATGGATGGGGGTGTTGGCCTGCGAGCTCGGCCTGGCGAGCAGGAGCTCGCACCGCTTCACGTCACGGGTGCTCCTGGCGCTGATGGTGCTCAACCCTGTGGGTGCAGGGTGTGTGGCCTGGCCTCCCACCATCAAGGGCAGCATTAGGCTGTAAGAGACACTCTCGCATTTATCCAAGAGCATCAGTGTTAGCCCTTCGCACACGGGCACGATAGGTAGTTGCTGTGCGCTGCAAAGCGGTGGCTGCACAGCCGTGAAGGCCCAGGCCAGCTAGCCCAACCTCTGCAGGAGCAGCGTGGCACTGACTGCACTGCAGAACTGTCCTGCGGTAGGTGCTTCTACTGCAGTGCCAGTGAGTTCACGTTTGCAGGGCTTGCTTTGCAGCCATGAAACCCAGAAATTCATTAAAATCCAAACATCTAGAAGATGTCATGTGATCTACAAGATATGGGAATCAGACTGTATCTGGCTGCAGATCCTAGGTTTAAGGAAAATTAAGGAGAACTCCAAGAACAAAATAGGTTCTGCTGATCTTGGACTTAGCAAACACAGGCCAAGGAGAAACTAGCTGGGTCATCACATCCAAATTCCAGTGTCATAGGCAACCCGCAAGCAAACATTCGCCTCGGAGCGTCCATGAGAACATCCATTCCAGCAGCTGTAGACCCATAAATCCCCCTCAACAAACACATGATCTCTATGACAAATGACCAAAAGCCCAAAGAACCACAATAAGCCATGGGAAGAGAGCAGGAGAGCGCAAAGGCATGGCCAGTGGCTGCATCCCCTTGACTGGCAAGAGATTTGTTCAAACAAAACATGCAGATATCTCTGAGATCTTAGGAACTAGTCATTCTCTGAGAGTGCATCTACTTGGCACTGCAGCTCAAAGCAGCAACTTCTGCACCTACATGCTGGGCTGCCCCAACAGGACCCGGCCAGACGGTGAGTTGAGAGACTTTCAGGAGCATACAGGCTTGCCAAGGTTAAACATCCTAATCTGGAGCATGGGAACTTTTAATTGAAAGCTTTGCTTTGAGCCCGTTTTCAGTTATTAACATTCAGGAGCCTGTGCTGAATTCCTTGTGGACATTCATTTTGATTAACAGAAGACATGTGTGCATGAGGAAAAGAGTCTTGAACTGGGGAGAAACAGATAAATGCAACTAATATTCTCAGGTCTCTTGCAAGTCTCTTCATACTTGGTATTTTATATAAAGCTCAGATCTGGAAGATAAGCAATTATGTGAAATCTCTGCTTTCCTTTAAAACCAAGGTATTTCTGGAGCTCACAACTGCAAAGAGCAGGTGGGAAGTGGGCCCTGGCAGCCTCCCAAAGGCCCAGAACCAGAGGCAAGAAGGAAACCCACGTACGTTCTTATCCAGTCTTATTTACAGTCTTGTAAATCTTATGCTGCTCCCTCACTTTCGAAGAATATTGACTTAGGTTTTTTTTTTTTTTTAATTTGGGGCTTGGCAGCGTTTTATACTAGCAATATATTGCAGTATATGATCTCTATATGCTCTGGAGTTCTCCGTCTCAGTATTCGCTTGAGTCTTTTGGGGAGTGATCCCATTTAGGAGGGTGTCACCTTTCTTCTATCAGAATCAGGGAAAATTCTATAATGGAAAATGATGTTTGACCAAACTCAAAGTAAAAAGAGTACTGGGAGTATGTCAGTTTAGATCTACTGTTAGTTTTATCTTGGGTTTTAAAGAAGCAAACCAAATTGTCAGAGGAGTTTCAGCCCTATCAGAATGGGGAAAAAAAAAGCCTTCTTAAATTACCTCTTTGGTTACATTTGAAGCTATGTTAAAAAACAAAATTTGAATCATACTTTTTGATTTTATTGAAACCACAGTTTCCAGCTACACTGAATATAGTTGTAGAATTTTTCCTGAAGGAAGTTCTGATTAAACAAAAAAAAAGGAACTTTCTGGAGAAAATCTGACTCTCCCTTCCTGTTCTTGTCCTTACTGCTTTTTCTTATTTATTTATTGTTTTTTTTTTATGTTGCCGAAAGCAGCCAGCCATGGGCTAGTGCTCCAGGATGCTGGTGCTACGTAGACTTTCAACATATAGTTGTTGCTCATCTCAAAATAATGTAGTGTAGCTTTCCTGTTAATGGGACAGCGTCGTCCTCTTATAACCAGAGGACAAACCAGGAGCGGGGCTGTGCGGCTCCATGTGAGTCATGAGCAGGTCTGAAGTTTCACGAACATGAACTATATGTTGCTTTACATATCTGTGCTGTGCTTGTGGGCTAACGACACTAGCAGATGTTAATCTATCATTTGAAGTTGTGTGTACATGTTTATCTTTGCCCATAGATCTGTATTTATGACTGTGGCTATATGTGGTTAGATATTTGGGTCACATATTATATTCAGACCCCATGCAGAACTAATAGATGTTTTAATAAACATTTATTCAACCATTACAGTTTTTAGCAGAGTTTAATAGGCAGATAGGCTGTTCAGATCTGTGGCTTATAACCATCAACAGCCAGCTATATTGATGTTTTTGTACAGCACCCAGCACAGTTATTACAAATAATAAGTCATAATCATCTAGAACTCATCCATAGCGAGGCTATAATATCCATTATGTAATATCTAACATGTAATAATACTGATGTATGATTTACTTGGAACCTCGCTATGTTATAAGGCTCATACATCTGTAGGTTTTTGCATGGTTGTATAAATTAGCGAGTTCAGGTGTGTTTTATTTTTAAGTGGCATATCTGACATCCATTTAAGACACTGCAGAAGTGTGGGTTTTTTGTGGGCTTTGGACAACCTGGCTGCCATTGATGGGACACTGCGTTGCTCCGGTCTGGCTGGCAGAGAGTACCCTGCACGTCTGAGTGCCACTGTCCTGGCCCCTGCAGAAACACAGTGGCTGTCCATAGGAGTTAGCAGTGTTGGGGCCTACCCATGGGTGGCTATGCAGAATAACTGATTGGAATTACCTGGAAGTGCGAAATTAAAATGCTCTAGTTAAACTACATTACACCTCTGGCTCCCTTGTTTAGAATTAAGACAGCTTTAATTTAGTTTAGCTTAATTCACTTTGGAAATGAAGTAAACTAAATTGAATTTAGGACACTCAAATTTTGAATGAGCATCCAAACAGCATTTTAATGGCTTTAACCAATCCACTTTCAGAGTTAATTCAGATTAATTCTCCTGCTTACCCCTGCGTAAACGAGCCCAACGCCTGTTCTTTGTCAATGAAACCGTCTCGGCTGAGGCCCCGTCAGCAACTGCCGAGTGACAAACAGCGTCCCCAGGGCGGCAGCGCTGAGTGCCCCGGCCGGGCACAGCGTTTGGCATGGGCACTAGCTGGGCTGAAGGGAGAAGAGCTACAGATACTGGTTATTTTTAATGATCGAGTGCTGCTGTTTCGGCCTTTGCCATGGGAACCCATGTCGTTTGCAGTTCTGGGGAATCACAAGATGCCCTTGCTAAAAATCACGATGTTCTAGAGAAATTGCCCCGTTCTTATGCAGTTGCATTACTCCAGTCTGAATTAGGTATCTCTTCCCCTAACAGATCAGCATGCCTCCCGCCCAAAATGAACAGTTATTACATTGCTTGAGTCAACTTAGCATGGGAACAAGCTCCAGTGCTGTACGGGTTTGTAGGTGTAGGAAGACACGGGGACAGAGGCAATGATGCTTAGAAAACTCTACTATTTCTACATTGTTTCTTGAATAATTTGTAGTCTAAGAACACAGAGGGTACATAAGGTGGCCCAAAGATTTTACCTTGCCGTTTTTTAAAGGTAATTACAAAATCAACCATGAACAAAGCAGTTAGAGACACATTTTCTCACACACCAATGCTAATATTTTACAGCATAATTATGAACATTAATTCATACCTTGCTTAAATTAAAACCACTTTGAGTATTTGGTCAAAGCATACTTTAGTAGGAAAACGATGTCAAACATCGTTTTCATCAGAATACAAAAAAAAAAAAAGCCCTTGAAAAACTGTATTTTGGAAAACCTCAATTCGGATAAAACACCTGCCCTGACTGCTAAAATGCCAGGCAGACAAACAAGCCAACCCCCAAACAGAGGAAAAAGCCCTTCCATCTCCCAAGCCATCAAGTACTTCTAAACCATTACATGGTTTAACTATATTTTTGTGCACTTCTTATTTTAGGGAGTTAGTACTTCGAATAAATGTTGTTTGACTGATACTACAGGATCCCATCTTGGGCTAGTGTAAATTAGCTTGGCCTCTTTGAAACAGTTACCAGTATAATACGATAAGGAGACAATCCTGTACATTAATGTGCTTGCTCAGAACGTGTTTGTGTGGATCCGTGTGCCTGTCTCTATGCAGCCTGCTGAATAGATATGGCTGTAAGTAAGATGTTTGCTGCGGACACCGGTGTGCTTGACCTTTTCCGTGCATTTTGGCTTGGGCAAGCAGCTGCCGAGGGCGGCAGCGATGCCTCGGTGAGTCCGCACGCCGCTCGCGTGCGTGTGCCGCGCGGCAGGTAGCTTCCCGCTCCGGGCGCGAGCCGGCGGCAGCGCTTTGTGAATAGCAATGAGCTCGGCACGGCCTGTGCGCGTTCGTGTCTGCGCGCGCCTGTCTGCGTGCGGATGTGCTAGCGCCGGGTGCGCGCGCGGGCTCACGCAGAGGATGTGCGTGTGTCCCTCCTGGGGCAGGGATGTCCTCCTGTGCGGGTGTGCTGGCACCGCCTGCGTTTTCACTCCTTAAAGGACGGCATCCTTCAGCAGCTGGGCGCTAAGCGGGTGCCTGGGGCCCGGATCCCAATCCCTGCCCGGGCTCTGGGGCTCTTAAGTCACTCCATGCCTCAGTTTCCCCTCCTGACTTTTTTCTACAGGGCTTGTGGGCAAAGATTGTCTTTCCCGACATGGATATGAATAATGCTGTATCTGATGGTGTCCTGATCCTGAGAGGATCCTCTGGTGTTACACCAGTGCCTTACAGCAATATTCATCCCTGCACATGCGCCGGGGTGCACATCGGTGTACTTAGTGGCTGTTCATAGCCCAAACTGTGGCTTTTGTGGAAGTGTTTATCTCCCCATGTATGTACAGAGCAGAGGGAGGTGGAAGGGAAGGAGTTATTAAATGCCAAGCGGATATGCAATAAATCCCATTGATTTTACAAACTCCAACTTGTCTTCAATCTCTTTTCATTCTTTATCCTGGGGGCATTGCAACAAAACCCTATTTTAAATACCTTTTCTTCCCCCTCCCCCACTCCCCCTCCTCCCACTCCCCAAAAAAGTGTCAATATTTTATTTGGATTTTTAACTTCGCTCCATAACAGTTGTTTGACCTCCTGACTTGTGCGAGTCACATAAATTCTGGGACTTTATTCAGGAGCCATGTTCCTGCTATTGAATAAGCAATTTGGGAGGGTGAATTAATGACTTGTGCTGTTGCTGGAAAGTCCCTGAAGAAATATTAAAATTGCTTGCAGACTGAATCAATACTCACTGAACACCCAGCAGGAGGACCTAGGCTTTTTAATGGCTGCCAACAGCCGACTTGATCAAGGAAGGGGAATTCCTGCGCACACACACAGGACAGCAGCCTGCCCACAGCTGCGCCATCGTTTTCACTAACAGCTGATTCTTAGACACAAAACCTGCCTGTAGCTCATGCCCCGGTGCCCAGGAGAGGACCTGGGAGATGGGTCCCCCCATCGTTTCCTGTAAGAGCACACGGGATTTGCAAGAGCCGCCGTTCAGGCCTCGTGTTAAGCACCTGGGTCAGCTCACAAAGAAGCTTTCTGAGCTGTGGGAGTGTGACCCCGCTCCATGTGGGAGCTCTGCTCTGCTCCTCTGCTGGGGAAGGGCGCTGGTGCTGCGGTACATGCGTGAGCGCGAGCGTGGCTTGGGAGCAGGGTTTGTGTTGTGCGAGGCCTGGCTGTGAGATGATTCCCTTGCTGTGGGTGTTCAGCAGTGTTTGCATCCCTCGCAGCGTGGGCACGTGGCGTTTATATTAGCCAATAGGTTCTGCTTTGCTGTGTGGGTTTGTCCTGACTCCGTGGACTCCTGTGTGCATCAGCTGTGGCCGCACTGTGCCTTTGGTTACAGTGTCCCGTCACTGCAGGGGTGGCTGAGGGCCCAATGCTGCGTGGCACCGAGCACCTGGGGCGCCACCGGCCTTGCCAGGACATGAATGTGCTCTGGCTTGGGGCTCTTGCTGCCTACTGCTCCCCAGGCCGATGGGACGCAGCCTTCACGCACAGGCAAGTCCTGCTCGCGGCCCCCTTTGCCAATGGCAGGTTTTGTTGCCGGAGTTTTCCAGCCCCCTTTGAGAGGGCGGCCTGCATGTTTTGCCATTGTATTTTTGAATGGCTGTTTTGTATTCGCTTGTTGGGCTGCTATTATTGTGTATTAACACCGGGGTGGGTGCGCTTTGTATGACCGCATGTCCGTCTCATTGATTCCATCAGGATTATTTTGTAATTGTGTGTCGCCGTGATTGAGTTAGTGTGCATTTCAGGGCTCCTGTGTATTGAATAATGATGTCAGGGATTGGCTTGTTTGACTGGGTAATGGCCTCTTTTCAGTGCTGAGAGTGAATGTGTCCTTCTCGTGTTTCCCTGTGCCGGCCGGGACGGGATCACTTACACTAGGTGATTCCTCAAGATGCTCACGCGCCGTAAGCAAAACAGCCCTTTGGCTCTGCCTTCCTGGTGCTGGTAGCTGTGCCACCCGTGCTCCAGGGAGCGCAGCCACGTGTCCATAGCCGTGTGCATCTCACACATGTTTACAGGTGGGAATGTTTCAATGTGTGTACCCATCGGCACGCTTCTGCTCTACGTAAGACTTGTACATTATGTTTTAGAGCAAGTCTCTGTGCCCTACATTTCTGGAAGCAACACTACGTTGTGCACTTCCAAATAGATTTGCAGAATCCATGGAGATCTGTGAGTGACTACATCAGTCTCCAGTGTAGTGTGTATTTGCCTTTGCAAGGGCCTTTTTGTGTGTCTTCCTATATGACCACATAGGAGGGCACCTGTCTGTTAGCAGAGGCGTGTGCTGTGTGTGTGGCTGCCTGGGGATGTTCATGCATGAAGATGTCTGAACTGACCGGGGTCATTTCTATAGGAATGAATGTGATTCTGTGTCAGCAGTGTTTACTTGTAAATATATGTGCTAAGATATATTAAATGTGTAATGAATCTCTGGGTTTCTGATTGTGTGCATAGTAGGTAGTAATGCCCTGTGACAGTGTAACTACGTTTGGTCACTTGAAAAATAAACAAGGCAGCTCAGTAATTTCTCTACTGATGATTAGGTGTCATTGCTGCACAGATTTATTTGCTGTGAGCAGGCAACGTGGCGCTAGAACCTTTCTGTGCTTCGTGAGGCGTCAGGATATGGCTCAGCAGCAGTCACATCCAGACAAAGTCATGGCATGGACTACAAAAGACCAAGACAGCTTCCCAAGAGAGCTCTCAGGGGTATCCTGTCACCACAACATCCCATCGGGGCAGGCCTGTGACCTCTCCCAATCAGGTCATCTCTACCGCTGGGACTTAGCAAGGCAGTGATCTTAGCTAACACTGCAGCGTGGTTGCCAACAGGTAACTCCTTCCCTCCTCCCTGCATTAACTCAAGCCGTGTTCCCGCCCCTGCCTTCTCCGGTGGACTCTCCCACTCTTCCCCCTTCCTCCGCTGTTCTCCTGCCTGCCTTTGCCCTTGAGCAGGTGACACGGTGCTCAACCCCCGCTGCTCTCCCGCTGCCCGCTCCGCACCCAGGGGTGGCAGCCCCACATACAGGGCCAAGGGAAGGAGAGCGAGTGAGCAAGGGAGAGAGCAAGAGAGACCTGGTGGGAAGTAATTGGAGGCTGTTAAGGAGAGGAGCCCAGCATATCACCCCGGTAATGGAAATAAATTCCATTGTATTTGCATTTTAATTTTCCACATAAACAAAGGCCCGGAGTGCGCTGGCTTCGCCAGAATCACCGGCCAGAATTTAATTAGAAATGAAAAGTTTATAGGGTCCTCTTTAATGCGATTAATGCACAGTTAACATTTATCACATACATATGCTGGAATCGCCTATTTTAAGCAACCACCGTCCATGAAATGAATTTCTTTTCAACTTTTTTAGCGCGTGTGAGGAAGGCTGTCTCTGGTGAGGCGGTCCAGTGAGCACACTCCTGACAGCTTGGTAAACTGCAGCCCGCAGAGGCTTAGCAGCCCCCTTCCTCAGCGAGGAAAGTTCAAGGTGGCTTAGAGGGAAGCATGGTCTACTGGTTAAAGCCCGAGGTTGGGAGTCAGGGGATCTGGGTTGTATTCCCAACTCTGCCACTTGCTCACTGCATGACTGACTTGCTCTCAGTGTCTGTTTCTCTGGGTGTTAAAAAAGAAATCAGCTGGAAGAAGATATCTCAGCTGCAGCCCCTGGTGTGCCTCAGGCTCTCCCGGAGCTTGCCCAGCCTCGCAGGATGGGATCTGGGAGGGCCCTGCGCTGGGCTGGCCTCTCTGCTCCTCTCCCAGGGCTCGAGCTGCCCAGGACGGGAGAGCGGCCTGTGCGGCGGCGACGCCTGCGCGAGGCCGGGCCTCCCACACGGGCCTCTCTGCACGGCCGCGCCAGGCCCTGGTGCCGCCTGCACGGAGGGGCCTGCAGTGCCTGCTGAGGCTGCTCACACGTGTCTGAGATCCTCTCGTGCCTGCTAGGGGCTGCCTGGGCACCTGGGCGTGTGAGGCCTGCGCAGCAGCTCCTGGGGTAAGTGCGGTGGGGCCTGGCGCGCAGCCCCGCCATGCGGAGCGGTGCCTGCTGCTCCAGCACCCAGGATCTCGGCCCCATGCGCGTGTGCACAGAGCTTTAAGCTTGCCTGCTGGGGAGCACTGGGAAAGGCCACTGGAAATCTAGACAAATTATCAATATCCTTCCCTCGCTGAACAAGGCCCTGGGATAAAAGATCAAAGGTGAGCACCACCCCTGTGAGCCCGTGCTCCCCTGCCAGGCCCAGGTGGGCATCAGCCTTGTCACATCCCTGCCTCCTCCCAACTGCTGCACTGTCCTGCCCATTCCCGCCCCCAGCACCTTGCTGGACACTCTGTTTCCCCCTCCTCTGTTCCAGCTGCCCACACAGGTGAGGGCCTCCCCGCTTCCATTCCTCCCTTCCTGGCACACAGACAAGCGGAGCAAATAAACCAGGCTCATGGGCACACGGAGTTCTTGTGTTAGGAACACAGCAGGGAAAGGAGGAACCTCTATTGATCCCTTGAGGAATGATGTCCCTTCCTTATCTTATCAGATTCTCTTAATTCTTCAATTATAGTCTGTTGAAATTGGCCTCTTAACCCAAACAAGATAACCTGGAGAGGAGAGGAGTGTGAGGGCAAGGGAGAGAAGGGGAGAGTGCAGTGCATTAAACTATGGATATTATTAGAAATGTCTCATTTGGCATAACCCCTTTCACCCCCACTCCTCCAGGCACTGCCTTCTTGCCGCCCTGGGTGCCTGTACATTACAGTAGCACACATCCACAGCCACCGATACCCGTTCCCGGACCGGCTCTTCCCTCGGGCACGGGAGGCCCCCGCCTCGGCACATGGCATCTCTGCGCAGACGTGTACCCGTTCCACCATGTGCCTTCTGTGTTCACCCATCCCAGCACACGCCACTGCCACAGGTGCGCTCGCAGGCAGGGTTGTGGCACTAACACTGCCTGTCACACAAGGTGACAATGTGGCTTCCACATTGCCTTGTTGAGAGGTCTGCACAGAAGGACTCCTGATAAATACACGGGTCATTGCTAGGCACCCGCATGTGCATCTGTGCTGGCCACGAAGAGCAAGTGCGTGACACTGTTGCCCTGCCAGCAAGAAACACACTGCTTCACAGTCATGCAGAGTACATGACACAGCCCCACAAAACTAGATAGGCTTCCGAAATACATATGCTACTATGCCTTTGCTCTCCTCTCTAACTCCCAGCGTGTACCTGCAGAGTTATGTTTTGCACAGAGAGGATTGTACTTAGTCCTTGCACAGGCCAGTATACACACATGCGGATTCTTGCTAGAAGCCTATGCTCCCAGCTGGAGCTGCCCCAGTGACATGCCCACACTCCTCCTCATACACATGTCACGGGTACAGGGCAAGTGTAGCCCAAATATCCATTACAGAGCAGGCTGTCGCATGGAACAATAGGGGCTTGGCGGTCTGTCTGCACAAGTGCCTGTAGCTCTCTCTGCTCAAATTACTTCACTGAGCGCAGAATGATCCAGGAGCGCATTCAAATCATGCAGAAGGTGCTTTCATTTTGGAAAGGTGGTGCTCCAGGCAGCACAAAGGCTTCGTTTACAAGGCTGGCACCCTCTGCATGCTTTCTTCTAAAGCCCGTGTTCCCCATGATCACATTCCCCCTGCCTTTTGCTCCTCCTGGTTCCCTCTATGGGCAGACACCTGAGATGGCCCATGCTCTCTTCCACTGCGCGTGTCCCTGTGCCACCAGCTCTGTCGGTTTTGCCTGCTGGGCACCAAGCAGTATCTGCTTTAAAGGGGCAGTCACCTTGTAATTTTCTTTAACTACCACTGCAAGTCACAAAAAGTGTATATAATCCACAAAAGGGGTTAGCATCACAGAAACCACATTTTCATATGTTTACACATGTGCTCTTACGAGCAAATGTCCCCCCACACACATGCAACTCCTCCCTACTCTCCAGCTTGCGTATCTTAGCAGAATTCATGCACAGCCACGTTCACTTATTCCATCCCAATCCTTTACATGTCTGCACGGACATAGACGAACCCTGACACGGGTACACATGTAGCCTTGTTAAAGCTCCAGAAGGGACCTGGGTGTTAATGGTGGGTGTTCCCTCCTGTGCCCTGTTTGGCGCAGTGGCCAGGCTGCCCCGCAGCAGGTCTGCTCCTGAGGGCGTCCAAGCCAAATCTCCTGGAGCCTTGCACTCCTGCATTATCCCGTGCCCTTTCCTGCCATCCACCGCATCCAGCTCTGCTCTCCACCCGCTCAGGAAGGTCTCCTCTGTTAGAGACAGCACCACAAGCACATAGTCTCTCTAAAACTTGAAATTTGCTCTTTGTTCCATATGGAGAAGGAATTTGTGGCCTTATTCATTTTCTGCTCTGCCTCTGCTTACACAGCCTTGGTCCATTTGTACCCCACGGATACACTTCCCCTTTGCACTTGCAGGATGCAAACACGGATCTCTTTCTCTCGAAAAATATCATTACTTCTTTTCTTCTTTCCTTCTGGATCTCTAATTTAGCCATTAATTTTATATGTAAATATATATGTGTTTTGTGTATACATGTATATACAAGTTTGAAAGCTGAAGCTTAAATAACCAAGAATGGTTCCTGAGCCTAAATTTAGGCAAATACTAACAGTAGACTCTATTATATAGCTACATTATGCCACAATTTTATTTGTTTTAGAGGCTGATTGACCAAAAATGTTCTTAAAGAATTTTTAGAAAAATATGACTATGTTGAAAGGCAAAAGCCCTTTAAGAAGTGCCCAAACGTAGTGCCCAAAGACTCCACAGTTTAAAGAGAGAGTTTGAAAATGGGCGGCGGGTAATGAGTTTTCCCTCATATTTTATCCCAGCCTGAAGAAACAGAAGCTCTATTAAAGAAAATGAGGTCTAGCACTGGGAATCAAAGGCTGGGCTATTAGCCCTGCCTAGCTAAAGCAATTGGTACCGTTTCTGTTGCCAGAGCCATCTGAACTACCCGTAAAGACGAGGCGGTGCGGAGCATCCTGTCTGGCAGATACCTGAGAGTTTCATTTGTGCCTTTGTTGTCTTGTCACATTCTCTGCTTTTCTGGTCATAAATTATGAGCAGAGATCAATTTACCTTGCAAAATATGGATACCTCTCAACTGAAACACAGTGGTGGGCATTCTGACCGAAGCCCATGGCTATTTTTGTTGCAGTTTGCATTCCAAGCAGAGATGGAAGTTTAGGCCTGTGCCCTGAAGTCTGCAGAGAGGAAAGGCTGCTCCCCTTGGCAGAGAGGAGGAACTGCTCAAAGTGGAACCAAAGGAATAGAAATTAAATAGGCTCCCGGGAGAGGAGAGTTAATAGAGGCAAACTCTAGCATTTCTATGTGCAGCGTGTGTGTGCACACATGTGCCCGTGTTGCGGGGTGCTGAAGGTGCTGGGAATGATGTGCCATGCACATTTGAGAGACTGTGGGGATGGCAGAGCTAGGAGATGAGAGCAGCAGAAACATCCCTCGTGCAGACGGACAGGCCACCAGCTTCCTCTTTGGCAGGTTAACGGTGACGTGGGTGGATGGCTCGTACCTAGCACTTTCTAGGAAGCGTGTTTGTGAACTTGCAGGCCTTTAGCTCCAGCTTTTGGCACATCACTCATTCTCCTCTCTGTCCAAACTGGTACACACATAAATCCCAAGCCAGACAGAGGACAAAGGAATATCCTTCCCTGCCGCACGCGCCTCCCGCGTTGCTTCCTTTACCTTACGGGCACTTTGTGCCACCATGCACAGGCCTGCCAGGAGCTGCATTTTCCCTGACAGATACCAGTATATCCATGTGCAGTATCCAGCTGCCAGGCACATTTCCACAGAGGCGCATGCCTGCCTTGTCCTCACAGCCCCGTATAAGCGACCTGTACAAACACGCAGTGTAACCCTGCCCTTTCTCCTTCCCTGGACCAACCTCCAGGCACGCTGACCTCTCTATTGACTGTCTGTGCAAAGGAACCCTCTACACTCCTCCTACCCCTCACTCCTCCTCACACATCTATAGGGACAGACAGTCTCTGTCCATACGACTCAGGCATATCGTGCATTCAGCCTGTTGTTCTTCACACCCCAGGCACAGCGAGTTCTTGCCTGTGGCTGTGGTGTTCAGCTATCATGTAGACCTTTCCCAGCGACAAGGGTCTTGTTAACGGGGTTATTGACTGGTTTTCATGCAGACAGATGGATCTGTCTTTGGTCTCCCCACCAAAATCCAGCTCAATATGGGCTGGTAGTCACGGCTCTGAGGATAGGATTTCACCAGGAGACCACCCTCCATGCAAACATCCTTCACCCAGGCCACGGATGGTAATAAATGGAGTCAGGCTGAGCCATAATAAAAGCAATTGAGTGGGTTACCTGTGCAGACGTGAGATTTATACCACCTCATATTTGATGTGATTGTTTTATTGAGTTCTCAGCACAGTTAGGATGCCGTTTATTTATTTATTTATTTGCCTACTTATCGGGGGAGAGGGGCAGGCTGTCTCAGTCTGGCTAGTGCTCACCCTCGATCTTGTCAGATACGAGCCTGAAGGAGAGGGCTCCCCGCTCAGCTTTGGTGCGTGAGCCCTGGCCACATCTCTCCTTCTTTATGACAGATAAGGATGTTTGTTAATCCCTAAAACCACAAGGACTGTCTGCACTGCAGGCCTAGCAGAAGTTAAGGGAATGGCAGAAAGACACATGTGCATATGCTGGTTTTCTAAAAGAATCTCATGAAAGAAATTCCCCTTTGCACAGTGCCTTTTGGGGCAGTGGGCTGTGCTCTGTGCACAGAGCTTCTTTATATTACTGCAGGAGAAACAGTAAGCACCACCATTGCATCTGGCTCTGTCAGCACACGTGAGCATTCAGAAATATTAGCAGGTGCAAATTGATTGGAAATGAATATTTGTAAGTGCACTCTGAGGAGTTTGGAAACCAAGTGATTGGATTTGTGATTTTCAGCTGGGTAGATAGCCATATAAGTGCTACAAAATCAGCTTGCAGTTACTGGCACTAGAGAAAATTGGAGGCTAACGCTGAATATCATGCTGTCTAGTGTTTCATCATGAGCCTAACAGTGTTTGTTGTTGGTTTTCCAGCTCCTCTGGCCAAAGGATAGTGTGAGAATTTCAGTTCTCATTTAATAAAGTCTGTTTCCAGTGCTTTGGGGTATTTAGGAGTCTTAAAAGGAGGCCTTTCTACTCCCTCAAGAGGCAAAGGACCGTGCTGTTAAGGTATTTTTAAAGTCATTTAGTGGGAGTCAGATATCCAAATCCCTTTACAAACTTAAAATACAGAAGTGAAAACAGGTAAAAACATCCACTTTGCATTACAAGGATTTGTGATTTTTATGCTGATCTCATGATTTGGGGCTCTGTCTCAGCATTTTTTTAACTGTTGAGACTGGTAAATCTGCCCCTATGTGTGTAGACTACAATAGACTAATTCACATTATGGTGGAAAACCTCTCACTGTCATCAGCTCTCATCAAAGAATTATTGTTTGGGTGCAAAATTCAAACTACTTTTAAGAGTTACAATCAGAGTCATCTGCACATGGATGGGATTTCCTGACGCCCTGGTTAGCTGCACTGTCAGGGCAATGACAAATGCTTTTGGAAGTCTCTCTTCTTCCATTCAAAAAGAGCTTTCCTAAAAGTGGGATCCCTAAGTACAGTGCAGATCGTAAGCAGTGAGCCTAAGCTCCATTTAAATGTCGACATGCCTTCGTTAAAGGCCATGTCGAGGTAAACTAAATGAAGATCTGGCTGTGTCCAGCTGTTTTGAAGTATCGTCTTTCTATTCAAGTAATACAGAAATCATTTGTTCGAATGGGCTTTAGGATCAGAGACAGTCTTTTTGATATATTTGATATATGGTTGAAAAGGTGGCTTTGTATGTTTGTATACATTGTGGCATCATACCAGAGAGGGCCCAGCTGGTCTACTAGAGCATTTTCCATCTTTTCAGTCAATGTAGGAATATTTCCTATTGTGTGTTTGCTTGTGCTGTTAATCCCATCTAATTATATATATTCCTCCACCCCAAAAAAAGGAGTTCCAAGGGATGCAATTCCACAATTTAATGG
>NW_010585380.1:643293-703458 GCF_000705375.1 Tinamus guttatus
GCCCCGCGCCGCAAAGTAGTTCCAATACAATGTTTGTTAACTAGGTTATCTAGGCTGTAGAAGATTTTAATGTTGAATTTTATAGCTTTACCACGCTCTACCGTCCTTGTGAATATTGTAATATTGCATTTTTTACAAGTTACTCTTCTGTTAATGTTCCAGCTAGTAACTTTTATAATCCTCCTCAATGAAATTTTTTTGTATTCTTCCGCACCGTTAACCTCAATGGCGGCACCTCAGCCCCTGGCAGGAGGCAAAGATGAAATGAATTCCTCTTTAATCAGAAATAATAATAATAAAAACACACACAAGGCTCCCTCTGCCTTTTATTTCTGCTTCCCTTTCTGGGGAAGGGGGTGATGCCTCAGGACCCCCCAGCCCCCTGCCCAATGCCGCGTCGTGGTCTGGGCTGCGGCAGCCCGAGCAGATGGGTTGTGGCGGGGGGGACACGGGCTGCAGAGTCCCGGTCCCTCTGTGGAGAAGCCGGGGGGCCTGCGGTCCTCGCCGTGGATGGCTGAGGCGCTCCGCAGAGCAGCACCCTCGGAGCAGGTCCCGCAGCTGCAGCCGGCCGAGCTCCGCTCGCTCCCTGGTTCCTTCTGCCCGCCTGGTGGCTTGTTGGGCCGCGTGGTCCGAGATGGACCTGGAGGTGGAACGTGCGCTGGGATGAGCTCACACAGGCCTCTAATGAAACATGTCCCTTTAGATGTAAAATAAAACTAGAAAACACTCACATACGACCCGCCGCCACACACACACCTTTAGACACCCTTACAACCGAATGAGGCCCGTGAGTGCAAGTGATCAACAGCCAGCAGCAAAAAGAACCACACAGCAGGAAGGCACCGAGTGCCCTTTAGTCCAGGGAGCGCGTTTGGAGCACAGATTGGAGGCTGTTGCTTCCCCCGGTCGTTGTTAGCATTTAAGAACTTTGTTCTGAGGCTCGGCCTGGCTTTTGCATGAATGTAATATTGGAAGGATCGACGTATTCGTTGCAGGGCATGGGCAAGGGGGGCCTTTTAACCTTATCTAGCAGCTCTCTCCTGGAGGTGCCTGCACGGTCCTTGGGATATTGTCACAAATCTTATCCTGACAGCAGTTCCTCTCAGAGCCCCAGCTCCCGGAGTGAAGTGATTGCATGCAAATCCCAACGACCGTGTATTTAAATAAAAGCAAATTTTTAGCCTAATGTGATTGCAAGGGAAAGCTTAATTCAGACCTCAGCAAGCAAATGAAAAGGATATAAAATTTACTGCTATTTTGCAAACATCTCTGAGTGTATCTGATCCATGATTACTGTAGTGTTTGGGGATGGCAGTGTATTCCTGCACATTTTGTTAATCGTAACACTGTTTTTTGGTTTAAAAACACAAACCAAGCCTTCTGGTCATTTCAAAGTATAAAGATCATCTTCCTCCCTCAGGATTCTGAAGCCAGGTAATCACATGAATTCGTACGGTCTGTGGTTAAAGAATAACCTGAAAGCAAAACACACACCAAGCAATTTATTTTGTATTTTTTCCCTGGTTATACTGTATAGAACCATAGTAACTTTCACTGGTATTGTTTATTTTATATATATTTTGAAGGTGAAGAAGTCCAGTAGGTGCAAGTTCCTCTTAAAGAAGGGAAGTGGAACAGGGTGAATATTATTTTAATGGAAGCATTAATAGTTAATTAATTATTAGTCTGATAGTAACTTGTAAGGCAGGTACAAGAAGGTCCTTACTCCAAAATTTCCTTTTAGGAAAGAATTACTAGTCCCTAAAACACCTGTCTTAGGGCACCATAGGATACTTTTCAGAAAGCACTTTCAGAGTTAGAGTACAAAGCAGATAAAGAGGATGCCTGTGTTTCAGTGTTTCCGTGTTACTCATGAAGAGCAAAGGCAATAGGAAAGATCCAAAGGAAAACAGTGCCATAGCTGGAAACTGCATTACTGGGAACTTCCTGCAGGCCTGTGAAACAAACTGTCCAGGGTGCCCCTCGCTTGGCGCAGGCCTCGAGGGGCACGAGTGCCGTTGTTGCCCAGAGGGCAGCAGGGTGCGTGGAGCTCCCCATGCGCCGGACGCTTTTGCACAAACGCACCCAGGCTCCTCGAGCTCCTTGCAGAGCTGCCCAGCTGGGCCCTGGGGGCTCTTTGGAGACACCTCTGAAGCAGCATGGGCTACACAGTGCTCCTCCCTGGCCAGGAGTTGGACATTAGGCTGATTACAGTGCTCTGGGACAAGATCCTCTTGGGACGGTGAGTGCACCTGGGCCTTAACGACCCTAACCAGCCTCACCTGGGCCAGGAGCTCTATTTAAGTGGCGGCCAGGGCAGTGCTTAGGCTTTTTTGTGGCTGTGTCTCTGACTTACCTCTTGATGGGACCTCAGGCCAACACAGAGGTAATTTATCTCTCAGGTGGCATCCTGGGCTTATGTTGTTGTTTGTCTCCAGTCTTTCTGTTGCCCATGACCCTGGTATGGGCTCTGGATCTGCCCTGTAGTCTTTTCTTCCTCACTGGGCTCTCACAGACCAGGTTTGTCACCTGCTTTGTCTGGGACTGAAAATGGAGCCTGCTGGCAGTACCTGGCTCTGCCTGCTACCCTGTGCCCTGTCAGTGGGGACATTCCCTGTGCTGCCGTCCCTGTCCCTTAGGGAGCAGCTGCCTCTTGCTGTTCCCTGGCAGAGGCTACTACTGGTACCACTGAGCTGCTGCAGAGCCTTGTGCCTTTTGCTGTGGCTTGCACCCATTCTTGAGAGCGCATGATGCAAAGGGCCTGCAGTGTTGTGTGTTTCTGTTGAAGAATTACTTGGGATCTTGTTGCTGTTTATTTTGACCTTTCACACCCTAGCTGCAGGCAAGAGGTCAAAGGATTACGAAGGGTCCTTACTCCCTGGTGTTTACTCACCATCGGCCTTCCATAAATATTCACAGAATCACAAAGTAAAAGTTTAATGTTTGGTGAGGTGATGATGGGAGGTATTTGTCCTTCTTCAACTTGCTGTGAAATCATTACTTCAGGACTATTTTCCAGGCCCTACAGAGTTTCCCTGATGAGTCAAAAGTCAATGGATAGATTAGGAGCAATTGCTTTCACTGTTTCCTTTCCTTGTCAGCCAGTATCCTGTTGTGGGGGCTGGGAAACGCGTCAAGCCCTTTCTGTTCTGTGCTTATTCCTCATAGAGGCCTTAAACTTGTTTCTGTTCCCTGCTAAGTGGAAGGAGTTAGTCAAAATGTGTACTGTGGAGCTTGCTTTTCATATGTACACACCTGTGCAGGGGAAGTAATAGGAGCCATTACTGGAACAGTAAGTGCCACCATGATGCTGTTGGAGCACGCTAAAAGTTAACTAGAATTTCTTTAACTACTGAGCTACAGCAGAGAGTTTTTCCACTTTATTGTCTTCTACTCCACTCTCACTGCTTCTGTCCCCAGAACACTTGTATTTGGTTTAAAGCTAGCCTGTAACTTCTGATGCTGCTTTGAAGCAGATCTCCAAAGTCTGTCCCTTGTAAATGCTGGCCCCTTTGGAGGATGGAGTTCCCCATGTAATACCTCTCACCTGCTAGGGGCAGGAGAAGGAAAAGCTGTGACTCTCCAATAAGTTCCTGCATGCTGCTCTTCTTTACTACCACAGCTCTGACTCCTGGAGAACTTCTATTTTCCAGAAAGCTATAGAAACTCCAGAGCTGTGTCTTAGACCATTGTATTGTTTGAACCTAGCCAATCTGGCTGTAAACTTGCTAGCCTATGTATTATTCCTGAAAGTCCATAAGTCCTGCTGGGACTAATTAATATGTGTTTTTGCCTCATGAGGGCTTTGCAGCTGGTGTGAGTTGCAGGGCCAGCAGAAGCTGAGGGCCTTGTGCTGTGGCTCCTCCAAGGAAGCTGGTGACACCTGGATGTGCAGGGGTGGTCTGAAGAGCAAAGCTGGGGCCCAACAGCAGAGCTGCAGCCCTGGGAAACCTTGTGCTGCGAGTGGAGGAGGAGACTGTGCAGGTGGGCACTGCTGACTGGGCAGGTAGGTCCTGTCCTTCTGCAAGTGCCTCCTGTGCAGCATGGAGCATTGGGGGAAATAGAGGATTCGGGTGCTACCTGTAACTTTTGTAGGTCCTAGCACAGTGTATTGCTGACCCATAGCCTGGGGACTGGCACTGCTGCAGTACTGCTGGTGGTGGTGGTAAAGAGCTGGGCATGAGGAGCAGGGCAGTATTTCTGTGGGGTTTTGAGACTGGTTTGAGAGGAGGAAAGCACTTTTAGAAAGATGCAAGTTAACATTATGAGGACTTTTTGCTGTTTAATGTGGTAACAAAAATCTGCAGCTTAAGACTCCATGTTCCTGCCACCATAATGGACAGTGAAGAGGCAAGGATTTGATCATTAGCAAAGAGAATAATTCTTCCCCCTTTAGTACTGTCAGCACCTCACTTCTCAGTAAGGCTGCTTTGTACATGACATAACCTAACAGTTTATCTTGCTGTAGGTTTGCAGGCTATTCACACTCCTTTGCTGGTGTGCCTAAGTATGTGTGTTGTCTGCATGTGTTCTGTAATGTATATCTAATTATATATTTGCTTAGCCATGTACATGCCAGTCTCCATGTCTTAGCATGTGATTTGCTTACAGTATCTGTCCTGAAATGTGTGAGTGCTTGGGAAGGAGTGTGTGAATGAGTGGGGATGCCCCCCTTCAAAGGCAGCATCAGACATGCCTGCAGAGATGTGCTTAGGTACTTTGCTCATAGTCATGTCATGCCAATATTGAAGCATATATACAGGCACCTGTGTGCATCTCTGAGCATGTAGTGGGTGTCCTTTCCAAGGCCTTCTGGGGCTGCTTTACATGTCCAACATGTGTGAATGTGTGCATGAGTATAAATGTGTGGGGATGTGCAGACATGCATGTGTCTGCATAGGGCTGAATGCACATGTTTGGGTGAGGGAGTGTGGGTTGCACATCTCTACCCATGCTGCTGAGTATGAGCATAATGCTGCGGTATCAGGAGGACCTTGGCTGACAGCCTGGCAGTATTGGGCATGTTTGCAGGAGAAGGAGCAAAATAGATGACATGAAAGTTATTCTTGTCTATCAGCTGATGCATTATAGAGACATCAATGAGCTCTTGTCTCATGCCAGCTTAATTCCTAGTTAATCAGCAGTCTGCTTGGGCAAAGGAAGGAACTCGCATCAGGGGCTGATGGTGAGCCAAACTTCCCAACACTGATCAGGAGCCTGCGTGCTGCTCTGCCTGCACTTGGCTGCGTCGCTGCCCTCTGCGCAGTGCTCTGGAGAGATGAGCACTTCATCAGCTGTGTCCTGGTGTGAACTGCTCCTCCACAGGGAATGCAGGCTGCTGCTTTGGCTGTCATTCCCCAGAGGGTCAGCAAAGGTTTATTCTTCAGTGTGTGTGACCAGGTGCTTTATCCAGGCAAGCTTTACCTGTCTTAGATGATTCCAAGGCTTCCATTCCCTCCCTTGGGGCATTTCAACAAAACCTGCCAGTTGGCCCTTCCTTGCTGCTCTCCTCTTAAACCCAATAACACCCTCCTCTGTAGAGAGGAAGGTTTCTCTGTAGAGATCTGGCTCCGAGATGTCTCTTTCTCCTTCCCTTGCTCATGGCCTATGTTTATTCTTGGGACGTGCAGTTTAGAGTCATCTCTTAATCTGACTTTCTCTCTGTACAGTCCCTTTCCTTGTTCTTCTGGCTGGTTTCTCTGATGACCAGAGTGGTGTTGGAGATGGCCTGTTTGCTCTGTGACTGGCATGTGTTTTATCAAACCTACAGCAAAACTAAGTTAAGTGCTGATTGCACAGATCCTGCCAAGAAGTCTGGCAGCCGCTTTCTGGGAGTGACTGGCCTGGTGTCCTACTGTACAGATGTGTGAACACTTGAACAGGGAGGGCAAAATGTCATCTGCAGGTGCTTGGGATTCAGATAAGCAAGTTACCATGAGGTGGGCCTAGCCTGGGGTTGCCTCCTGTTGGCTCTTTGGGGCAGTGTCTCTGCATGTCCTTGGCAGTAGCACCCAGTATCAGTGCAAGGTAATCAAGGGATGACTTTTGGATTCCTGAACCAACAAAAAATTTGGGCTAAACTGTCATGAATTTCCTGGCAGTTAGGAAGTGCCCAGAGGCCCTGCAGTATAGCTGGTGCTCTGTGTTTGTGCCTAGCCCCTTAGGGGATTATATCATGGTTCAGCCATGCTTAGTATTTACATGGGAAGTGACCAAGGAAACCTGGGTGCCGTGGCCATAGCTGTGTGGTATGTAACTCTTGGGATACAAGCTTGCCTTTAGCTTTGCTGGACAGACTGATCCTGTATCCTCCTAGGTGCTGAGCAGGCACAGGTCTGCTTAGTATTTACATGGGAAATGACCAAGGAAGCCTGGGTGCCGTGGCCATAGCTGTGTGGGAACATCCTGCATGTGTTAGACTGTGGGTATAAAGCAAATGGAGGAACTTTCCCTGGCCCCATGGTAACTGCTGAACTGGCAGAGGACAGAATTAGGTGCCATCCGCTGTTGTGCTTGACGTGCTTTGCCCCACGTCATTAATAAGCCTGTGAATTGGCCTGACACCAACCTCGGCTCGTCCCTCCCCGTGCTGATGGTTGCTGTTACCTTACCCTGTTTTATGGGCCACCAGCCAGGTTGCAGCATGTGACAACACTCTGTGTGAGCCCATCTGGTGTTGCTTTCCTTTTAGGAATTTACCAGGCCCTTTACTCAAGGCTGTTATGATACTGCTGGCCTCTTCCACCCCTGCCCACCCAATGGGGTTTAGTTGTGGCCCAGCCCTTTCCCAATTCTGGCTTTCCTCAACTGGGTTTTATCATTCCTACTGCCGTGAGCCCTGACAGCCCAGCAGAGGCCAGCATAGCTGTGTGCAAGGTGCTGCACGATGCACCGCACAGGCAGGGTAGAGACATCCGGAGAGAAGCTTGGGAGGAGGAGGAGAAAAAGCACTGAGAAGGTAAATGGCTTGTATTGCTTCCCGAAGAATTCCTCACTGCTCCTTGCTAGCAGTTGGGGTTGGATGCTCTCCAGGCTCCGTAGCAAGTGGAGCTCAGCAAGAGAGCCAAGCTGGCTGGGTTAGTTCTGTGGAGTCATTTGGGCTTCCCTTCCATGCTCTGTTGTAACATCTCTGCTCTTGCAGTCTGTGGTGGGACCTGCTCTGTGGTGTCCCCAGGCAGTGTGCTAGGAGATGGTGATGTTATTTTTGCATGACTTTGTCTGCCCAAGGGGAGGGTACAGAGGCACAGCAAGCTACACTGAAATATTCCAGCTACTCCCAAAATCAAGCAGAAAATGCTACATGGTTAAGTTTGAGGAAAAATATAACTGTATAGAGGAAACCACAACAGTGTGACTGGTGTCAAATACCAACTTTTGAAAGTGTATTATCATTATTTTGGTTCCAGCTCTCCCCTGTACCATCTTCCAGCTGAAGGGCAGTGCCTTTTGTTCTGCAGCACTTGCTCCTAGCCCTCCTCTTTGCTCTGTGTGCCCAGCCTCGGCTGCCCTGCCTGGGGTCCTGCAGCAGAGCACAGGCTTTTGCTGGGGCATCCAGCAGGCTGCAGCCACAGCCTGGTGCAAAGGGCTGCTGCTCTTCTGTCCTCTGGGCAGGACTTGAGAAATGTTCTGTGTAGTGACTTGGTGGTTCTTAAACCTACTACTTAATTGTGAATGAACCAGGAACCTGTTCTCCACCAGGGACTGGAGCAGGTGGAGGGAAGGCAGGAGGAAAAACTTCTTTTGGTCAGAGTGGCTGGTGGACAATGCCCTAGTAGTCTGCTTTGATCACGTCCATCTCCAAGTTGGACAGAAACTGCAAACACAGCAGGTCCTCTGGCTGCATCCGAGTCACTCTGGGGCCTTGTTTCCAGCTTTGGGAAGTGGTCTTTCCAGTTCCCATTCCCCCTTGCTGCATCTGGGTATGTTTCAAGACTTGACTTACCCCATGTCAACTGTAACAGTGATTAATAAGAACACCCATTTCTTGGCTTTTGCACCCATTTTTCTTGAAGTCCTGCCTGCCAGTGGTGAGGAGCCTGAGATTATGAACCACTGCTGGCATGTGGAGGGCCTTGGGGCAGTGAGCCTTGCAAAGGCTGTGGAGCAGCTCCAGGCATGGAGAGCACAAGGCTGCTCAGAGACAAGTTCTGCTGCCAGCTGTAGTTTTGCAGTTGAAGGGGAAGACTTGAATCAACAGTTTGTTGTTATTCACACTGGGTATCTTCTCAGTGGTGACACTCAGGGTGTTCTTCACTGTCTCAGACATCAAGAAAAGCCAACAAGTGGACATCTTGGAGTATCTTCCATCTGCTTGTGACTCTGCCTGTCGTTTGGTTTCTGAGAACCCGAGGGGCCAAGTGGATGATCTTCTGCCTGCCTTTCTCAAAAGGAGCCTCGTCCAGCCAAATCTCCCCTTGTGATCAGCATAGCTTTGACCTGAGTGCAACGCAGAGCAGTCTCAGTGTAAAAATCCCTGGTAGTGACAGGGATGTTTTTTGGGCTTGTTGCCCCAGTTCTGCCTGCCTGTGGCAATGCCCCATTACCAGTTTCATAATAAAATTAGTGTTTTGTGCTCAATTATTTCTTTCCTGTCCCACCTCATGGGGAAGTAAATGCTGGCACCCTGTTACAACTCCCATGTTTAAACAGCTTCTTGAAACATTTTAATTTGTTTACATATTTAACATTTAGTAGGCCTAAATCAAGTTGAGGGTAGCAACATGCAAGAAATGTGGATTTTTGTGGATTAGTTCAATGTTGTAAGAAACCAGCTGAAATTAGTCTGTATTAGTTTCCTATCTTTGAGAGGAATGACTGATATGATGGTGTTGTGAAGAGACCTTCAGAAAAGAATTTGGTGCTGAAACACCAGAGCAATGAACTCCATACAAATAATTGAATATGTTTTATTGCTTCCTGTTAAACTCAGCCCTCTCCTGAAGAGGGAGAGCCCAGCACTTTATTGCCATGACTAACTCTCACTTCAGCTTGAAGTCAAAAGATCTGACTTGTCTGTGAAGGCAAATAAGAAGTATTGGTCTGCATAACCCAAGCCATTGCTCCAGATGGGTTCTCCTTTCTTCAGTGTTCAAAATTCTAACACAGCCTGCTCTAATTGTGCTCTTAGTTATAGCAAGGGCCAGTTGCTCAGTCTGGGAGATGTGAGGCACTAATCCCAGTAGCCACTGACCCTCTTCATCACCTGCAGCATCCAGGAGCTGTCTAGTTTTTTAGATCTCTGAGCAGGGCTTGAGAATTAGAGTGTTGGAACCTGTCCAGACACTTCGAGTTGGGAAGTGACTGATGGGGACAAGAGAAAATGCTTTAACTTACTTTACTGCTTGGATTAAGTGTGGTTAATTTTATATTTGTAAGTTTACAGAGCTTGAGAATCTACTGATGGAGTGGTCTGGTTTGAAGCTGGATTCTGCCGAACCCTTGTTAGAAGGGTCTCTTTAGGATCAATTTCAATCTCTTATCCTTTTCTATTAGTGTAGTGGCTTCATCAGCAAGAGTGAACTACAGTGCTGGAAATCTAGGGAGGGGGACAGGGATCCAAATGACTGGAATCAAGTTTAGTGGGATGCTGCAGTGCTCAGAGCTGCTATTGCTGTGGATGATGTCTTACCCTCTCTTTACAGTAGAGGTGGGCTCTCCCTTAGGATCAAAGCAAAGTTTTGAGCTGAGGGAGCCAAGAACTGAAGATCCCAGTGTGTACTGCAGGGTCCTGATCCTTAGGGAGATGCCTGGTTCTCATCGGGCCTGATGCCTCTGGTCTTTTTTGCTACCGGGATGGCAGTTGTGACCATCCCTGGGGTTTGGCTTGGTTTTGGGTCTGGCCTCAAAATACAAAGAGTCAAGGGTCCTAACTGTTACCTGCTGGGCCTTTACAGGAAGGGACAGGTCTGGTGTCCCTGGACCTTCAAGGCTGGTGTTCTAGTTTACTATGCAGATGGGTGGCCTAGCTCTCGAGCCTAGGGTTTGGACTAGCACTTGTGTTAAGGCCAGGATTTGGGAATATCAGGCTCTGAGGTCCCATGCTTTGAGAACAGAAGCGCACACTAATGTGAGAGAAAGTAAAGCCTCTTACTGAGCTAATGCTGCTTGTTCTAGTGCCAGGTATGATAATACTCAAGGCTGATAGGAACAGTGTCTGTTAGTGAGCTCTGCCCTGAAAAACCTAAACCAGAGGAATACATTTCAAATTAAGGACTTTAATTCCCTTATAGAAACTTATTATCATTGACATTGAAAGAAAAATAAAAAAGTGACTTAAGGATCTATTTTAATGCTCTATTCACTAGCTTCTATATCCCTCACACTTTGAGAGGGTCCATGCCCTTGGTGTAGGAAGAGGTTCCTGTCTCTATCCCATGAGTGGCTGGTGTTCACTCTTGCCTTCTTTCTCATACCTGATAAACAGCACAGGCTTCCACTGAGACACCTGAGTGCAGGGAAGGGGTGGGATGCTGCTCCCGAATGGTTTGATGAATCCCTGATAATTCCCAGCCCCCATGGGGGCTCATAGGAAAGGAAACATTTTCATGGACAGCCAGTGCTCAGTGTTTGGTGACTTGGACTCCAGCTGCCGGGGCGCAAACTCACTCCTCAGTGAGGGCAGTCAGACGAGGGAGAGGAAGGGGTCTGTGGCTGCAACAGTCTCTATGCACATGAAAGTGCAGGAAAGAAAGGATTCGAGGCAGAAGGTAGAGAAGATACTGCTTAGTAAGCTTTAAAACTGGGGTGGACCATGCTGCTTCCAGTAATGGGTCTCTATCCTGCTTGGAGCTGGATGTCTGTGAAGCTGGCGTGGCAAAGGCAGCCAGAATGCACTGGCTCACAAACAAGCAGAGACGAATAAAGGAAGGTGGGAAGAGGTGCCCCTTGGGCAAACACTTGTTAAATTGACAAACTTGTAGAAAATGATTAAGGCTCTTGCTGTTCCTGGTGCAGAGGGGCCCTGAGCTGCTGCCTTGAGCTAAGATACGAAGGTAGTTCTGTGGGAGCCTGCAGTGGACAGGGCACAGAGGGAGGTGAAACAATTACAGCCTGTCTCTGCGGTGCTGTCTCTTGTCAACTGTTATTTATGTTTCTCAAAATGTTGCAGCCTTCTTATGGGGAAAGAAGGCCCTGCCAATCTGTGGGGGGAAAAAAAATGCAGATACTTCTCCTGTCTCTGTCTTTCCTGCCATACCTCACTCTTGCCAGGCAGGGTTTGCCTTGGATTTCTTTAGTGCAGAATAGTGATGTAACCTCCCATTGCCAGTTTGGATCTCCCAGGATGGTTGGAGAACCCATGAGGGTTCTCTTCTGCTTTGGGCCTTGCTGGGACCCCCACTGAAAGCAACACTGAGACAAGAGCCCTGTGCTGCTACTGCAGTTCCTGCTGGAATCATTTTGTGCTACCTGTCTCCTTGAGCTTTCTGCTAATAGCAAGGGCTGTGATTCAGTGCAAAAGTTCTTCCTACTCCTCTGCAGCTAAGATGTAGTCCAAGGGACTAGGTAGCATGACATACATGCTGGGAACTTGGCAGATCTGAACTGACTCACTTGGGACTGAGGAGAAGGAAAAGATTGTTCCAGGTCTCCTTGGAGGTCAGCAGAGGATCTGAGCAGCAAAGGATCAAACAAGAGACCCATATATAAAAGCCATAACGCTTGGCCGTGGTTTCAGACTTCGGGCTTTCCCTCATTTACTGTTCTGTCCACTGTCCCCCTTCTCTTCATTCAAGATATGCACAGAGCCTGTCAGGAAAGGGTTAAGTGCTGCTTACCCCAGCCAGCTTTGCGTATTTAAAGTGAGTAAAGGTTTAATTACCAAATGATGACAGTGTCATATGGTTTTGGTGATGGCGTGTGGCATTCAATGAATGCAGAAGAGGGGAGGATGTGAGAAAGACACTGAGTGGCAGTGGGAAGCGAGGAAGCTAAAAATGCCAAAGACAGTAAAACATCTGTAATTTGCAATTCGCTAGTGTTCGCTGATTGCTCATGGATTAAAGATTAAAATCTATTCTCTGGCAGATGGGGGAGAGAGAGAGAGGAAATTCTTACGAGCATGTTTTGCATCTGCATTTCATTCTGCTCCTCTTTACAATAATCACGGATGAGGAAATAAACCCAGATCTGGGCTGGCAGGAGGCGGGGAAAGCGCACAATATAGGCAGGACTCAGCATGCCTCTCCTGCTCGGAAAACTCTGGGCAGAGAGGAAGCAACCGGCATCAGGATCGCGCTCCTCCGCACTGAGGACTGTCTGGCTGCGTGAGGATGGAGGTTCCCGGGAGGCTCGGAAGTGCCAAGAGCCAGAGCTCTTTCTTCTGGTCACCCCAATCCTGCGTTGGGGGGTTTCTTTGATGGGAAGGGGACGTTAGCCATCTGTCCTGTCTCAAGGGATGACTGAGTCTGGCTACAGTGTCCATGACGGGATGTTAATGCTTGCAGGCAAACAATGCAAGTAGAAATAATGTTTGCAAGTATAAATCATTTTTATAACTTTAGCTAATCAGAATCTGTCCCTTTTATGGGCATGATGAGCTCGCTCGCTCTCTTTTTCTTCCTCTCTCTCTCGTTCTGTCTCACAGAGGGTTTCTCAAGTGTGCAGGACATTAAAAGAAAAATGGATAATAAAACTGCAAATGCAGGGCCCGCTCCTGAGAAGTGCTGGGTACTCATGACTTGCTGGCTTTTCTGGAGCCAGCTCTCTGGGTGAAGCCCGTGATTTGAAAAGTACAAGATAACTTTAGGACTCGCATGTTGGCAGCTCTGCAGAGGTTAGAGAGCTCTTCCCCAGCAGTGACACAAACTGTGTGATCTCCTGAGTGGGAAGTGAGTACCAGCACGCCCATCCAGTTTGTGGAAATTCTACTTTTTGGAAGAAATAAGGATCACATCAAGTGATTAGAGGAAATGGGTCCAGATCTCGTGGGTTCTACTGCTGGCCATAGTGCAGTTCTCAGGGAGATTGTGGCCATGGAATGCAACCTTTCCAGGCTTCAGTATAACCCAGTATAGGTGAGGAACTAATTTTTATTTGATCTGAATTTTGCTTTTCAGTCCTGGCTTAGCTTCTCCCAAACTAATGGGTTGCTGAACCTGTTGGCTGAATATTTCTGGAGCCCTTAGAGAGGAAATGTTGCAAAGAGGCAAAGTTGCTTAAACCAATCAGTGAGAGCAGTCATTCCTACGTGAGTGTACTTATATGCAAGCTTGTTCTCATATGCCCACCTCCATCTTCACGAATGAACGAGGACACCTTCATAACACTCCCAAATCCCATGTATGCATGCAGTTAAAAACATTCCTGCCGTACAAATATCCCCCTGAGTTTGGGTACCTGGGGATGATGGTGGACATGCTGAATGGAGCCTGAACTGGGCCAGACCTAGAGTATTATTCATGTTTAGTGAATAGATATTTACTGTGGATTTGGGAAAGTGCTCTAAGTGCCCCTGGAGTCACTGGGTTTGTGGGGCGAGACTGTTCCAGCTAGACTTCAAGACCTGCCATGCTGGGAATGTGGGCTGTCCATGTTTGCCAGGTTTGCAAAGAGGATGTTCTGAGCTGGTGCTTGCCAAAGTTTGAGTGAGGTGCTTAGTGCCTGACTTCCTTTGGCTTCCAGAAACAGGAACTGGGGTGGTTTGGCTGTGGCTGCATCTGCCCTGTGCTGCTGCTGTGCTCCCTCCATCTGGCTTCCGGAGCGTGTCCAGGCCGGAGCAGCTTGTCTGTGTGCAGGGGAGATCCCTTTTTTGCCTCCTTACTGCAGGGTGGGACACACTCTGGATGGTCCTGCTGCTGGGAGTATCCTGTTCTGCAGCAGCTGATGCCTGCAATCCTACCACCCTATGTCAACTGACTTCACAGCAAGTGCCCAAATCTCTGTAAAGTGTGAGGACATGCATCAAGGAGAAGGCAGAAGCCTGACATGACCCTGAGGCCTGTTAAGGCACTTAGTTGGCCTGACAAACCCCACCTGGGACCTCCACCCACACACCCTTTGCATGTTGGTTGGGATTTTCATTTTGGCTCAGGAATCAACTTCTGTTCCTTGTCTGACCCATGCTTGGGTCCTGTCTCCTGAAAGGACCTCAGTCCTAGTTATAGCTGTATCTCATGCTGCTCCTGCTTCCAAGCAGACTCCCTGCAAGGGCCTGGAGTCTTTGCCAGCCTGTCTTGTCTGGAAATGGTGATGGATGCTCTTCTCAGCACCCTGCTTTGGTGATCCCATGTAGGTGCCATGGGACTGCACTCTGGCTGGTAAGACAGTTGTCTTACCAGCCCTGATACTAGTTTTATGGAAAGATAGCAAACAAGCTTTTCTTGAACAATTCCCAGAAAAAAAATGTCTCCTAATCTAGAGCAGATAAGACCTGCCACCCCCTTTCCAGTCCCTTTCCAGCTCACTTCCAAACAGCTGTATGATTTTTCTTGCTCTCCACCCTGACCCCTGTGTCTCTGGGGTGCAGTGGACAAAGCACTATAGCTGTTGCATAAGAGTAGGGCTTTTTTTCCTGACTTGGATTCTGCCAAGATGCATCATCTAATAAAACTTTTTGTCTGGGGAAAGAATCAGTGTTAGGATGTTGCCTAAATCTTTACAAAAAGGAGTTATGCCTAGGCTTGATAAATGAGAAGGCTTCCTGCTTTTTCCCATCTTACAGCAGGAAAGTGTTAGAGGGAGAAAACCATGTGCATAGGAGGAGACCAGTATGCATGGGAAGAAGGAAACAGCATTTGATTAAAAAGAGGAAAGTGATCTCTCTGTACTGGGTCGTTGCTGTTGGACCACTGGGAAAGCAGTGTCTCTGTTTGCAAGTGATCTGTTCCACCAAGCGAAAAAGATGAGGCTGAGCAGAAGAAAAGCTGAAGAAAGATCAATGGGAGGAGGGGGACAGCATGGCAGATTTAATTAATTACTGCATATTAAAATGTTTGTTTACAGTAACAAACAGCTACAAGAGGTCTGATGTTAATTAATTTACAGCATTTTTCACCAGTCCCTTTGCCGTTGCTAGCAGTGAGGGAAGTCGTGCTGTGGCAGGTAAGATAGTGTCTCGTTGGGTTTGCAGCAGCCTTTGAGGCGAGCTGGAAGGGAGCAGGACCCACCCCGGCCGCTTTGCGGTGGCCCAGGGCTCGGGACGTCTTGTTGCAGCCTGAGCAAGAGGTGGCTTTGCGGTGGCCACCTGGGGCCTGTGGGACCTTGGGACCTGCAGGGATCCTTGGCACGGGGATGGGAACTCTTGGCATGGAGCTGAGCGGTGCAGCGGGTTCGGGGCCAGGAGGGACGAGCGCTGTGGGTTGGGGGCCTGATGTCCTTTGGGTTGTGCTGTGGGGACAGATGTGCTGCAGCTAAAAGCCCGCTGCTGTGGTGGTTCCTGCAGGTCCAGAGAGATCTGGGCAGCTTTCCTGAGGGGTATTCGTGGTGGTCAGGAGTTGCTGTGACCTTTCAAGGGCTGGTGTGCGGAGGATCCCTTTCCCTTCTGTATGTGACATAGTGTAGGAGTGCTACATGTCCTGCCCCAGAGGTGGATGCGGTCAGTCTGTATGTGTATATGGTACTTCTGTTCCAAGCTGCCATCATCTGAGTATTGATGGACTGATATTGAAAAGGGGAGAACCTGGAATGGGGTCTGGCACTTGGAGGCAGCAGTCTAAAAGGATGTAGGGAATTAGGGTGCAGATCCCAAGCCTTTTCCTTTTAGCAAATCCAAGTGCAGGCGCCAGGGAAACCTATGTGTGTGCTCCTCCAGCCCTGCGTGGCCTCCCTGCTTGTCTGCCTTATGTCCTGACCTCCCATCCTCCAGGTGGTTTTGGAGGGCACAGGGCACATGGTGTTTTTGTATTATTATGCTGAAATTGTGGTACAGCTGGGGCTAGATGCCTTCAAAGTCAGTGAGAAGGTCTGCATGAGCTGAGAAGGCAGATCAGGGCCTGAGGGCAAGGTGTAAGCCTGCAGATAGGGGAACCCCCGATGTTATTCATGAAGCTCCATCTACCTCCCTGAAACAGCGGGAGCACTGGGCAGAGGCCTGAGAGGCACTTTCACACCTGGTGTAATGTGCTATTGGATGGGCAGGTAATTAAGCATGGAGGGAGCAAGGCTGAGCTTAAAACCGCTGGTCCTGGTTTCACTGGTGTTAACACTAGTGAGAGGCAGTAGAGGAGGTCTGGATTTCGCACCTGGCTGGCTCCTCGGAGCCGATAGAGCTGTGCCCTTCGCTGCTCCCGAGTGAGCCCTTTGTGAGTGCAGCAGTCTGGTAGCTCTTAACGCCATGGTGAAGATGAGTCAAATCTTATCCCATTCCTAGCAACACTGAAGGCCTCCGGGCTGAGTATCTCCTCTGGAACCCCTGGAGCGGCCTCCAGGAAAGGGATCTTCTTCCACATTTGAAAGCTCCTCTTGCAGGTTCCTGTTTGTGGCTTTGTCCTTATCTTCCTCTGAGCCTTTGCAGTAATCCCATAATTGATCTTTGCAGTGGCTCTGATATTGGCCCTTGTCATTTTAATTGGCAGTTAATACTTGTAATTGGTCCTGGCTGTATCCCTCTGACAACTATCTGCTGTCAGGGGTTCAGCTCCAAGTCTTTGATACTAGGTGTTAAGAGGTCCTAACACTGGTTTGCTTAAACTGCCTTTTGCTGTTTGTAATTTGACCTGCTATGGCTTTGGACATGAGCCACTCGGCTTCACCCTGATCTTAACCATATCTCTGATCTCAACATTAACACTCGGTTGTAATTCTGCCTTTTACTGACCTCTGCAATCAATCCCTGTAATAGGGGACTATAACAGTAATTGAATGGCAATCGGCAGACGATGGCATTCTCTCCAGCAGGAAGATACACTAGAACAGGGACCCAGGAGGGCTAGACTAACTTTTCCTGTTTGTGAAACTTTTGGATTGCTGTAAGAACGTGTGAGCAGTGTTAACGGGGTGGGTGTCTCTTTGTCTCTCTGCCCTCCATAGCACGGAACTTCTGCAATCTAAAGAAGCAATATTGAGCTTGCTAGTTTAAGAAATAACAAGGTGTTTCTAGGTGGTAAGTATGGCAGGGCGAGAGCGAGATCTTTAAGTACCATGTTGTCTCAAAGATAAGCCTGCAAGGCAGCAAAACCTTTGCTGACAAATGATTTCTCAACCCGTTAACGGGCTTTCCCAGCTGAACATCTGGGAAAGGCACCGGAGCAGCTGTTGCTGCTCTTTAACTTTCCTTCTGCTTTTCCTTTAACCAGAAAATTGCTGGCAAAAGGTGACAACTGGAAAAAGCTGTGGTTCTTTAGGCAGGTGTGTTCCTGCCCTGAACGGAGGTGTGTGGTTGTACCTGGTGCTTCAAGTAAGACAAAGCCTTGTAAGAGTCTGACATGTGCAGCTCTTGGTCCATTTGGAAATTTCCGTCTTCTTTCAGAGTCAAGTTAACTACAGAAATAGCAAGTGGCCAGAATAGGAGTAGATAATTTCAGTGACCTCAGATTCCTTACACAGGAATGGTTAGACCTTCTGAAGATGAATTACTGGAATAAAGATGGGATCGTGTTTCCTTTGTGGGGAATACTTATAAATGGGAAACTGTCTTGGAGGTGGTCCTTCCTTTACAGAAAGGTGAACAGAAAAGAAAGTAGAGGCTAAATATGCAACAGCTGGTGCTTACTAGTGGTGGAGTAGTGAAGAATGTCACCAGTGTTGACAAAGCAGAATGCAGACCTGTTTTGTTATGGATGGTTTTCGCAAAGTCCTCCTGACACTGTCAATTGAACAGAAGATTCAGGGACCCTGGTTTTAGTCCTTGCTGCTATGCGAGTTTGAGTGAGCCATGACACCTCTCAGCATTGTGTTGTCTATCTTTTCCTCTTGTTTTCTCCATTCACAGTGTGACAGATGTAGCATACAGGACCCTGATCTCATTTGGGCTCCAAAACCTATTGCAGAGGGTTTATTGCAGTATTTGTTACACACTCGCTGGGAACAGTGGAGTGATTCTGTACCATTTCTGACACAGTTGACGGGTTAGAAAGTGTCAGAACACCTCAAGGTGTGAGCCATATACCCTTCATTTCAGTAGGATCAAACACTGGAACAGGTTGCCCAGGGAGGTTGTGAAGTCTCTGTCACCACAGGTCCCTTCCAACCTGCTCCACGCTCTGATTGTGTGGGGTAAAAGAACCCCTGCAGTGGAGAGAGATCCTTGAGGACATCAGGGCACTGTGGGACTTGGCCCTGAGGCCCTTCTTCTGGGAACCCTCTCGAAATCTCCTATGGAGGCAGCTTGGCTGGGTTGTGCTGCTGAGCGGTAGGTAGCTCTGGGGTCTGTAGCATGGTTCAGGAAAGCTGCTTTGGAGATGCCTTTGGAACTAAACTGGTTCCAAGCAGCCATGGCCCTCTTCCCAAGAGGGTGACAGGTATGGTGCAGTCTGAAGGCCCTACAGCCTCTTGTCCTTTTCTTTATTGGTTAGCTACAATATATATGTGGGAATGGATGTTGTGGATGTCCTTAGCAGCAGTTGCCATTTGGAAAACTTGTATTTCTCCCTTTAACTAAAATAACTCAGTTAAATAATGGTCTAGAACACAGAGGAGCTCTTAGTGCCACCGTGACCCTCACAAGGGTTCTGGTTGCCAGCTCTGCTGTGCAGCTCCCACAGCACTGTCTCACAGCAGTGGTGTATTTATTTTCTTCCCCAATGTGTGCTGGTATTTCACTTGCTTTCTTGACAGAGATAAATGACTTCTTTAGATCTGAATAATAAATAAGTAAAATAAATGTGTACGTCGAGCTGGTAATTCTGACTCAAGTACAGACACTTTGAAAAACGGCCTGGAAAGTTTGTGTCACTTCTGGCCCACGAGGGTTTCAGTGACATTTTGCTACCTAGCCTTTGCTTCATGCTGTTTTTCTCTTCAGGCTTGTAGTTCACTCCAGACTGATTTAGCAGAAATAGGATTGAGGGGCAACCCAGCCAATGGCTAATACACCATGCACTGAAGATGCAGTTGGAAACCAGAAATGGGCAGAAAGGGCAGCCTGAAAGTTGGACTCGTGAAGCTTTTTTTGGATAAGAGGCAGAAAACTTTCTCCGTAAGATGGTATAAGCTCAACTGGGGCAGCAAGAGTTAAGGCCTAAAGAAAAATGTTCTTATAAAGGGCTCATATAATTATGAGCCTTGGCAGAGATTTCCTCTCCTGAGGTCGTATCCAGAATATCCCTAGTTTCACTCTCTTTTCACTGCAAATTGTTGAAGCAGGTGCTGTATGTCATTACTGATCAGTGCAGAACTCAGTGGAGTGGGGACGCTGGCCTTCGCCGGCGCCTCCGGGCACATGGATCACACTTTGTAATGAAGAACAGCATATGGACACAGGGTGATCTCGGACAGGGCCTGATTGCTCTCTCCTGCCAGCTTCATGTCTGTGGGGCTTTTATAGGAAGCCAATGGAACTGCACTGATTTGTATTAGTGGAGTGTCTGGTGCACTGATTTCAGGAGGGTTCCTCCTTTCTGCACCCCTGAGAGGTTGTTCATAGATGAAACAAGTGTGCGTATATATATATATGTTTAGTGTAGACCTATGCCTTTTTGGCAAGGGCTTTTGCAGAGCAGCTTGCCAGTATATTATTTAATATGTAAAGCCACTAACCTTTTTGTGAAGAGCAAAGAAAAAGTTATCTCACAAAGGGAATACAGTGCCTGTCTTGATATAGGCAGCCTGTATAAATCTGTAATAATTATACCAATAATAATAATTAGGTAACCTCCTGATCAGCATTCTGGTTGCATGGGCAGTTCCTGTCTGTTTTGATAGCCTTGTGGCCAGTAAGAAAGTGTTAAAAGTGATGCAAGTGTTTAGCATTTGTGAACTTACCAATAAACTTGATGGAGTGAAGAGAATCTTTTTTGTTCTGTGCTGAGCTGAGAAATATTCTGGCACTCTGGACACCTGCCATCTTGCCCCTATGGCTCCTTTTTATTTCCTGCTGTGAATCTGCAGTATCTTCTGCAGTGGCAGCAGCTGGCAGGACTCAGGTGCCTTTATCTCCCTGACAGCTTTCGGTATTTGTACAGCACCTTGCACCATGCAGCCCAAGCTCCTGTGTGGGGTCCTTGGTGCTCCAGCAATGAATGTGATAAATACTAAGATCTGTCAACAATGAACAACATGACCCTGTAAATCATTGACAGCTAGAGCAAGTGTTTTCTCTTTGGAAAATAGTCACCCTCATGTCTATATTTTTCTTTTCATTTCTTTATTGTCTTTCCCATACCAATATTGGACAGCAGCCAAAGAAATCCACAGAGTAAATACAGTGGAGCAGATCCTCAGTCTAAGTAGAGGTGCTGGAGTGTCGGTAGAGCCACGTTGATTTATGTTGTTGCAGTACAGCCCCCTTGTCCCTAGACTGCCTCCTGTCCTGCTACAGGGGGTGTAATTCCTGTAATCACTCAGTAGGCATATTTCTGAGAATGAGATCTGAGCTGAGAGCAGAAATCTAATTCAGGATCTCAGACGATCTTTCTCTCTTCTAACTGGTGGCCTTGGGCTCAGAGTGACTGAGTCACACAAGGAAATGAGTATGACCTGTGCGTTGTTACTGCTGTGTGTGCACGTAAGGGCAATTGAGTTGGTTGATATCTGATGAAATCACTGATGACTTTTTGTTGACCTCTGATGGAAAGGTCATATTTGAGACCAGGAGGTTTTTTCCCTGTGCAGTGGTCTGTTGTAAACAACAGCACCTCATTGCAGTATGTGGGATCCGCAGGAGCCGAGCGACAGCCCAGCGTCTCCCAGCCAGCCTGCCCAAAAGCTGGGCTCTGAACCCTTAGTAAGTGTGAATCAACATAGTTCCCTTGGGATCAGGCAAGTTTTACTTGTCTCTGCCAACTAGTTCTTAATTCCAAGGGTAGGCATGGTATACTGGGGGGTGTCTGCATCTTTCTTTTCACCTCCTGGAGGAACATGTTACCTGTACCAATTTTTGAGCAGAGGATGTTCTTGGTAGTTGAGATGTATGTTTGGCAGTCAAACATTCATTTTTCAAGACTTAAAGTTGGTGAGGTGGTGACACACAATCTCTTGCAGGACACTGCCTACAATTTGCATTAGGTAGTAGCAAGTGAATAGAGAAATGGTTTTACATGGTACTTGGGTCATCCCTAAATGCAACTGCTGATATTCAGGAAAAATCAGTGAGTGGTGAGAGCTGGATTAGAGGAAGCCTGAGCTCCTTTCCATCTGGCTGCCCAAAATGGGGACTGTGTGCAAACTTGAGGGTTATGGATCACACAATATGGTAAGTAAGCAAGGTTAAAAATATCAGCCGCCTGAAGCATGGGGTTGCTGATGAGCCAGAGAATCCCACAGAGCAGAATATATAGCCCAAAACCTGTGGTCCATCACGTTGGTGTCTTCCTGCCTTTGCCCTGGTAATCATAGAATTGTTATGGTTGGAAAAGACCTTCAAGATAAGTCCAACCATAATCACTAGGGTTAAGGGGAGGAAGGGCACTGATATGCTGGTGATGGTGACGTGAAGGGATTAGGATGAGTCTGCAGCTGTCTAAAAGGATTAGGTGCTGATGGTGTTAGCTGCTGTGGTCCCCGCTGTCAGCAGGGGGTTGAGCTAACTCGTAGGTGTGTGAGGCTGCATCATCAGGTGTTACAAGCCAGCCAAAGCAGCACATGTGGCTTCCACCAAAGAGCTGGCTCTAACCCCGTGCTGCTGCACAGCCCTGCTGCGTGTGCAGCACTCTGCACCTGCCTTCCCCGCTGCCTAGGACGGGTTGGCAGGACTGGATGTGGTTCCTCTTCCTAGCTGGACGCTGTACAGGTGAGCAGTCACAAAGCTCAAAGTGGGAAACGTGTTTTGAGGAGTCAGTGAATGGCTCTGAAAGCCTTCTGTTCACATCCTGCACTAAGAGCTCCTTGTGCCATCACAGGAAGATCACTCCTCTGGCATTTCATAGTCGGAGTTGTTGGTTTCCCACAAGACACTGACCTTGTTGCTTCTCTCCCCTCCAGAGGGCCTGATGAAAGACTCAAGGGAGGTGGGAGAAAGTAGTAATAATAAAAGGGATAGATATGGACCAGATATAGAGATAGAGGATGTCCATTTTATTTATTTTTAGTTTTTCTTCATCAATGAGCTTCTCATTTCTAGGGAAAAATTCAGGGCAAATGGAATTGTGCCTGTTTAGCCATGAAGCAGTGTATGGATACCCAGAGAAAGAAAGCTGGGTAAGATCTCTACTAGGTGGGAATTATCCCAGCTCTGCTGCCTTCAGAGGGGCTAGCCCTGGTCAGTGTTTTGCTCCAGCTGTTAAAAGCTGAGTGGAACATCCCAGATATAGGGATAGCCACTGTAATAGTGGCTGCTGCTTCTATTATGCTGGAGGAGAAGCAGCCTACATTTCATGTTGGAGGAGGTTAATGTCTCTGCTGATGTCACCCTATATGACCTCTGTCTCATCAAATCCACCCCAGCCAGAAGATGGATCAAAAAGCCCCAGAGAGAACTGCTCTGTCTCATCTACTGCCTCAGCAAAGCAGATGAAATTGGCCTAAATTCCAGCTAGTCTTTGACCAAGTGGGTAGGTGTTTTTGCTGATTTTGAAGGTTTTAAACTTCCCAAAGGAAATATGTAGTGTAGCAGTGAAGCTTATGCTGGCTGCATCTGGCCATGGGGCTCTCTGGGTTCATGTTGTACTGCTGGTTTCATAGTATACTGGTAAAGGGATCTTGCAACATTGATATCTTACAGGCTTGTCTTCGCAGGTGTTGCTTGTCCTCTACAAAGACACTGTAGAGGTCCCATGCAGGTCCCATCAGCGCAGAGGGCAGCCCGTGACCAGGTGTCAGAAGGGGAAGCAGGATGTCTTCTGCTGGCAGATCAACCTCCTCCATTGGAGTTTGCAGTGCGACAGCTGGAGTGTTTCACTGTGCAGGAGAATCTCTCCCATGCTGCCCAGCAGTTCTTGCTGAGTTGTTCTGTAGATCAGACCTAACTGGCTAGTAGGTAGGGGATAGCCTGTTCCCTTAGCATGGAGGAACTGCATCCTTGCCCAAGGAAAGGGAATAGCCTCCTGTGCAGGAGAGGAAAAACCTGTTTCCATTTTTTTTTTCCAAGCACAGACATTCTTTGCTAGGCTTCCAGTAATTCACCATCTCTCAAGGGGTGCGCTGAGCTTATTTAACAAAGGTCAGCTAAATTCTCTAGTATCCCACTGTGAAAGCAGGATTAGCTGTAATCTTGTTTAACCATGGTGTCCAGCTACATGACTGTTCACTTCAAACTGCTCCACTGGCATGAGCCCAGAACTGGAGTGGTTGCGGTGGATGCAGCCTTGAAGTGTGACTTGTAACAACAGCTTTGGAGAGGGGGTAGCAAGGTGGAGATCTGACTTTCCTTCTTACTTTTTCTGCCTTGATTTTTTTCCATGGCTGAGACTCCTTAAGCTTTGACAGTTGTTTGCATTTTGCATCAGCTTGAATACTTATAGTCAATTTGGAGCAATTCAGAGCTTAAAGAAAAGGACTTGTTATCAGAGGCATTAGAAACAGCTGTGTCCCACTGTCTGTGCATGGTCCTGCCTGAAGCATGTTCCACGTGTTAAGTTTGTTGTGAGTATTTCCATTGCTGCTTTTGTGGCCTAGTGGCTCCAGTTTCAGCTGGGGGCCTGGGTGCTAGGTGCCATACAAAGTACGGTTGGTGACAACAGCGGCTCTTAAGACTGCAGTCTAAATGAATGTGGCTGCCAAGTGTGCAAGGACAATATCCTGGTTTTGTCAGGGCTGCGGCCTGTTACAGCCTCTCCCTGCTCACTCCTACAGCTCTTTGATCTACCTGTCCCCTTCTCTTTCTTTGGATGTCCTGTTGAATCAGCATGTCCTATCTCCGGGGTCCTCCAAGGAGTGGGATGTGCTCCCAGCTTGTGGTGCACAAGCCCGGCTGTCCCCAGGACTTTGCAGTGTAAGCAGCCTTTAGAAGTTACTGCGGCACTCAGCTGGTCTGCAGTCCTACAGACCATAGAGGAGCACTTCCAAATGCCACCTGCCTGGCCGGTGTGGGTGTTGAGATGGCCCCACAGCTGGCTGGGCATAGGTGACCACAAAAACTTTGAAGAGTTTCCATGACTCCCCACAATGTGGCCAGGGAGTTTGCAGCAGAACTAAACTCCAGCTCTTCAGGGATCAGCAGCAGTGTCTCAAGCACAAGTTGCCCTTCCCTTTGTGGCAAGGGGCACAACTGCTGACTAGAGCTGGCTAAGTGGAGCAGATGCAAAGCAGAAAGGACCAAATGGGTCAATGCAGAACTTGACAGCCCCTTGATGGGTTGAAGGCTGGAGCAGCTCCATCCCACAGACCTCTGCCTGCAGCTCCTGGTGAGTTTAGTTGGAGCTGGCAGTTATGAGATGAATTAAAAGCAACATGGCAAGTGGCTTTTTCTAGCAGCAGTAGTTATCTCTTGAGGAGGTAATTTCCCCTTTCCTTGCCAAGCTGACTTAAAAATGTAAATAGCATTTGGGCATATATTACCACCAGCTCCATCTTTTCAGTCTCTTCCAGATATTTATGCCAGTGCAAGCAACTATAGGCCTCAGAAGAGAACCAGAACTTTGTGAGAGCAGTGGGGACTTTAAAGAAAGGAGCGTTCAGGTCTTGTACTACCCTTCTGTGTGTAGATGGGCTTTCCTGTATGATGAATTCGGAGTCTGTTTCATGGCTCAGGTTGGGGTTCTTCCTGCAGGCCCTGTACTGTGTTTTTAACTGTCGAAAGCAAACAAAGAAAAGGAAATGCTCACAAGCCCTGGGAAGGAGAGGAACCAAAGGAGAAATGAATGAGGGACAGAGGGCCAGGAGAATGGAAAGTAGAAGCATTTTTTTCCCTTTCCTTTTTTTATTCCTGTGCTCTGTCTGTTCCCGTCAAAGCTGCTGGAAATTGTTACCGACAGATCGAGTGTCTTCCAGTTTCTGTGTCAGGGAGTTTTGCCGATTCCATGAACCATGCAAAAGAGGGGTCAGACAGAGAATGAGAGAGCAAGAGAATGACCAATTCAGCAGAGCTCTGGCTTTATCACTGATCTGGTTGGGTTCACTGGGTTTTAACTCCATGAGCCAGTCAGGCTTAGAGGCTCACACCTTTGTTACCACCTTTCAAGAGGAGGCAGCGGGCAGTGCGAATTCGCTGCGGCCGTCGTGAAAGGCAGCCCAGGGATCATCTCCGGTAACAGAACACCTTGCCCTCACCCTCGCAGTGTGCCAGACACTTGGATGCTCCCCGTCAAGACTGATCACTGTTTATTACTGTGTAGTTCCGACTGGGGGCAAAGGCAGCTTGGAGGAGGTTTTTGGGTCTTGCCCAGCCCTATGGTCATAGCTTATGGTGGGGTAGCTCACAAAGTGATCAAATCCTGCCAGTACCATGTGCCACTGCAATTTTGGTCTAGATCGGAAGTGACCTCTGAGGTCTTGGGACCACCTTTGGTTCTGGTGTGTATTCCCATGGTGGAAATAGAGGCTGCATCTGCCCTTCTCTGAAAGCACAGGCTACCTCTCTGCCTGCTCTCCCCGTAACGGCCTTGTGCATTGCCTGTGCAAAGCTTTTCTCAGTCTGCTTGGCCTAGTGCTCTTGTGCCTGGTGCCCTCAGACACCCAAGGTCTCTGAGCCGAAAAGGATGTAATTCAATGCAGTCAGGGATGGGCCTTGGGGTGCTTGTAGCTGGTGGTATGACCTAACCCAAGGAGTGTGATGTGTACCACTGAACTACCTGCATGCCATGATCATAGTGAACTGAACAGGATTGTCAGGTGTGCTAAAAGTGTCAACTGGAAGATTGAGCTATAGCCAGTGAGAGGATCAGGCTAAGCAGATATCCAAGAGTGCTGTAAAAGACTGAGAAAATTCCATTGGAGACTTCACAGTCTTTTTCTGTGCCAAAAAAAAATCAAGAGCAGGAAGTCTCCTGTGAGATACCTTGGCTGTTTCTACTCCTTCTAGAAGCTGGAACCTGGTAGCTGTTAGAAATGAACTATCACACAGGGAAGATGTTACTGCAATTCCCAGTCACTGTGCTGGGTGCTTAGGCTTGACTGAGCTCAACTGAGGGCTCAAGGAATCTTGGTTGTAACTAAGTCTCTGTAGGTCCAGATCGTTGAAGTTGGATGTTTTGCTTCTGCTCACTGCTAAAACTTTGCTCTGGCATGTTACTAGTGACATCACTGTTGAATGTGCAGACCCAGAAAAAAAAAGATGTTTCTGCCTTCACAAGTGTGTTCCTCTATCATTACAGCCATCTACAGAACGGATATCCAGAAGCCTAGGTAGCCTCACTCAAGGGAGGAGAGGGAGCTATAAGCAACATGGACATTATCATCCTCTTAGTTGATAGGGACCACTAGGCTTTTCCAATGCCTCTCTCTTAAATGGGTCTGCTGTGATCTGTCTGCCATGAAGATGCTCTGAGAGCTGCTTTCCTATTGCTGCAGTTGGTAGGGTTACCAGCTCAGGAAGGACGCCTGCAAGGCACCCCCAAGGTACACACCGAGGTCTGACCATGGGAGACCTCCCCACCACTGCAGTGCTCTGCATAACTATTTAGCTGGTTGAGCAGGAAGGCAGAACGATCAGGCAGTGCCAGCTCCGGAGACAGCAAGATTAGGGAACGATGTGCACATTTTAGTGGTGGCTTTGGCAATGACAGTGCTGAGTGCGGAGGTTCCAAATGACGTGTACAAATAGCAGCTGGGCCAGTGTTCCTCGGCAAGCCAACGGGAGCCTGGGGTCCTGCTGATCACTGCCCGGTGCTATTCCCTCATCCTGCTGAGAGAGCAAGATGCTGGTTGGGTGGAAGAAAGTTGGGAGGAAAAGAAAGTTGCTTCAGCAAAAGGTTCCTGGAGTCTGGAGGGAGACGGAGGGAATGTCAGCTGACCATGCTCTTGCTATGAACAGAAGGTACAGAGGGGTGTCATACGGCTTTCTGTGTAGGTGTGTGTTGGAGCTGTGTGGAGGTGCCTCTAAACTCCGGTGTTGAGAGCTGTAAGCACATTGCAAGTTCATAGAATCATAGAATCGTACAAACATGAGACAAAAACCCTTTTTTTCCAATTACACAAAAACGAATAGTCTATGTTGGGACCAGGGCTACTGATGGGTGTCATCAAATGTGTCGGAGAAGCATCATCTTCAACCTCCTGGGCTCCCAATAGCTGTTTTCTGGAGCTGAGTACCTTGCGATCATAAAGCAGGACAGTCTTCAGGGTCTCTCAGCTCCCTTCCTTGGTGGAGCTGTATGTAAAGGATACAAGAACCAAGGTTCAGGTGATGCTGTTAACAGGGTCATATGGCTTTGATCTACAGCACAGGGGAATGGTGATGCCCTAGTTTGGCAGCTGGGGTTTGCCCCTCTCTGAGTAGCTTTGCTTTATGACTTCTGGTGTAGTGGTAATATGGCAGGAAAACTCTGGCTGCTGGCAGGCAGGGACTCCTCAAGGAGTTATGTCTGGGGCTTGTCAGAGCCCGAGATCAGGTAGGGCTTCATTGCCCTCAGAACTGCGTAGCAGAGATGTGGGCTTCGCACAGAGTTAACCAAAAATTTCATGTGGATGTGACTGTGGAAATGTGGGCTTGAAATGTTAGAAGGTATTGGTGAACAATAAATGAGGAAAGAGAAGCCTTCAGTGGGAGTTACCCAAGCTTAGGTACTGAAGGTGGTTCTCAAGGCTGGTTGTCCTTTGAGTTTTTTACCATGAGCAACAACCATGTTGTCCCTGGAAAAGCTATGTGTGGATGGATGGCCTGGAGACTCCATTGACCAAAGCCAGCCCTCGTAGGGCTGGAAAGAGCATGTTAGCAGTGCTCATGAAGAAAAGAGGGAGAGACCTGTGGTTTGGTACTTGTGAACCAGAGGAACTTTCATTATATGGACATTACAATTAGCAAAGGGTGTGTTGGTGCTGAAAGTGTGTGTGTGGGGAGGGTGGGAGTCACGAAGGGGAAAGAGCTGGCGGGGATGGGAAGGAAGGGAGGGTGCCCTGACCTCTCTTCGTAGCCCTGACTGTGTCCCCATCTGAAGGTCTGGCGTATCCACTCTCACTACTTAATGATAGTGACATTACCCATCCGCCCAGCATCGCGGGGCTTTTGTCTTCATTCAGGCAGAAATGAAGTTCTCCTGGGCGCACTTATCAATCACTGCAAAGCTCCAGCTGTTCCGGAGCCTTTGGATCGACTTCAACAGCCGTGCTTACAAATTGTCTCTGAATAGCACCGAGCTGAGACCCCCTTTTTTGTCATTGTCTTCCGACAAATGTTTTTTTTCGGCAGCCTTTCGCAGACGTTGCTGGCTGCCTTCTGCCACGGTGATTGAAAACAGGCCTGTTTTGCATTCTCCTGCCGGAGTCCTGGGTTCAGGGAGCTGTCCCTGAGTGCCACTCCAGCGAGTGCCGTGCCAAAGACAATTACATGCATAGTTTTGCTGATTGCATTAAAATCATTAGAATGAAAGATTCTGAAATCGTACATTAAGGGGGGAAATTAGAAAAAGCTTCAGAGACAGACACCAGTGTCCCCAAAGTGAGGGCAATACAATTAGCTCAAATTGTGTTACATACACACAGACTAGGAGTAGCTCCTGTAACAAATGACCTTATTATTGCTGCTCCCTCTCTCCCTCCTTCCTTTTTCTCTCCTTCCCTCCTCTTTATCATTTCTTCTTCCTTTTTCTCTCCTCTGAAACTTTTTCTTTGGCCAGGACCTCCATTATACTGCTTGTTCTTCCCTTTCCCTTGCTTTGCTCCCCTTTTGTCTTGAGGAGTGCCTGGGAAAGGTCATGGGGTCCCAGGAGTGCAGTATTTAGCTTTCAGAGCTGCTTTGCAGGCTATTTAAGAGTAAGTGAAGAAGCACAACCCCAAAAATTAACTTTCAGCTGAGCAAGGAACTCTGCTATGCCAGGGAACAGGGAATTATGTGACTCCAAAAGCTTTCTGCCTGGACCAGCCAGTGAGATCAAAGCTTTCAGCTATACAGCTGTACTCTGTATCCAGTGCCAGGAGAAAGGCTAGCGGCTCTAGCTTGAGATGGGAGACCCCAAAGGCCGGTGCAGTAAGAAACAGGGAAAAGGTTGGGTTAATTCAAGAGGGGAGAACAAAGTTCCTTCAGCATGAATTCCTGGTTGTTGAAAATAAGGGTGTTGCACTGGGGCAGTATTGGTGTACAGGGTCCCCTTGTTATCCTGCAGACACGCTAGCACAAGGTGGTCAGCCACCTGGTAGTGCCTTCCACTTCACTGCCGTGGTGCTCAGAGTCCCTTGGAGCAAAGAGGAGGATTGTGCTCTGAGCTTGGTTTGAATGGTGACTTGAAGGATTGTATGTGCTCAGTGTGAGGAAAAGGGATTATTGCTGAAGGAAGGAACTGGGAGGAAGAGGGAGACTTTCAGATAGTACAGCTCAGGTTGTGGGTTAAGGAAAGCTCCAAGATCTGGAGGTCAGGAAGGCACCTGACAAAAGCTCAGGGAACTGAAGAGACTCCTGTGGAAGAAGACTAGGAAATTCCTGAGAGGCTGGAGAATGTACCTGCCCCAAGGAGCATTTGTCGACGTGTCTAGGCAATGCCAAAGAGCAGATGCGTGGCCCTTTGTGTGAGAATGGACTCACAGGTCAGATGAATTGACCAGGATTGCATTGGGAGCCTCTGGCACTCAGGGGCTGACATACACTTTGCTCATGCAGTGGCCAGTATTGTAACCGGAGACCAGTTATGTGTCTGTGCTGTGGCACTGTGCGCTCTTAGCTTCGCTGCTGCGGCTTGGTGTAGATATGGTACAGACTCTCATTTGCAACAGCTAGCAGCAACCTGTGCTAGCCCATCAGCTTGCCATGCTTTGCTCCCAGTGCTTCTGGTCACTGTGGACCGTAGGATTTCTGTCCCTGCTGTAGTATTTGGTGTAGTCCATGTGCTTGTGGCCTCTAGCTGCTCCCCGGAGCCTGGACTCGCCACACGGGCTCCAGTGAAATGCACACCGAGGGGCTGAGACTGGCAGCGAGGCAGACCCGTGGGTACAGGCCTTGCCTTGGGCCTTCAGCTCGGCTGTTCTTGCTGCTCACTGGCATTGTGGCCTGTATGTTCATGAGTCAGGGGCAACCCTGTGCTAAGGGGTCAGAGCATGTCCAAGGAGCAGATATGTGTGTGGCTTCAGGCTCTGGTTGTGTGTGCTGAAATCTATGGTATAGACTTCTCTGTTTACACTCTCTGCTCCTAAAATATAGGTGTTTGCTATTATTCAGGTCGGCATAGTATTCACATATACTAGAGCAATACTGAGTTAGACCAAGCCCGCCTACTCCAGCATCTTGTTCCTGGTAGGACTCATGGGAAAAAAAAAAAAAAAAAAAAACTGTAAGGGGGCAAACACCTGTGAAACCTCTCTGGTGTGCTTCCCTGCTTCCAGCAATCTGTAGCTCAGGGATTCCAGAACCAAAGGTGGTATCTTTGTGTGACTAATAATCATACTCATTTGTAAAGCACTGCATATTGATGAGCCACTATACAAACATCACATAAGAAGGCTGCCTGGCTTCTATCAAGAAGTTAAAATCTTGGATTGGATGTGGCAAAGAAGAAAAGGGCAGCACAGCAGTAGTGTTCCCTGATGTCTCACACTCCAAACTTCTGATTCACAAGCAGAGGATTCCAGGATGACAGAGAAAAGAGGAATGAGAGAGGGAGTGGATTTGGCATAGGCTGCCAGCACAAAGTGGAGGTGCTGGAGGATGAGAGGTGGAGAAACTAGGCAGGAAAATATGAATAATCTGCTGCAGACAGACAAGTAAGTGCTGAGTACAGAGGATTTAAGGCAGAGGTGCACATACCCTTGGGAAGAGGAAATAGATGTTGGAGAGACAAGTGTAGATACAGTCTTGAGCAATTTGAGGGGAGTGAGGTGAGGATTTCTGAGAAAGTCCAAGAGAAATCTGCATATACTAATCTGTGGAGCCCAGATATGACCTTGAACAATAGCTAAAGTGAGTACTGGAATACTGGGAATGAACACGTCTTTAAGGGTGCATCATTAGCAAAGGGCTCTTCCTAGGAGAGGCGATGATCTGACCTCGGGCATCTGGCCCATCTGGGGATTTCTCTGCCTTTTGTGTCAAGTTAACTCATGTGAGAAACTATGAAGAGTCAGTGGAATCAGTTTCAGTTGCTACTATTTCCTTTAAAGGACCTTCTTTTCCTCCTCATCCTTTCCTCCTTCCCAGCTGCTGTTAGGCTATGAAAGGGCCTTAAGAGATTTTAGCATTGCAAACATCCAAAGGCACCTCTGCTGTTAGAGGTAAAGACTAATCTTGGCTTTTGCAAAGAGCAGGGGGACATATCTGTATCAGCCTCTCTACCTGCACGTTCAAGAGACTTGTGTGTGAATAGTCTTCTGCAGATGCCATGCCTAAAACTGTGTAGCTTATGGGTGTTTGCCTCCCAGATGGAGCAGCAGAGATGTATACGTGTAAGGTCACATTTGATGCCAAGATACTAACTTGCTGGCCACGTTAATAATCAGCAAGTGACATAGCAGGACTTTGAGCAGTGCCATCAAATTGGCTTTTTGAATCTTCTCCACTATCTAGCTATGTCTTCTGTGAACCCTTATCACCATGTAATCTCCAAATTCAGAGGTCCTATTTACTTCTCACCCAGTGTAAACAGATTTCACAGTCTTTCCTAGGTTATATCCACCTTTCTGTAGGATTCCTTCTCTCCATCACAATGAGAGAAGATCTGAGATCAGGCTTTTGGGAAACAGGCAGGCTGCATGCCTAGAGATCTCACTCCCACTTTTGGTGTGGCTTTGAAGATGGCCTTTCTTGTTTGCTTAAAAGTGAGGAGAAGGTGTTGGAGAGCCTAGTCTGGAGTGTGCTAGGGTCAGCAAGAGCCTCACTTGGTCAACCTCAACAAGCTTTGGATGAGGCCTTTAATGATGGTTTGCATGTGGGCTGGTGTTAGTAGGCTAAGGGATGTGGCTTATGGCAGGATCACTGCAGAGAAAGGATGGTGCTTTACTGGGGGTGGAAAATGGAATTGTCACCGTGGAATGAATGAATTGTACAGTTTCTCTTTTGTAACCCAGGGAATAATTAAGATAGATGGGTAGATGAATTAGCTGTCCTGCAAGGTCAAAAGTGGATTGCCTTATTACTCTATTATTTCACTGTTGTGGAACTATCACCACTAACGCCTTTTTCATGATATTTTGTACATCGTACCAAAAAAAAAGAGAAGGGAAAAAAAAAAAGGGGGGAGATACAAATTGATCGTTTGCTGGTGAAATCAGTCTTCGTCATCGCCAGCAGTGCTTGGATTAATGGGATTGAAGGCTGCTGGAGGTTCAGCCAGAGAGACGGGCGGAAAAACAAGAGAAATTGGTTTGCACCCCTGGGAATGGAATTGATGTGACTTGCACGGAGCTGCTGCAGCAGTGGTGGCTGCTGTGCTGTGATGCTTTGCTTTTTTTTTTCTTAAAAAAGAGGGAGATGGGAGAACAAAATAAATCCATAGTCGGAATACCGGATCTTTACAAACATGGCTGGTAATCTGCTGGGGCGTTGGGAGCTTTGGAGAGTACATTTGCTGTAAGCCTTTAGGGAACAATAGCGCACAGTCCTTTGTGAAACACAGCTGCTTTGCGCTTCTTCCACCATTCCTGTGGGGCTTTAATGATACGGCTTGGGATGAGCACCAGGGACTCAACATTACTTCCATTACTCGCAAATACTCTGCAATCTCTGTACCTGACCATGGAAACCTTCTAAATGGGTAAAGACCATAATGTGAAGGTAGTGGGGCTGGAGCAGAGGAAAGCAATGATAAACATGGTTTGTAGAATGAGAAGAGTAGGGACGTACCGACTTAGGTCACTGCATCTTTGAGCTGAGGGTCGGAGAAAGAAGCATATGAGAAAGGAAAATTTGTACTTACTGCCTTCTGATCTGCAATGCCATGAGTTAGCTTAGAAATGCTTGTTTTTTTACAGAGTTTTATTGTCAGGCTTCTAGAAAATAAAGATTTGGAGAGACCTGAGCTCCTGGAGTGGGAAGACCTTTCTGTAAGTCTCACTCTTGCCTCGTTATATTGGATCTCATCTTCCCCAGGCGCCGTGAATAGCAGCAGAAGGAATCTATACCTTTGTGCGGTCGATGTCAAGGGACTTGCCCTGCTCCAAGTGTTCTCTCCTGTGTTCATGAAGTGGCACCTGGAGTCAGTCAGTGATGGCTGATCAGTACAGGCTGGATGCAGCCTCTTGAGGCTGAAGTTGAGGCTATACTCAGCTGGTCGCATAGTGTGACCTTCTGCATAAGCATCATGAGCGCTCTCCTTTTGCATAACGCTGTAGATAGAACGTTACCGGGAAGAGGACAAAAGCTGGACAATGAAGCATTTAAAGAGTTCAGGAAGGGGGCCGTGCATCCCAGGTTCTTCTCTGCATCTTCTCTACTTCTGAGCTCAGTGCCCAGGTAGAAAAGACTGCATGGTGCTTGGGAGATCGGGGAAAATCCTTTTCCAGTGCTGTGAACAGCACAGAAGCATAAGCGTAATGCAAAACATTACGGTGCCTGTGTCAGGCAACTGGCTCTGAAGATAGTCAGGGTGAGCTGAGCCTGTCTGCCCGCAGGAAGAGCAGCTGCCACCGATGCATCCTCCCCAGATCTGCGTGGTGGGTCTTGCCTTCTGCTTTCTCATGTGACATCCCTGCATGTTTGAGCAGGCAGATCCTTCTCACAGAACAGTAGCCTGCGCAGGCCTGAGGGAAGCTCTTTGGGCTGTGAGTTGCTGTACTGGATAAGGAAATACTTCAGTCCCTATGCACCTTAGACTATCCCCTTGCCACTGTTGTTAGTTGGACTTGCTAGAACGTCATCTACTCCTCATTTGACGTAAACCAGTGTAACAGTTCAGGCAAAGAGCTTAAGTGGTTATATGCTACAGCAATAGCTTGTGGTTATAAATATAACTACCTAAAAAATGTGTTTCAAGCTGGGCGCCACAATGCTAGAAGGCTGAAATGACTTGTTGGTGTGAGGAATTGCTCAAAACTGTGCGTGCTGGGGTGTAGGGTAGCACAGGGCATAGAAAGGTCCTCAGCCAAGACGCACGAACGTTTGAGCCTTCCTGTGGTGCCCCTGTGTTTTTAGCTCCTGAGGAGGCTTCAGGGCACAAGTGAGTATTGACTCCAGTTTTGTCCTTTGGGAAATAAGCAACCAGCCCCAAAGTCTGTCCCCAGCACTGCAAGTCCATGGGATGGTGATGTGACCAGGAAAACCTGTGGCTGTTTGGTAGTGACCCAAAAAGAGCATCTCCTTCAAGAGCAGCCTTTGCTGCAGCTGTTTTCAAGAATGTGTTATGTGGTGGGTTTCTCATTTTTGATATGCGTCTCTGTGCTTTTTAGGTGATGAGAGGAGGCAGTTGGTTTGTCTCCCAAACGGGCATATAGACACATTGGTCATATGGATCTGTGTGTCCCTTTCAGTTGCAGTTATGAAGGCTAGAGGAATGGTTTTGAGACAGCTAGGTGAGTATTTCACATGTGTAGCAATAAAAGGATAATCCCCCATTGGTGGTTTGAACTCCTGGTTGTCGTCCTGATGACATTGACTTCTCACCACTTGTTACTTGATGACTGTCACAAGCCTTTCCCTCGTGCTGAGCCAAGCAGAGTGGACAGACACAGCTACCCCAGCTTTTGAAGCAGTTATTTGCTGAAAGCTACTTTTTTGATCAAAGGCAAAAAATACAGGGAGAGTCAAAATACTACTTTTTACCATTTAGAAGCAAAATAAGTTTTAGAAGCAAGAATTTCACTTTTTCCCTGTTACATTGACTGTTTTGAGACTGACTTTGCTTAAAGGAAATTTAAGAATGTTATATAGAGAAAATGGAAAATCAAAATACAAGGGCTAGTTTGGAGTGAAACAGAATGCTCTGCTTGCTCTGAAATACTTCTTAATTTTGCAAAGACTAAGTTTGTTCCTCCTTTCTTCCCCTCGCCTCCTCACTGGTTTCTCCAGCATACTATTTCTTTGGTAAATACATAGTTTTAAAAGTGACGTATTTGGGAGAGGCAGCAGAAATAGTTCTGAATTAATCTAACATGGTGGTTTTACTTGTGGCCTCCTAGCTGATTCATTATTGGGAGTCCATACTTTAAGCCATTCCTGTGAGGAAGAAAGCTTCTTCGAGACTCTGACTGTTTCAGTTTAATGTAATCAGATACTCTGTGCATTTGGTGTAAATCAGTGCATTTATACCATGTCTGTGTTTTTCACTATACAATGAGCTTTCATCATTCCAGGCTCTCCTCCTACAGCATTTGCTGCCTATATGCCTCTCTGAATTTGACCCTTTGGTAGTGGTTGTGGTAGCAGCTATTGCTGTTGCAATTGTCCCACTAAAGCAAGGGGTATTACCTGGGGTAAAAATGAGTGAATAAAATGAAGAGGAAATATATGGAAAACATGGTTCTGAACTCACAGCTGCACCTTTGAAAGCTGAAGAAGGCACTTTATCTGCTGGGTTACAGTCTCTGGTTATCATCTGTGGGAAATTAAAGGTATTATTTTTACCACTGGAGGGCTCTCATATTTTTCCATTAATGCAACAGAAACATACTGAGAATGACTAATACTCAGGTGATAAAAGCCATGAAGTTCACACAGAGTATGTTCTCTAGTTCACAGCAAGATCTGCATGCACAAGATGTTTGAGAGCAATGAGAGTAAGTGCGAGAATAGCGCTCATTTGACAGAAAGGGCAGGACAGACTACATGAGAAAGACTCTTATTTGCTGGTGGTATCAGCAAATCCCACTTAAAAATGTGGAATTTCCCATGGGATGTCAAACTCCTGCTCCTTAGCTGAAGGGGAGCAAATCGACTTTGTGTGAGTAGTGCCAAGAGGCTGGTTTGCAGGAGTTGAGGATATGGCTGTTCTGCACAGCAGCAGTTGAACGTGCTGAAATCCTGTTTGTAGTGACCCGTATTGCTTGTGGCTGGGTGTGTGTGTGTGAATTTTTCCCTTCAGAAAAGTAATGGGTGAAATGATGTTTAGTTTACCGTATTCCTTACACTCACTGAGCAACTTGTTGTAGCTACTACTCACATTCAGGTAAAAGAATCTGGGCTGATTGCTCATGTTTGGAGACAAGTATTTTATTGGCCAGGTTGCAGAGTCCTGGGAAGTGTCCATGTAGATCTGTCGTGTACCTGCTACATGCAAAAAAATTATCAAATTCAGATGAACATTCACGGCCAAGGGTGCCATCAGCAAATGCCAATGGGTCCCCTAAAATTATACCAGCAAAGACTTTGATCCTGTTAGAGAAGGACAGATTTGTAAATTCATATGGGTGAAGCAAGATATGAGAGTCTCTTCCTCACGTGACAACCCAGAGGGACAATCTAAACCACTGTGAGAAACTACTTAGAATTTTTTTGAAATTAAATGTAGGTACAGAACAATTTGAAAGTGCTGGTGTCAGATTTGAATGCATTTTCTCAGGGAAAAAAGATATAAACAAATCTAAACATGGTATCTTCTCTTATTTTGTAATAAAAGGTCTATATTAGTGGAAAGTACTGTTCCATGGAGAAGTGTACTTTAGTATTTAACATAAGAAATGAATATATATATATATATATTTCCTTATAACTCAAGAGAAAGCTTTCTATTGATGCAAAGACAGACATGTATTACAGCCTTTTGGCCTGGATATTTTGAAAATACTCTATGACATTAAGGAAGGAAATCACAAATTTCCCTTCTCTCTCTTTTTTTTTTTTTTTTTTTTTTGTAACTGCTATTGAAGCAAATGCTAAGTCATGACCATGTCTCAGCCCCTGATCTTCTTAGTCTTGTCTTGCCATTGGTCTAATACTTGTCTGTGAACATATCTGTCAGCATTACTGTGACTTTGTTTCTTTAATTTAAATATAATTACCAGAAAAAATAAGGCTGGAAGAAGCATTTTGAGGTCATCTCCATAGCAAGATCATCTCTATCCATACCTCTCAGGATGGTTATTTTTCTAAATTCCTCACAAAAACTTCCAGTTACAGAGACCTCACAGCTGCTCTGCACTGATCTACTCCAGTGCTTTACCTGTCTCAGCGTTAGAAACTTTGTCCTTGTGCCTAGTCTGGATATTGCTGCAGATTAAGCCGTTTTCCTCTCCACTGAGGACATGCAGAAAGGATTATTCCCTTTTGTTTCGCACAGCCTTTTATGTGCTAGGAACGTCTCAGACGTTTCCTCTCTAGACTGAACAGCTTCAGTTCTTCTCAGGTCTTGGCTTTCTAGATCTTGGATAGCTCTTTCCTGATAGCTCTTGTCAGCCACCAACCCTGTCCACCTCACCTCTTATTCCTGATCCTGTATTTGTATCCTATCCTGTTCCCACCCAAGTAAGGCAGCTTTCTCATTCATGTACAGGGAAGTGTTAAATAACTTTTTGTGATGGGAATTGAAGACAACTCCACCTGACAGATGCAATTAAGTGGGGAGGAATTGCCCCCCTGAGAATTAGGTTGCACCACACCTGATGCTGCTGATCTTCCAGAGAAAGATTTGAACTTAGGACTGGGCCAAGTAGCACTCAACTACAATTCCCCTGGGTTCAACTTCTACTGGGACTGGGCTCAGTGCTTGACTGCAGTAATGCCATTTCTTACCACACTGGATGGTCTTTGTAGGTCTCCTATACAAAAATCAACCTGACATGAGTCTGCTCAGCTAATAAAAGCATAGAAGGTTACAGAACAAGGTGCTTTGTCTATGGGCCAGGTAGCATGATTAACAGCAGGCATTTAATTGATTCTGATGTCTTCAATGATCAGCATCGGAATGGATTGTTGCCTCCCAGACCAGATTTACTGTTGACGACGTACCGTGTCATACCACTAAACTGGCTTGAAGGTGATTTCTGGCCAGCGCAATATCATGCAACTGCATTGCAATGACATTTTGTGACCAAAAAAAAAAAAAAATCAATGGTGTGTTTTAGCTCACCAGCCACAGAGCTAGCCCTGTGTCCTGCAAGGGGGCCCTTTCCAATGGGGCAGCCCTGAACCTGGTGAAGGAGGTCACTGCACCTGTGCCTTGGTGGTGACGGAATGAAGCAGAGATTTTAATTTTGTTTTGCAAGTCTTTTTTTTTTTATCTTAAGGGAAATGTTGCAAAACAGCAACAGCCTTTCATGTAAAAAATCCTTTACACTTTTCTAGAAGCTTTTTTGCCTGTTTTTGGTGCTTTCATTACCTTTAAAACCCCTTTCGCTCCATTTCTGCCTTTTTGTGACTTTCTGTAAGAGAAGGTTGAAGCCTAGAGAAGATTTTTGGTTTAGTTTTTGTTTTTTTCATTGTTTTCCATCTTCCTTTAACAAGTGGAACAAAGTTTTAGTTTGGGGAATTTTATAATGTTTTGGTTGGAACACTTTCCCAGGATTAACAATTTTTTGGGAGGAGGAACAAAAAAGCACATATCAGGACTGTCATGCAGAGCATATTTGTATCAACCTTAATAAACATGATTGCTAGTAATTCCGAGGCTTCACATTTAACTCCCCAAATGCATTTTTAGCTTTTTTTTCTCTAATACACACACACACACACACACACACAAAAAGGAATCTTGACTCAGAGCCAAAAAGTAATGTAAGATACTGAATTTGAAGTTTTTCAGCATTTTAGATCCTTTCTCCCGGTATTTTCCAACTGAAACAGCCTGTCAGATTGACTGGTCATTTTTGGATTTTTTGTGGGAATTTTATTTTTTTCTTAAATATAACTCGCTGTGGGAATGGGAGGAAACTGCTCCATTGAATCCAACAGAAGAGAAATCAAGGTGCTTTCCGGCCACTTGATTATCTGGTAGCTTTTCAGAGTAACTCACTGTTCTTGTTTGCTGTCCACCAGCTGTTACACAATATTTTGGTCCTTGGGTCTCTCTGGCTCTTTCAGGATGTGTTTGTTTAGGAGGAAGGAATCTAAAAAGCATATAAAAAAATCCTGTACTGAATAAATATTCACTCCTTCCCTGGCTTCCAAAGTTCCTATGACCAGTTTGCTACCAGGGAAGTCTGTTTGGATGGTGCTTAGAGGCCCTTGATTGTCAGTGACTGACAGCTGAAGTGGCAGGTTGACTTCAATGCAAATCCAATTTCTCCTGCTTTATTAGTGCTTCTTGAGTACTATTTTGTAACGGTGAAGCTGGTGTGATTTACTGAGCGAATTTACACTTCAGTGATGTGGCAAGAACTGTGGTAATGACTGAAAGCCAGCTTAGATGAAGAGCAATGCTGCTATTGCCTCCCACCGTGACACCCTCCTGCCTGGCTAGAACTGACGTGGAGTCCAGCATGCGCCAGCTCCATGCGAGGGGGCTCCGGGCTCTGATTTCTTGAGCTTTTATGACCTTGCGGGCTGCCTGCGTTGGAGCTGGTACCGGTGCCTACAGCTGGTACCTGCGCGTGTCCTGGTTGGCCACCTTGGGTGGAGTCTTAGGGCTCCCGCCTTGCTGAGCTGGGACCCTCGCATGTTGTTTGAAAGAAAATAAGGGCAATTGAGCTGCTACTTCCTCCTTTCCCCCTTTCCCACTACAGTTGTCTTAATAAACCAACTGACTGCTTTGGGTTTGTCGACTGTGTTTTCACATGTTTATTGAAAACTAAAATTGAAATGGATTTTGAGTAAAAACTTCTGGACTTTCTGAAGGCTTATTAATATTAAGCCTTGCCTTATGTTAAATGTTTCTTTTTTTTTATCTTAAGGCACTTACTAAGGCACCATGTTTTTAAGCAATGCATTTTCAAAATGTCAGTTTTTCTCCTGGTTCCTGTGTGCATTAGCCTAGCTGTCTAGAGACAGTGTGGAGCAGGGAATGGGGAGGAATATGCCTCCTGGAATTCTTCTTGTGAATCTTTTCTCCTTGAAACATTGCCTAATTTCACTGAAATCAAAATGTCTGGTGGGAGCATAGGAATATTCATACAACAGTATCAAGAGAACTTCCTGACTGGAGTTAACCTGTTTCGTCAAAAACAGCTGAACTACTGAAGTCAAACTTGTGCTTTGGGCACCCTGTGGCAAGAACCAGGGTCAAGCTCATGTCCTGGCACTGAGTAATTCAAGCAGTTTAGAAAATGAACAAGGCTGTGTGCTTCCTCCATCCCAAGGAGACACTTTAACCAGCACAAAGGGGTAGTTGTGTCCATGAGGCCTGTCCCGGGCTGTGACCAGCTAGGTAGGCCCAAGCAGAGGTCCTTGTGTAGGCCCCCTGTGTTGCATGCAGGCTGATGGCCTTACTGGGCACGGGACTGGAACTGGGCCTGCAGCATGGGACTGGCTATCCTCGTGCTGCACTGCTCATGAAAGCTGCACAAGCCAAAGCGAACCTCAGATTTGTACTCCGCTGCTGTTGATTGGGTGGTGGCTGGGTTGAATGTGTCTCCAAAACTATGGTATTGGAAAGGAAGATTGCTCTGGTCTTATTGTTATTTTTGTCCTATGTGAAATAAGTTAACAGCTTACATATGTCTTAGATTATTAGAAGTTGCATTTCCGTAACTCTGAGTGCATTAGTCAATGTTAGTTTTCACTTAATGTTAGTTTGCACTTAGGTCTCACTATGTGCAAATTGCCCCCCAGTCAAAGAGAAAAAAAATACCAAGAGCCAGACCAAGCACAGATGTGGTGTCTGTTCAAATGCCTCTTTAAATATCCAGGGTGCCACTTTACCTTACCTACTGACAAAAGCCCCAGGATTGTGCCATGCCCTCTGCACACACCTGCACAGCGCTGCAGAGCAGCCTGTGCGGAGGAAACGGGCTTCCCTGACGGGCTCGTGTGCGGGGCGGGTTGTGCGCAGGCACTGCACGCGCGGGATGAAAGCGTGCGCTGGACGTAGCCTCTGCCTCGCGCCCAGGCTGCTCGCAAGCCTTGAGCTGCCGTTCGAGGGGCAGCTACGTGCTGGTTTGGTTTGAACACCCTCAGCCTGCTCATAATGGCAAATGGCTGATTTGTGAGCTACTGTCTCTTTGCTTCCACAGCATTTGGATTGCACAGTGATAATATTTTCAGGAAAGGAATGCATTAGTTGTTCCTCCAGCCATGGCTAAGTAAGCTAACCTCTGGGATACCAGAAAATATGGATCTCCATGAATCTATAGATTCCAGCCCTAAGGTTTCCTCCTTTCGAGACTTGAATTTTGTGCTCTGGACCATTCACCTCAGACTTCACAATGCCCTACCTCTCTTCCTCATGCATGTTTACTCTTCCCTCCTTCATGCTAGATCAGCTTTGGCTTATGCTTAGAGAAGTTCTGTTAAGATGGGCACATTCTGCCTTTTACTTAAAGACAGATTCTTATTTTCAGGTCCATACCCATGTGTGTCCCTATATAATTCTTTCACAGAAATGGGGCCCCACTTCTACAGGTTATGGTGCAGCAAGGGAGGCCCTTCCCAGAGAGCTCTCCAGCCAGGCAAGCTCCATGGCAAGAAGTAGAGCTCAGTTCCCCTGTTGTGTGGGCTAGTGCCTTGACTACTGTATGATTCTCAGTTCCCCCTCATTTGGGAAGCTTTTTTTTTTTTTTTTTTTTCTTCTCTCTAGACTTCCTTAAGATGTGATCACCCCATCTCAACTCCCCTTGGTTTCCTTTAGCCCTTTGTCTTTTATATTCCAGGATACGTGCACTGTGTTCTTCTATTCTTTATTCCTTTATTACCTCTTGCTGCAAAGTCCTTGCCTCACCTAATTGCAGTATGGCTTTGGTCCATCTGTATTCTTTCTCTGGGAACATTCCAGCATGTTTCTCTCCTCCTTTCTAGGTCTGAGGTTTCATTTCTTTTGTAACTTCTTGTGAGCTTGTACAGAAGACGAGTGGACTTTGAGCCTTTCCTGACCCCCACCTGTCCTAGGGTTGCATTTGGGGCTAGCCAGTGATACTGATCTATTCCATGTGGTTGTTGTATTCTTTTGACTTCTCCTTTGCTGTCTTAGTCAAACTTATTTGGGCCATTAGTGTGATGACTTAGCTTAGCATTTTTGTCTAGCTGACTTCATCCCTGTTATCTTCTTTACCCCACAAGTCTGGATGGGAAGGGGACAGGACATTGCCTGGGGAGGTGTCAGAGAAGCCCTCATGTTTGGCCATGGGGTTACAATGGTGAAGGCCGCTTCACCAGTCCTCTGCACAAATGTGTGCCAAGCGGCCTTGGCAGGTCCTCTTGTTTGGTTTCGTTTGTTTGCCTTTTGTGTTTTTTTGTAGAAAGGCAGCAGTAGCGGCAGCAGCAGCTGTACAGCAATGGCACAGCCGCTCTATTCCTGGCCAAGAACCCTGTGAAATTAATCCACATCTTGCTGAAATCCTACCCCGCTTTCGGGTCACTGCCTCGTTCCGGCACCGCGGAAGGCAGGGATCCCGCGATGATTTATTACCAGCCCCAACGCACATATTATTATGAAATGAGTTTATTACACTCTAAATCTCCTGTTAATGTGCTACTGTTTTAATCCCTTTATCCAATTTTCAGTCTCTCAGGCTTGGCTGCTGTTCACTTGCACAAAACTCTCCATTCTGAAGGTTTTATTGTACGATATCCATATCCATTTATCCTGCTTTAAGGCTGCAGCGCTGAGACTCTGGTGAGGAGGGGGAGCCTGAGGAAGGGAGGGGAGAGGCAGGAGGGGATGGGCCAGGGGATGCATGGGGGGAAAGGAAGAGAACAGTCGGGCTTAGCCTGTAGGTGTATGAAAAGGAGTCGAAGTGGGTAGAAGAAGAAGGCGGGGGAAAAGAGCTGATTTTAAGGGCAGCAGTAATGGTAGATACCAAGTCAAGGAATGAAGGGAAAAAGTGAAGGTGCTTTAGTAAATCATGTAATAAGTAAGAGAGTAAAGGAGCCTTAGCCTCTGTTTTAAGACTACCATGAATCAAACAATTCTAAAAGTGGAGAAAAGGTAGAAACAGACAGAAAAAGACAGAAATTAAATGGAAAGAGCAAAAGGAAGAGTGTGTAGAGGATGGGAGAGGAGAAGCATGAGGCTAAATGGGTGGTATGAAGGGAGGACACCTGTGAGGAAAGGACTGTTGGGGAGCAATGGTGGAAGGAGCATGTTCTGGGATGCACAGCTGAAAGGCTTTGGCAGGGATTTGGTGGACGTGGCAGTAAAAGGAAATTGCAGTCTTGAGCTCTCCAGTGGTGGCCAGGTCTCTGTGGCAGTGGCCGAGGTCAAGGCCCCAGCACAGATAGAGGAAAGTGCTTCTTGGAGCTTGTGTGGGTCAGCTCAGCATGGCTGTGGGGATATGTCCCACAAGTATCAATGCTTGTGTGCCCGGGTACACAGCCTTTCTGCAGTCTGCAGGGTTGTGGGCCTCCCAACTGTCAGTTTGGAGGAGGTCCGCTGAAGGAATCAAGCAGTTCTTGGCCTTTCAGATGGTGGCTGGAGGGAGTCTGCTCTATTGTGTTGGGACAATGTGAGTTGGGAGCCCACACAGGGCTTCAGCCAGAGAGGAACATGGGGGCAGCAGAACTGAGATGAGGAAATGGTCCCAGAACTGTTCCCTGTAGCTCCCCAGACACAGCCTGCTGCTTGCCCTCACTGTGCATCAAGCAGTGCAAGTGCTACTTTCATTTACTCCTGATAAGGATCCAAACTAAGGCCAGAGGCCCTGCTTACTGAAAACCAGTAGTCTGGCCCATGCTGTTGGTTTGGACTATGTACACACCAGAATAAAGAAGTTGCCCATAAGCCATAAAGCCACACTGCATCTCCCAATCAGTGGTGGGATTCTTAGAGATGACGGCTCACAGGTGCCTTCTAGAATGAGTGAGGACACCTGGGTCCTGTGCCAAAATCTCTTGTTGGTTTGCGGTGGTGCTGATGCAATTTCAGCGCGTCCAGGTACCCAGCAACGGGATGAACAGTGACCCTGACCCATCCAATTGTGTTGTAGATGGAAAGATGCGGGCTGATAGTTTATAGCCACCAACAGTGGCTTACAGGAACTCACGGAGGCTACTTTTGGAGTTAGGTACAAAAATCCTTACACAACTCCTTGGTTGCATTAAAAAACATAGCTGTAGAGCGTGGTGTTGAGTGTCTACCCTAGAATGTTCTCCTACTGTTTTATGGCCTCTTGTTGTACAGATCTATAATATAATATGCAGTAGCCAGTAGATATTTGTGTAAAAATATTTATTATATCCTACACAACAAAATGCATAACAGAGTGCAAGGTCATTCAGCTGCAGTGAAATTCCTTGTTTCTAATGATGTGCAAATCTTTATGACCTGCCTCCGCCAGCTTTATTGTACTTACAAAACAAAATATGTGCACAAAATTTGTAAATCTAGATTTAGGTGCAGAAAGCAAAACTATAAATAAAATCCCCCAAAACTTACTTGGCAGGAGTGGAAAAATCCCCCAACTTTAAGCCAGAATAGAGAGGTAAGAGGTTCGCTTAAAATAGCGCAGGCCCTTGTGATGGAACTGCTGAGTAGCTAATGTCCTTGGCTTTTTTAGCTAGCCAGTTATTTAAAATAGCTCCTGCCCATAGTGTTTGCTTTATGGTGTTCTTCTCCTTCCTTCCACCTATTCTCTTTCATTTTTCCAGATAGATATTTTACCAGCTCTTGCCACTGAAGGTAGGAAAGACAGAGATTAAATGAGGTGCCTAGGGGACTAAGTTTTGGTTCAGGAGAGGGATGCAGAAGCTGAAGCAGCTTGTTGTGGTTCATTCCATGCTGGAGAAACGGACTCCTGTCTGCTGCGTGCGCAGGATTAGCTGGGGCCAGGAAGCGCAAAGCAGCAGTTGGAGCAGAAGGTCTCAAAAGGTCTGACAGTCTGGGGTGGCTCTAGTCCCAGCCCTCCTTCCCATTGCCCATGGCCTTGAACCAGCCATAGTCCTACTCTGTGCCTTTGTTTCCATTCTGTATAGCACAGTATTGAGCTTGATGGGGGTAGGGGCGAACTTGGTGGATTACTGAAGCTCTTGAAGAGGAGGTCTCCTGACCTCCAGTATTCACTGGGATCTTGTAACCCCGGAGATGCTGTCTGGACAGGGCTTCACCAGGGCCCCGACTGTTCTCGCTGCAACATCCAGCTGGTTTCCTGGTGGCCCCACTCCTGGTCTGCCATGCAGCCCAGTATATAGCCCTGCCTTGCCAGCCTTCTCTGCCCTCCCCTTCCTCATCCCTCCTGCTTCCCCTCCAGCACCTCTCCCTGCCTCAGTCTGCCCTGCTCTTCTGCCTCTCTCCTGCGTTTTCCCTCTCCTCCCACACCCCGCTCTGCTCCTCTCCCCCTCTTCCTAGGACTCCGGCTCTTACTTCCTTTTTGTCTCACGCGCTCCCCCTCTCCCTTCTCCTGGTCTCCCTCTCCCCTCCCACATCCTTACAGCCTTCCCCCCCACACACTCCTGCGCTCTCCCTCTCATGTCGAGGACTTGCCTCTACTCTCTGACACAGAAGCCTGTATCACTTCCAAGGCTCCTGCTGTCAGCTGGGGAATAGATAAAGATAAATGATATTATGTTAAATTCCACTTAATGACAAATTTTTAATTTTCTGAACATGGTCATTTTCTGGCTAGTGAATCAAGTGTAGGGAGCTAATTACATGAAGATCTGAACAAAAATAACTCCTAATTTTCAAGGATAATGGAAGAGAAATGTTGGAGATTAATGGCACTATTTATCTTTTTTAAATTTCTATCTTTCTCTGTGATAGCACTGCTCCCCAAGGAAAATATTCATAAAATGAAATTGAAGTCGTAACTTAATAGGTTATTAAAATTTTTGAGTGCATATCACTTTCCTTCCGCCGCACTGTAAATTTAAATTGAAGTTTGCGGCTCCTCGAGTCACCAGCGGAGTTTTTTTTATGATGGCACAATAGAGGGAAACATGCATCTTTGTCAGGAGGTATTTGCTATTCTAATTTTATGGCAGGCCGGATTATCAGAAAGGAATGTCAGAGCACGGGGAAGCTGACAACACTACAGCCTTCAGCCATGTGTTTCCATTAACGCCCAAAGCCGTCCAGGGGTTTCTCTGGACTGTTATTTTCCATTTCAGTCTTTTATCTTGATTTAAAGTGAGGGCGCCGAAAATTCAGCTCCTGTCATTTTTCTCACTCTCTCTCTCTTTCTCACTTTCTCCCTTCCCACTCCTTTTTTCTTTTCTTTTTTTTTTTCCTTCTCTGCTGCTGTTCACTGCCTCCCTTCCATCTTTTTTTTTTTCTATTTATCCTCCCCTTTCTGTGTGTGTCCCCACTATGTCTGTGGTTCTTTGGGTGTAAAGCTCCAGAGAGAGATAGCTGGGCATGGGGGCAGGGAGAGAGGGATGTTTTTCCTCAGTTTTCTAGGAAAGGGCCCCTTCTAGGAGCACAGCACATGGGGGTTCCTAGGCAGTGCCCTGAACCATGGTTTTACTCAACTGTAAATTTGATGCCTGGCTTGCCTGTGTCGGATGCCAGTGCCAGGTCAGCTTGGAAAAGGTGCTTTATGGTGTCAGGTCCTGCTAGCTCAGCAGGAGGCAGCTGGATCTCAGGACGTGGGCAGCGTAAGAGGAAATGAGACCAATATTCCATTCTTGGCTTTTCCACTGGCTTACTGGGTGCCATACTCACCTCACCTCATTCCTGTCCCATTTCCTGTCCCTGCCAATCTGTTCTGTGCTTCGGGCCGGGTGTTTTACTTTATGCCTGCCCAGGGGTTTGAGAGCTTGGCGATGCAGTGAGCAGCAAGGGCTTGATGCCCTGGGCTCTCCTCCCGTGAGAGCCCCTTGCTCTGAGCCCCTGGGGATACCTGCGTTCAGCGTGGGTCACTTGGCTAAAGCTCTCAGCCTCTTTGCCCAGGCACTGCTTTACCCTGTTGTCAGATGAAGGGACTCTTTGCAGTGGGGTTGCAATACACAGTGTGGGGCTGCCTGAAAATGGACAGCTCTCTTGCAGCATGTTGCCTCCTTAGAAATGTCCCAAGTCAGTGTGCAGCGGGCTTGGCCTGTTCCTCTTGCACTCTGTGCCTTTCTTTTTTCTTTTCTTTTTTTTTTTTTTTTTTTTTTTTTTTCTCCCAGCAAGAACACATTCACCTCTGAGACTCTGAAGATTTTAAACCAGGGACGGCACAAAGCCAAGACTCTTCTTAAATGAAGGTTCAGCTCTCCCTGAATCACCATCCCAATAAAATTCCTCTTGGATAAAGCAGGTGAACCTGGGCTCTTAAAGCTCAGAATAAAGCTAAGGAAATACTGTGGTTTTGGCATCCACATCTAGCACCCAGTTTTTGCCAAGGTTTAAGGGAATTGGGAGGGCACTCTTGTCTTTTTAGGCATAGCTCAGGTCTCAGGGCACGTGTGCCAGGAAGAGAGGGTATTGTGCCCAGTACAGCAGTGCTGCCAAGAAGTGAAAGGTGCCAGCACCTTCGGAGGTGACTCTCTGGCCAAACTTTAGGGCACACAGCATCCGTTTTTTTCTGCTTGGGTCTGGTCATGCAGCTTCCTCTGAAACTGTTTCCTTGAAGGAAGCTTGACCTATGTTGGGCTGCCTTGGAAAATGTTGTACTCTGGAGACGTGATCTCTAGGGGAATCGGTGTCTGTTGGACAGATGTCACCCTCTTCCCTGGTGCCCAGCCCGATGGGGCTGTCTGTCAGCTCCTCTTCCCTGACCCCTTCCTGTTCCCTCAGCAGTCAGTCCCGTGCAGCCCCTGCTTTCATTACCGGATCTAATGCCCTCATGTTCTCTGTCCAGTTTGTAGAGACAGATTCAGTGCGATTGTGAATGTACCAATTCCTGCTAGTCCTCCATACTGTCAGCTAGAAAACAGATAAGGTGTTTGGAGAGCCCCAGAAAGTAAGGTGATGCGAAAGAGCACGGGGTTATTTTGGAGTCCTGGCAGAAGGCTGGGGGCTTGGCACAGCTGGCAGCAGAGGACATGCTTCCTGCCTGCCCTCTGAAAATAACCAGCCCCAGGCTGCCTTGTGTGCTCCAATAATTCAAGGCAAGAGGAAAGGCTGTGGGTTTAAAGTATTTTCTCACCAGCCTCACCTCAGTGCGCAAGAGAGCTCTTGTCTCCTGGCTGCATAAGGAATGCACCAGCCCTGCAGTCTAGAAGATGCCCAGGGGGCCTGTGTCTGCATGCTGGAGAAACTGGGGTGTTAGTGTGTTTGATCCCACTCGCGACAGTAAGAATGAGAGAGGGTTTGTGAGGAGGAGGAGGACAGTTAGAGAGCATTCACACAGATGAGTTCTAGAAAAGGGAATAGGAGAGACTTTAGCAGGGCCTGTTCTCTTCCTGCGCGGCCGTAGGGGGATATGTGCTGAGTACCAGAGGCCTGAGGTGTGTCATGGAGGAGGGTGCTCATTTGCAGTGTATGAAGGGGATGTTCTGTGGGCCTTTCTGGGCTGGATGTGTTTCTGTAGTGCCTACCCATGGTTTGCATGTGATGAGCTTCCTTTCTTGTGTTCCCTGTTCCCGGGGGCATTATGGCTTTGCCAGGGAGACAGGCAGCCCTGCCGGGGGGAGTCCGGCTAGCCTGGCCCCTGTTCTCAGGCACATTGCTGAGGGGTTTAGTGAGCGGCTGCCCCGCTTCCTTCTTGGGGGATGAGGATAAAATGTGCTTGCCAGAAGCAGCCGAGGCTTTACCTCTTGATCCTTGTGTGACATTGAGCCCTGGAGACCATGATGGATACCAGTAAAACCAAACTTAGACCTTCAGCAAACTGTCTCTCCTCCTTTCTCTTACCCCCACTTTTCCTCACTGATGCAAGCGGCTTTGCAAAACAAAGGTCCTTAAGGGACAAAAAAGGAAATAAATGCTTTTACATTTTTTCAGCCTCTCTCATTTTCCTTGCCCATAAGGAATCTGTGTAACAAATGAAACACAACTGCTAGCTGTATGACTGATCTATTTGTATAATGCTATCTATGGACTCAGACCCCAGAAGACACATCCAAGGAGGGAGGAGCAGGTGGGAGGGAAGCTATTTATCCCTGATAGAAACTTTTTGTATTGGTGTTGATGACAGCTCTCTGCTGAAGTGCAGAGAAGGCTGGGACGTGACTGCTGGAGATGCAGATCCTCGTGGGGAGCAGCACAGTGGCAGAATGGAAATAGAGTGTTTAGGGGTCTGTGGGCAGACAGGATGCTATGGTAGGCTGCCATGGGAAGATGTTGGTAGGAAAGGGTGACCTATGCCAGGAGGGCAGGGTGTCCCTGCTGATGTAAATCAAAATACTTCCCATTGTATCTGCAGTGCAAATCGGCAGCGCGCTCTTTGTCATCGCCTGACCAGGCAGTCACTGCCTAGGCAGCACTGGTGGCCTTCAGAGCCTTGCTCTTATGACTCTTCCTCTCACTGCTTCCCTCCCCTCTTCTACTTGATTTGTTCTTATTAAATGGATATACTAATATCCATTTAATGGATATATACTAATGGATATACTAATATCCATTTAATCCATATACTGCCTGGGCCCTAGTAAACTAGCTCCGACCTGGAAGGGAGAGGAGCATCCTGCCTCCCTTTGCCAGACAGCGAGGCCAGTCAGCCCTCATTAATTGAGCTTTAATAGACTCTAAGAGGGGTGTAGCACTCCAGAGACCAGCCTCAGCTGGCAGCCCAGGGGGAATGGGGCCTATTGAAAGAGGTTTTCATGATGGCAGGGAATGGTTCTCGCTCTGTGCTGACAGGAGGGGCAGAAAAGGAATTACAACAGGAGATGCATAGACCCTCAGCTAGAGCTCCTGCATAAGTGAGCTAGAAAAACTGCACGTGGACTTAACCTGCGTGTGGGCTTATCCTGCATCATTTGGAAAGGAATTAACCCTTAGCCTAGAGACATTTTTCAGGGGTTTTATCTGAGCAAAATGTGAGGTCTCTCACTGGGGAAATATGCTGGCATTATTTGTGCTTGGTTTCTGGGCCCCGTCTCCCTCCCTCCTATGCTAATTGTGCACTTGCCATGTGCTCTGATCCCCTAGCCCACTTCCCTCTGCCCGGGCATGTTCTGGCCTAGGACAACGTTTGTCCGTTTACTGAAAGGATGTTCTTAGAAGTGCTCTCATCCCAATGGGAGAGTACAACCTTCCCCGAGGCCAAGCTTCATGCTGTGGGACTGTTCCCTTCATGGGTGGATAAGAGGTTCTCATACCAGAGAGGTGGAAGAGGCACAAAGATGGACAAGCTGGACTCCAGCACTGCCAACCTCTCCCAGTTGAGTTTGACTGAGAATATGCGTGGCCTTTTTCCTGTGTCTTTGAAAGATAGTTTGGGAATGTTTTAAAATAATCCAAATGTGCCTGGCAGCTGCTCTTGATTTCCGCTAGAGGTGGAGGCAAGGAGATGAAGCTGAGCTGCAACTGGAGCCCAGGAGTCCTAACTCCTGCCTCTTCTTTGCCCCTAGCAAAGGGTGATGCTCTCCCAGGAACATTGTGTTCTCCCTCTGCAGGCTCTTTCATTTAGAAGGATAAAGTTTCTCCAAGTAAGTGTCAGCAAGATCCAGACACAGATTTACCTCACTGCTGAGACTGGTTCTCTCTCAAGTTTATCAATCCTTCTCAGATGAGTTAGAAGGCGATTTTCAGATGTGAATCCTGCTCATTAGATATGGCTGTTGTTAACATATTTCACGTGTTATTGCATGCATCAAGAGCAGCTTCTCCGAGGCTGTTATGAATTAGTACATGTATAATGCATGTTGCATAAACAGTGCCACATGTACAGTCATGCATACATGATATAATCATGCATATGTGCTTCCATGTCCCTGTCATGTGAATTCACCATAATTTGTAGGAGTGCTGGCTGCAGCTATGGTCTTCAGATATACTCTGCAAAAGTGGTTTTATTGGCTCAGAGATCACATGTGCTTTCCAGCTCGTCTGGTTTGTGTCTTTCACCTGAAAGCACATCCACTCCTGAATGACTTCCACAAACCATCGTGGTCTGGGTTCAGGTTAGAGAAGAGGAAGATGTGTGAGTATGTGAACAGCAATGAGATGGAAGAGAGGGGGAATTATTTAGGCTGGGCCATATGGGTAATGAGATGAAATAAGTACATAAATTAAGAACACTTAGCACATACTATCTGCGGTTCTTAAAATGTCTCATATAGATGGAAATTGGATCCAGGCAGGAAATGGACTTTTTTCTTCTACAAGAGTTTGTGAACTGCAATTACTCTTGCTCCAGATTGGGATAACATGTCAAAATGCATTATGATTTTGCAAAGGAATAATTTGATTCTAATCCTGATCCAATCTCCTGTTTTCTGCAGCCCAGCCCCAAAATTTTGTATTTTGAACATTTTGGAAAATGTTAGAACTAGATGTTGTAATCGGAACAAACAAAAATATTTTGTTCCAAGCGCAACATCTTAAATTCCTTTTTAAACCTAAATGGTTTTGAACTTAAAAATGAAAACTCATTTTCAATCATAAAGCAAATGTTATTTGGAAAATGTTAGAACTAGATGTTGTCATAATCCACAGGTTTTAGGGATTCTTTTTTTTCTTCTAAAGTTGCTTCAAGGAGAGTGAGCTGTTAAAACTGACCTCTTCCTTTTGATTTTAATGAGTTGATACTTAGGGCAGTAAGAGGCTTTCACAGAAAATTTGCACATGGATCTAATGGAAAAACATTCATGTTACTTAATATTTTCACTTCTAGAATTTTTTGCCCCTGCACTGTCCCGGAATCCTGTGGCCAGGTGACCTGTGAGCTTTCAAGATGAGAAAAGAAACCTACTTCTAATTCTTGCAGCTATAGAGCCCCACAGACTGAGCTCTCGGAAGGCAAGTGAATCCTCCTGCTTGTGCCCCCTGCCCTTCTAGAAGTCTCATGATTTTTTAAACCAGTCTCATGATTTTGGAAAGGGGGATATGATCTGATTCATCATTTTTAAGTGCTTAGTTTTAACAATACTGCATTATTCCCAGATAGCAGATGGGGAAATGGAGAAATGTGGTGAATTGCCAGCAGCAGAGCCAGAAATAGAACCCAGATGTCCTGGTCTTGTGTCGCAGCTCCCTGGTCTCTCCAGGAGGCGGATGAGCCGGCTGCTTTCAGGGGGAGCTCTCTCCCAGGGAAAGCACAGCCCTGAAGGGCACCGCGAATCCTCCTGCTGCAGTGAGGGGCTGCAAAACGGAGACCTGCGGGCGTCAGGCCCGGCCCTGTGCTGGGGAGCGAAGGAGGAGAGCGGCGCAGGGCCCTGCCGGCCTCGCTTCCCGGCTCTCCGTGCCCCGCACGTGGTGCTGCCGTCCCGCCCGGGAGCGGGCAGGTCGCTGGCGGGGCCGTTCGCCCCGCGCGTGGCTCCGTGCGGCTCCCGGGCTTAGCTGCCTTCAGGCCTAGCTATGCTGAGGCAGTGTCTGGCTCCCCAGCCACAATCTCTCGTTAGAAAGAAATTAAAAGCCACTCAATTTTGGCTAATATCCCTCTGTAGGCCTTTAACTCCACCTGTGACTAACCCATTCATAATAGCTCTGTTTTAGTGGCTTGGGTTGATGTATCCTCGATTAATTTGGGAGGAGAGCGGCAGGGCCATATCTCTTTGTCTCCCCCTCTCTTGCTCCCTGTCCTGCAGTCTGTCTTCTCCCACTCTTTCATTTGTGCCATCATTTCTCCATTCGTTCGCCCTGTCTCATCCTCCTCTCACCTTCTCCCCCTACTCTCACTTTTTGGTGTTTTCTTCCCCAACTTCTGTTTGTGTCTTTCCTTCGCCTTTGTTCTCATCTTCTTTAACCTTCCTTCTCGGTTTCTTTCCTCCTTCTGTTTCTTTGGCTGGCATTCCCTCCTCTTCCTTTCGCAGTTTTCCCTGTCTTTCTTCCCTATTCCCTATCTCCCTCACTGGAGCCCCCTTTTCCCCCCTGCCCCTGTCTTCCCTCAGTCTCTCAGCTCCCACCTCTCTCTCCTTCCCAGGTCTCAGATGCTCACACGCTCTCCCTCTTTGTTTCAGGCACCCCCATCCCTCTCCCCACTCTCAATTATTATTAATGATAAAGGCTAAAACATCACATCAGTAATTTCTGAGTGAGTTTTGCAATGAAGCTGGGGCCTTATCAGCCCCTCCCGAGTGCCACAAATTTTACTTTTGCAATTTCACGCCTTTGGTTATTATCACGCTGCTTCGTCCCTGCTCTGCCTCACGCTTTCCCTCCCCCCCTCCTCTGGAGAGAGTACTTAAACTTGTTTTCATTCCCTTATTCTTTATTTTTTTAATGTCCACTCTCTCTGGAGCCAGTAATGTTCTTCCTCTTTTTTCCTCTCCCATTTTCTGTTAATTCTGTGCCATCTGCCTTAGCATCTGTTAAAAATAAAATTTCCCTCACAATGAGAAGCCCTCCCTGCCTTGCCTCCGTCCCCTCCCCCTCTGCCGCGGCCCCCCCACTTTCCCGCCCGGGTTGGCAGAGGCGGCCGCCCCTCTCGGGGTGCCCCTTCCTCCTTGCCCTGCTCCCGGGCTGCCTTCCCGGGCTGCCTCCGCTTGGGCTTGGGGCGGCTGTGGGGAGGGGAGGAGGCTGGGGGCTGCAGAGGGCTGCACTGCCCCCTCACACTCATGTGTGCGCACGGGGGTGCGTGTGTGTTCGTGTGAGCGGTTCTGCAAGGCTGCGCGTGGTGAGATGCGCCGGTGCAGGGAATCAGCGCCGCGTGGAGGGTGAGGTGCCCCTCGCACCGGCGAGCGGCGGGGGCTTGAAGGACCTGTGTCCCTCGGATGGGACAGGGTTTGGCTTGTGGTGGACCAACTCTCCACTATCCTGCTTGGAGGGTGAAGGCTGTTTTGAGCAGAGCTTGGGTTAGATGTGGATTTGGAGCAGACCCACTACCAAGCTGGTTGGTGTGAAGACAATTCCCTTGGCAGTGGTGGCAGGGGGGTGAGAAAAAGGATAATTCTTTCAGAATTACTTTGTTTTACAGGCAAGTTTTAAGTAAGAAGAGGGCCAGGCCACTGACTTTCCAAAAGCCTCTAAGCTTTTCCATGAAGGTCTTTGGTTGGTATTTCCCCTGTACAAGTTTGTGGGGAATAGCAAGGTAGAGGCTCTGCTCCCTGTCAGAAATTTCTTCTGTGATTTTAAGCATGGAGGGTGCCGTAGAAGACTGTATCCCTCACGCTCTGTGGGACTTCTGTGTCAGGCTGGGGAAGTGCGTCCATTTAATACTCTTTCTCTGATCCAAGTCAGGCTGGAGTTTGAACTGGCATCAGCTCTAGCATCCTGCTCACCCTGACTCTGCGTTGACCTAGGAAATGTCCCAGTTTCAACATCAGGCCCATGAAACACAGCTACAATATCTGCAAAACTGCTAATATCCCTACTTGTAAGGTGTTTCCTGAAGCTTCACTTCCCCAGGGTCTTCAGATTGCTCTTCCCTGTGATACAGGTGGTGCTTTTAAAGCACCGTGACTTAGTATGCTTTCTGCTGACTCTTATGGCCTGGTCATGGTGTGTGAGAGACTTGGGACTTCCTCAAGATAAATGATGGGCTGAAGTAAGAGGTGGGCATGTGTTGCTTGTGCATACTAAAGTGGGTATGCTTAAATACTGCCATGATGGATTTACATGTGTGTTTATAGTTGTGTCTGTGTTTCAGTGGCAGGACTTGTGCAGATGTTTGGGATATGTGTATGTGCCATCAGGTGTATCTCTACGTCCTGCCGTAGATGCCTTGAGCAATGGGGTGATGTCTTTGCAGGCTTGGGTGAGTGTGTGTTGATTTCTGAATCTGCAAATGGTCAGTAGGTCTGTGTGTGTAAGCATGGGTGCCTGTGCGAGTCTGAACGTGTGTCTGCAGCAGGTGCTTTGGGGCATGTTTGTGCGTGTGGCTCCCGGGCAGGTGTCTTTGGATGCCAATGCATGTGGCGGAGGAGGGCGCAGGGCCACCTGCCTCCTTCAGCACGCGCCTGCCCTGAGCCCAGGGGTGTGAGCGCGCGAGGTGCGCGCAGGGGGAGAACCCGGAGAGTTACACGGAGCAAATCCCACCCTCCGTCTCCCTGCAGCGCCTCCATTAACAGCCACATTCAAGGGGCTCAGAAGCAGCATGGTTCTGCTCTGGCACAATAACCTCTGCGGCTTTGATAACAACAAGCCCCCTTAAGCCCTCTTCCTCCCCCCGGTTCCCCTTTTCTCTCTCCTGCTCCCTTTGAGCCCTGCCGACAAAAGGCAGGCTTGCTGCAGCGCTCCCCACAGCCAGAGCAGTCACACAAAGCAGCCGAGGGCTTACAGGAATTCTTTGGCAAGCTGCTGGTTGCTGCGGAGAAGAAGAAGGGCCCTTCATACTCGGAAGCTGTCTCATTGCCCCTGGCCCTATTCTCTTCCCGTGTTTGATAGACACTGAGCCACGGTAATCTCTCTCTGCCCCGAGGGGAACAACAGCTTTTGTGAAACAGATTTTTACAAACTGTTTTGACCCCACATCTCCAGCTCCCCCCTCCCCTCCCCTCCAGTTCACTGGCTGTATCAGTGTCACATAATTAAATCAGCTTTCCTGTTTGCCTCTGCTTCCTGCTAATTGTTTGCTCACAGCTAGGATTAGCAAGTCAGGGTTATTTTTCACATATCCCCACACAGGTTTTTCTGCTGTAGGAGGCCACTTCATGGTTCTTGGCCTGCTTGCTAGCCTGTTCCTAGTGCACGATGGACAAAGAGCTCTCTGGGCCTGGGAGACCCAGGGAAGCTGCTGGGCTTCCCAGAATGCTGCCTGGCAGTCCTGCAGGCTGGAGAGGGCAGGGAAGGGTCAATATCAATATTTTGCTCCCTGTCTTTTGCAAAGTAGGCTGCAAATTTTTTCTAAGGAGAAGCAGTTTGAAAGTGGTGGTGACCCTATTTGACACTGGGTAGACCCAACACCTACAGATCAAGTTGCAGCTCAGGGATTCGTCAAATGAGGAGCTTCTCAAATGGAAGCTTGTGATAATCCCTTTGGGAACTGCTCAGCCACACCATTTTAATGGCATTAGCATGAGGGGTAAGCCTAAAGCAAATACTTGGTGTCACTATTGCAAGTGGAGCTCAGCATAAGAAGTTATCCCCCATTAGCTAAGCCCGTATAGCTTCTCAGGAGCCCCACTCGCAGCCTGCCCCAGCCTGAAGGCAAAATGAACTAGCTGACACCACCTTCATGGGGGCATTACACCCTGCAAATCACAGAGACGAAAAGAGGATCACAGAGCCTGGCTAACGGATTGCGACTGCATAAGGCAAAGTTCCAGCATCGTTCATGAGCCCAGGGCTATGTGTTTCAGATTGGTCAAAATATTTGAATCAAACATTTTGTTTTGGAAGGCAGAAAAATAATCTTTCATTAAGTTACTGTGTGCAGAAAGCACCTGTGTGCACCAAGCAGGTGGAAGATTTCACCCTGGCTTTGCAGGAGGAGGGAGCAGAATAAGTATGGCATCCTACTCTCTGCCCTGTTGTGCACTACTGCTGTGGCCTTGTTTTTTCAAGTGTCCATTTAACTTTTTATTATGCATAGTTTTTTCTAAACAGGGAGAATTTTGTATTGAAATTCCTCAAATATTGATGAAAAGTTTACCTAGAAATGACCACAACGTTCTGCTTTTTGCTGGCGTTTTTCAGGATTGCAAACCCCTTTTGTGATGCTTCATGTTAATTAGTCCTTGATTCCTTCATGGTGTTGGTAAGAACCTAAAGTAGCTTTAGATACAAATTTAACTGCTATAGCCTTTTCTCTCCTTGCTGCAAAGACCCCTAGATTTCTAGCTGGCCATCTGTGGGCTCTTGACTAACTAATAGAGTGGTTTTGCAGATATGGCTGATTTTTTTTTTTTTTCCCTGGGAACCCACATGTTAATAACAGTAATGTTAAAAATAGTCTCATGTCTTTTATAAACTATTTTTCGGTGCTTTACGCAGGAATCTTTTTTCCCCACAGAGGAAAGCTTTCATGCAGACAGGCCTTTTCACTAGAGATGCTCCCTGATTTGGGTTGAGTGCTGATCATCTCACTGGCCCTCACACCCCAGCCACTTGGATGGAAATGTCCAACCTTTCCCACTTTGCTACATTTTCTGTTGTTTGTCTGTTTTCCATGTTCTTATGCTCATGCAAATTAAATAGGAATTCTGTCTCCTGGTAGGAAAACAGGAAAAATAGGAAGGGCTAAAACAAGATGATAGCTAACAAATCAAGCCCTCTGTGACAGAGAATGGCAGATTACTTTTTTTAGAGAGGCAAAACTGTCCTTCTAGTCCTCCCCTTTTCTGGGGATGTTCTCCTGCCCTAGGTACCTATGAGTACGTCCTGTGTCCATCAGCTGCCAAGGTGGCTCAACTGCAGTGCAGGGCCCTAAAGCCTGACTGTCATTCCTCGTCTAATTGTCACTTAGCCAGGGCCTGGTGTTTGGTAAAACTGTGCTGCTCCATTCCTATTTGGATTCCTCTATCAGCTTTCCTGCTAGTACAAGGCTAGGTGGAACCTTTGGGTAGTTGTGAGTTAATTGTCTAATTGTTAGGCTGCCTGATGGTTTAGTTAATGAATCAATATTCACTGGTAGCTTCATCACATGGGTAATTGTGCCTTTCCCAGGGAAAGGAATGAATACAGCACTAGAAACCAGGATTTTCTTCTTGCTGCCTGCCTGGGTGTCGTAGTCTTGGACAAAACTCTCTGCGTCAGTTTTCCTAGTTGTAAAACAGAAATCATCATTCACAGCTTATGGGGTGCTACGGACATTCAATAGCTCCTACTTGTTAAGGGTTATTTGAAAATGTAAAATGCAATAGTCTGGTTGCCTGAGTAGCAAGCTGGTTTTCTGCTTGGCCAGGTGACTTGACTAGCAACTTGGTGAGCCGCTTAACTAGCTTGGTTAATGGCCTTGTACCATTTATAACACTGACAAAAGTATGTCAGGACTTTCAGCAACCTGGAGCTGGGTGTTTTTTTTTCCTGAGATAGCAAGGGATAGAAACACCTATAATAAATTTAGATCAAAAATCAGTGCCAGGTTAAGCTAGAATGTAGAGTTCTATTTCTAAATCAGTTCTAACATGCAGATTTAAATGGTTCTTCTGAACAGGTTTCAGCTTAAGCGAGGGAAACCTGATTAAATAGTTGGACTATGCAAGACTGTGTGCTGTAAGGAGCTGCCTGGCACACAGGCCAGGGTGGCCATTTCTTCCGCCGAGGTATGTGACTCGCTCCTCCACGGGAGCAGGGAGTCCGGCCGCCTCCTCGCGCTGTGTGAGCAGTGCGGACCCGGGCGCAGCGGGGACGGCGGGGCCGGGCCCGGCGGGGCGGGCGCCCCGGCGCTGTCCGCGGTGTTGAGCGGGCGGCGCGAGCAGCAGTGACGGGCGGCGGCCCCGGGGCTCCCTGGGCTGCAGCTCTCGCTCATCCCTCACGTTTGTGCGCCAGGTAATCCCAGCCCTTTTCAGCAACTGCACGAGCCACCGCTGCTTCAATCAGTGCAAATCTCTTGAGTTGCAATGGGGACTGGAAGTGATGGCTGTTGTTAGGATCTGCCCAAACTTCTTATCAGCCCCTGCTTTCTGTTTATAGTTTTGTCAAATGGTCTCAAGTATTGCACGAAAATCTTATTTGTTCAGCTGAAGTATTCATTAACCAGCTTACATCTTTGCAGAAAATAAGAAACATTTTCAAGTGTGTCATATTGGTTGTTTCACTGAAAAGAACTAGCATCCCAGTCTGGATCAGGATGCTGAAATTTCGTAAGGACTGAGCTTTGTGTCCAAGATCAAAAACAGATCTGGAAGGAATTTCAGGAGATCTCTAGTCTGTACCTCAGCTCCCAAGACAAAATCACGGTTACCTAAGACTGTTCTGGCAGATATGCGTCTGATCTGTCCTTAGAAACCTCTAAGGAAGTCACCTCCCTGTATTAAGGCAAATCTGTTGCAGCACTTATTACTCTAACGTTTTCCCATGTGTTCAAACTAAAATTTTAACTAAACCAAGATTTTAATTGTTGCAATTCTAACTTAATTGTTGCAATTGTTGCAGTTTCTTTTAACTAAAACAAATCCTGTTCTTAAAGTCTTCCCTCCCAGCTCATCTTCACAGATGTCTGATCGTTTGTGTGTCACTCCTCAGAACTTAAAGAGTCCTGAGTAAATTTGCATCTTACTTAGGCTACCTCATATGGAAAGTAGCCCCCCGGAGGAGGCCTTTCTGGGACAGGCTACAGCGGGAAGAATAATTCGCATGCGTTGCAAAGGACACTGCTGTTCATAATCCCAGTGTGGTGGTAGCTTTTTTTTTTTTCTGAAAAGCTTGACATTATTGACTCATGGATGTGATTCATCATCACTCCAAGATGCTTTCCTGCAAATCTGCTGCCTCCTAAATTGTGTTTGCACAGCCAATTATTCTTGACAGTGTGGTGCCTTTTTTTTTTTCTTTTTTCTTTTGGTTTGAGGCTTTTGGGAGTTGGGGAGAGTGGGGAGAGGGAATGTAATTTCCTACATCTTAAAAAAAAGTAAGATAAGAATGTTGTCTTCCCTGCTTCCGCAGCGCAAAACTAGAGAGTCACAGTAGTATTTAACATTTTTTTTCATGTTGCAGTTAGCATTACTCTGGGTAAGATCTGATTTCTGCTAGCTCTGTGTGTCTCTATTCCTTATAGACAAGCCTTTTGTTACAAGCATATTAAATAGGATTACTGTCATCTTCACTGCTTGACCTGGATATGCTGAAGAGTAAAGCAGAGTGAAGGAGGTCTGTAAGACCTCTACCTTTTTACTCGCAGAAGTTGGGATGTGTGCAATGAATGAGTCGGGGTCTGGCAGGTGAAGAAATGCTGATTTCATGGTTATGGAAGGGGGAGTTCCAAAGAGATGTTGGATGAATGGCTTTGCCCTATAATAACTCATTCATTTTTAGGGTCACGCTTTCCCCTGCTTCAGCCTGAGGTGTAGGTCTGATTCATAGATGTTGCTGCTGAATTCAGTGGGAACTGTGCTGGGTGTGCATGGTGGGCAAAGCACACTGAAAACAGAAACGGTGTCCAGAATGAATCAGATACCTCTGGACCTTCATTCCTCTTTGGATCAATTTTCTGACTATAAAGTGATTATAGCAAGTCTTGTTTTGGAAGATAAGTGAGTTCAGGTCAGTAATGCACTCTGCGGCTCTTGGAAAAAGAAATGAATGGTTTTATCTTCAG
>NW_010585380.1:703831-741331 GCF_000705375.1 Tinamus guttatus
AAAACATATTAGGAAGCTCTAAGGGGCCTATTATTTTTTTCAGCTTTGATGGTAGAAAAAGTGTGTTGAAATGTACTTTTAGAATAACAAAAAAGGAAAAATTGTTTTAATGCTTTTAAAGTCATCCTCCTCCTTACCCTTCCATCTGAAGATCATTTAGAGCTTGTTTAATACATTCACATTCTGTAAATGACCCACTGTCAGAGAAAAACTTCTCATTTTCCCCTATTCCAGGAAATCAGCTCCACTGTGGAATCGTGCTGGTGGCCATGAGTTACTGGATGATGTGTCACAAGCTTGGTGGAGTCTGTTTCTCACCCAGGATGGTGAATGCCTTTTTTCTAGATCCAGCCTGAAGGAATACATTTATCTCATGAGCCCTTTCTTAGCTAAGCAACACGTGCTTGGGCTGGTGGGATCCTCTGCAGTATGTTGAAAACTGCTGATGGTAAGTGTTGTATGTGCAGTGTGGTTTGACTGCTCTCAACCCCGGAGGAGGGGAATCAGGAAGAGATGGGAGCAAAATGAGAGGGAGGACAAGGAGAGAGGATTCAGGGACAAACTGAGAGAAGATGAGGAAGAAAAGGAGCAGAAGCACAGCTGAAATATGGGCTAGGTCCCTAGCAATAGTATTGGCTAATTTGAACGCTCACCACTGCACAGGGAGCCTCAGTCAAGTTTCTTCCTGTTTACAGGAGGAATAGGCAGGACAGGAAGGAGGTCTCTGCAGCCCAGTAGCACCAGAACAGGAGGTGGATGGCATATATTACTTTTCATGGGGCACAGATGCCCATGTGATCTCCCAGAATGCTAAGAACATGCTCCGTCTTGCTCATCTGCTTGCTGGAATCAACATGGCCACATGTTTGATGGAGGCAGGGTCTTCCCTGAGGAGCAACAGTGCTTGGAAAGGTGAGTCATACCAGGGCAATGCAGTGGAGGGAGATGGGAGTGTGCAGGAGCGCTCATACCGCTTGAGAGGGAATTTGCATCCTCCTTCATCTAGTCTTACCAATATCCAAGCTGTATTTTCAATGTGTAATCGCTGTTTTGTGCACCGAGAGTGACCACACAATGAACTTCCTTCATCTTCCTCAGGTTCTTTCCCCAGCTATGCTCAATCAGGTACCATCTGCCCATTCTTCATTCTTAATGTTCATTTTCTCTGCCTCTGTTCAATTGGGTTTATAGTAACTAAAGTGTTTGCCTGTGCAAGTAGGCATTTAAAAATTGTCTTTGTAATACTCTAAAATGTTTCTAGTGAACATTTTTCCTTTTTGAATGTGAGTGTTTATTGGTTATGCAATGCATAATAGGAAATATTGATTGTGATGATCTGCATGACTCCCTGATGAACAGAGATGGTTGAAAAACATCAAAGAAAAGTAGAAATTATGTTTATTTGTTGTCTTCTTGGAAATAGTCCCACTTTTCCAACAATTCTACTCATAAAGACTGACAATTTATCATGCCACACTGTAAAATGGGTAGGAGGTAGCTATTTCATTGCTATGGTATGGAAACATCTCTTGGCATTTGCATGTCGTAAGAGATTCTGTTTTCTATTAGTTCTGGAAGAGAGTTGATCCTAACCACAGGGCAGCCAAGACAGTGTTCTCAGTGCGTTAACATCAAGGGGTCTGGTCCTTGAAATGTCCCACGATATTCCATCTCCGCTCAAAAAATTCTTGGTGACCTGTTTTCAATACTAGAGTTATAGTCACAGTTATGTCTCTTAAAAAAACATTCATAGTGGCCTAAGATTAGGTTTTGTTTTTGAGCAAGAACAACTTTATTCCAGGAGAAGCATTATTTGTATTGTCTTCTAGTAAAATGGAGCCCTTGTTTGGTTACAGTAACTGTTGATGTAGATGGACTTGTTGATTTGATGTCTATGATAAAGGGAGGCTGGATAGTGGTTTGTGTAGTTTAGGAAGCCAAGGTTTTTTCTTTCTGTTGGCAGCCACCGACATATGCTAAGAGAGGTCATGATTTCCAGAAGATGCTGCAGAAAAAGCAGGCTTTTAAAAACATCTCAGGGAGATGACTTCTTCCTGTGCCTACAAATATGGCCACTTCCAGCTTTCCATTTGGATTCTAGAGCTGCAAAATGGCATTTGTCCACCAGAGGGCACGTAGGCCATTTTCTCCTCCTAAGCTTAAAAAAAAGAAAGGGAAATAGAAAGGTTTCCCAGGCACATCCTCTTCCAAAATGGGACTCTGCACCGGGGATGCTGAGGCAGGATGCGTGGGCAGCTGAGCTGGCAGCAGCGGGGCTGATATGATTCTGTGTCCCTACTGCAGATCCATTACAGTGTAACAAGGAGTTTTGCGTGTATGAAGTTACATGTAAGTCTTTAAGGTACCATGACGTCATGGTTACCTAGACTTGCATTTCAGCCCCCTATATGTATGTGCATATACATGTGTGTGATACATGCACGTGTATGCACCTACATTTTTTCACATGAGTATCTGTATCCACACAGGCCCACTCTATAGCTTGCAAAGTAAATTAGACTTAAATGACTCTTTGGAAACAAAATAAATCAAATAGCATAATAGTACCATCTTTTTATCTCATTTGTTCCCATACAATTAGTAGTTTTACTGCCATGTTGTGACAGGTGACTGTGTTTGACCTTTGCCGCTTGGGTGGTTGGCTGGTGCTCAAACTAATGAAGACCCTTAATGGATTGGCTTTTGTGAGGCTGTGAGCGGTGGGGTTAAAGAGAAAATGGTGCCTTAGACAGAGTCCAGAGAAGATCCTTCAATTAAACCTGAAGTCTATTAGCAAAGAAATATTGAGGAGGTTGAGAGTTAGCAATGATTTAACCAGCAAGTCTTCCTTCTGAGTCGTTAAAATTAAGAAAAAAAAAATCTCCCTGGTTATTTATTGTTGAGGATGTGTTTGGACTCTTGTCCTCTTGGAGAGAAGGTGGGAACAGAGCTCTTGGCTGAGAGAGGCTGGGGCGGCAGGACCCTCGTCCCAAGTTTATTACCCCTTCCGTCCCTGCACTGCTGAACTTGCCTTGGGCAACAGATTGAGGAAAAATGAAGCAATAGCAGGAACAAATGGAGAGTGATGCTAGGGAAGATAAAACCAGATTTCTGGGATAAATAAAAGACTTTTTGGAACTTAATTGTTTTTCATGTTGTAAATAAATTACAGTGAAAGAAAGGGGGAGCCAGGCAGCTTCTGGGCCAGATGACAGTGTGGAGCTGTAAAGCATGAATAATAAACAGAAGTTGAGAAAGGCTGAATGAGAAAGGCTGCTGGAGAGGCTGGTGCTGGGCAGGTCGGGATTGGCTTCTGCTCATCCGCAGGAGGGGCAGGACGAGGAGTGTTAGTGCAGGGAGCTGAGGGATGGGTGAGCTGTGCAAGCGCCGGAAGGGCCAGGCCTGGCTGCAGCGAACACCCCCTCTGGCTGTTTTCCTGCTTTGTTAGATGCTTTAGCAAAACTCCTGCACGTGGCAGGTATGACCTACCTCCTGCTCCATGGGATCTCAACCTGCCCCCAAAGGCTAATGAGCTGGTCTCTACCCCTTTTCACTAGCCTCACTGTGAGAACCTGAGCATTTCCCATTCCTCACAGATAGGCTTCTTTCCTTCTCTTCTCAAGATGTGCCAACTTTCAACCTTAGCATCATCCTGCAGCATCGTGTCTGTGAACTTGAGCAGAGCTGGGGTTGCCTCTGCCCCTCTCTGGTCCTTTGAGGAAAACGTCCGCCAGACGAGACAGGTAGGAGATGAAGAGGATCTGATGAGGGATAGTGTGAAGCTGATTGTGCTTCGCTAGGATGACAGTAGGCTTTTGGAGCAGAAGCAGGGAATCTTGAAGAGAACAAACCATTGCATTTTTAATATATCTTTTCTAGTTAGTGGAAAGTAAAGGGGGAAAAAAAAGAGTTGAGAAGCCTCACTGGGGAGAAAATTGAAGCAAATCCTTGCTCAACATAGGATTGTGTGGGCACCAAAGTTGGAGAGAACTGGGCCCCAGCTGCTTGCTGTGTACAGAGAGGCAATCTGGATTTGCCTGGTCTGTGATCCCTCCTGGAAAAGGAACAATTTCATTCCACTTCAGCTCAGTTGTCTCATAGCTTTGAAACATGCCTAAAACATGTGCCCAGCTGTTCTTTTTCCTGAGTCATCCCATAGCAACTGCCTCAAACAGGTGTCTCAACCCCAACAGCCCACTCGAACACCCAACCTCTTGCACCATGCCAGGCTCTGAGCTGGACTGCAGGACTGAATGCCTTGGGTCCAGCCCTAGCCTCCATTCCTTCTTCTATCTATCTATCTTTTTTTCCTGTTTTCTTCCTCATAGAATGATTCCTTTTTTCTTTTTCTTTTCTTTTTGTTTTTACTTATACAGTCCTTCTCTTTCCCTTTTTCTTTTCTCTTGCTCTTAGACATGTCCTCTCCCCCTCCTGCCTCCCCCTACTTTGGGGATAATTTAACATGTTACACACTAACTTTCCAGTAATGGCACTCTGGCTTTTTGAAATTCTGCTTCTCTGTTTTATGGCTGGGCCTCTAATGGTTATCTCGCAGCCCTGCCTCTGGCAATCATGTAAGGAATAAATAGAAGCTGACACAGTAATTTACTTAAATCTTCTCCACACTTTTGCAGCATTTTCCTCCAGAGGATACCCCCGAAACAACAATTATTTGAAATGTCACGCGTTCCTGCCCCTAGGCTACCGACAAATGAACATTAAATCTATTAACAACAAAAAAAATTAAATGTTTACTTTTCCACGAAGGTAAAGGAGAAGCTGGAGAGAGGGAGGGATGTCTCCAATAAATTTCTTCGCAATAATAAAGAGGTGTAGTTAATGTTCTCTCTAAGCAGAGTCAGTTTGCAGCCCATATCCTATGAGGACAGAGATGTGATGCCACAGTACTACCACACAGCCTTACCAGGGCAGCTCCAATAGCCTCCTTTTTCCAGGACAGGAAGCTCAGTTTTACATAGATTCTTTTTCACATTAAATAGGATGTTCTGTGGCCAGAAGCTACCATGAAACAGGGCAGTCCCAGCTCTCATGCTGTCTGGGGGTTAGTGTGTGCTACGGGAATTGGAGAAGCAGGAGAGCAAATGCTACCTCCTTGGCAGGGGGATATCTCATTTGTTTTACAGAAACTAAAACTGAGCCTGGGGAAGCTTTATGCCATACACCATCGTCTTGTAGAGATTCCAAGCTGGAGCTAAGACACAGTTCCTCCTCATTTCTGGTCTACACTCCTGCCCCTTTGCTCAGCTTTGGTGAGTAGGTGTAAGCAATCCTGTGGGTTAGCTCACGTGAAGGCGGATTCAGCCCCTCCTCTGGTCTTGATGGAACATGGTGAGAATATGAAAAATCACCTGATTCGCTGCGGATAAAACATCTCCTGGGGATCTGGGCAAACCATATTTAAGGGCCAGGCTTACAGCACAGGAAGCATTTTTCAGTTCTGCAGATGGGGAAGTTGAGGTCCAGAGAAGGTTACAGGCTCATCAAAATATAGTGCCAGAGACAGAAAGTAGTGTCCCGGGCCTATCCTGATAGCTTCATTCTCTCTAAGAAATGCTATCCCTGTTCTTGAGCTTCCCAGATTTTGGCCACTTTGAAAAAGAAAACTTTCCCTGTGCATGGATTTACCAGAAGAACCTCTCTGAGAGTCATTGTGGTTTATGACCAAGAAGCCTTTTGGCTTTGACATTCCCTGTCCATCCCACTTGAGTAAAGTGTTGGAATTTAAAGAAACAAAAGGACCTTCAATAATGAACTTGTAAAAAGTTTATCTGGTGCTGAATGCTGTAGACCCAATAGAGTAGAAAAATCTGCTGTTCTTTCTTTCCTGTCCTCCCCACCTTTTTTTTTTTTGTTTGTTTCTCTCCCAAGCAAGAGGAGCTTAAGTACACATCTCAAATACCTTGCAGAGAGCCATTTTCTGACAGGAGCCAATCATTGCTATGGAGTGTGAGCAGAGTCCCTGTTATCCACCTCTTGGCGCAGATGTTACTCTGGCCAGACAGATGGAACTGAGATCACATTGTATCAGTAGGAGACAGTGCTTCTGGCCTGGTGTCTGCTTGGGACATTGCCCTCCAGGGGACCCGTGGGCCTCCTGCCACATAGGACTGTGCCTCATAGGGTAGTTGCTGTGGCCGAAGCATTGAGTACAAGGACAGGTCTTCTGATTGCCACAACGCCCTGTTACCTTTTGTTACTACCCGCTCTGATTCTATGGGGGACATGGGGGAATATCTGTCTCCCGGGTATATGGGGTATGTGTAGGGGGTGAGTTTATTGTCTACCAACAATATTGCTGACATCAAAAGGTGCTATGGAAGGGGAAAACTCATCCAAGGAATCAGACTAGACCAAGGAGAACAGTTGCTCTGGGCTTTTCTCAGGCTTCTTGCCATTTTTTTTGCTCATTATCTTGCACTGCTATGACTCCGCATGGAGATCTTGTCCCTTCTGATCCACAAAGAGGGGCTTCTGGGGCATATCTGGGTGTTTCCCATTTACCATCTGAAGCAATCCATCCCTTTGACGGAGAGAGTCATCTTCTTCCCTACTCCAGATCCAGCTAAGCATCTGAGGATTAATGATGCATGAAGAGCAAGGTAGATGTGTTACATCCGTGATCAGACAGCCCCACAACACACACAGTCTGTGCTGGAAACAGCTACTGATGTACAGAGCTCAAGGCTACAACCTACCCTTAACACAGACTTCCTCAAGGTGTACTATAGATTCTGGAGTGCATACTGCAAGTGAAGTCTATCACAGTAATGTAACATATTGATTTAAGTAGTTTCACTGCCAAAACTCTAAGCACCAAGCACATTCATGAGTTATCCTAGCTCATATAAATGCAGTTATGTGGCCTGATAAATTGGGATGGACTCTTAGATAGTATGTATTTATCGATACAGATTAGTGTCTCCTGTTATAAATTGAAGTGCCTCAAATACCCATTAGCTATTGTTAAAAAAAGAAAAATGGAAAATGGGAAGAGGTTCGCCAAACTGACTTGCATTGTTTTGTTACTCTTCATGTAATCTCTATTGTGATCTCTCCTGTGCCCAGATTCAGATCTCAGCTCCTGATTTCCATCTAGGAAGGTATGCAGGGAAGCTGTGTGCCTGCACTTAACTGCACTTTTTAGCTTTGTAGCACACTCTCGCACTGTCAATTCCGGATAATGCTAGATCGCTTTTATCCAGCCCCTCCTCTTGCTCTTTCAAGTGAAAAGAAGGCTCCTGTGCTCCCCCATCAAAGTTAAAGGAAGGCTTTAGGGAGGAAGGCTCAGCACGCTGGGGCTCTTGAGCCTGTGTTTAATCTCGTTTCCCGTTCCTGTGTGCCTCTGTTGCTTCCCTGCCAGTTTCTTTGTTGCAGAGTTTCTCATTTCCTTTTATTTGTGTGTGTGGGAGGCTGCCGTAATGCAGCGGAAGTCATCTTGGGGAGACGTGTTTCGGGCCTTCGCCCTGGGTTCTACATGACCTGCCTCACCCCTCCGCTTAACCACCCGGGGCCAGCTGGGGCAGACCTGCCTGGCTGCACGAGGGACACGAGCGAGGCAGAGGCAGCACGAGAGAGAGGTACCACCTTCCTGCTGCAAGGTGGGTGTGCGTCCAGTGCTGTGCAGGGCCTGGAGGAGGATGGAGGTCGGAGGGAAAGCGATTAAGAGAGAGCTCCTTGATGTCTGGGGTCACAGTTGCTGCCTTGCCTGGGGAAGGAGAGCAGAACAGTGTGCAGCCTTTTGCAGGAGAGGGGGACCTGATCTGCCTCGGTTCCTGCCTCACCTCAGCTGACCTCAGCGCGATGCCCAGGCTCCTGGCCACGTCCACCCTGCTGCACTGAGTGATGCTGGGCTGAAGGGGGGGTGCCCTCTGGCTTTTTGATGTGTTTGCTCCCAGGAATAATATGCTGAATTAGTTTCCAGAAAGAGAGAGCTTCAATAATGTTGGTGCACTGAGGACCGTGACCATTGCTCCAGAGCAGGGTATGGAGGTTCTGCATATCAACATGGTCTTAATGCATTGTCAACAACAATTCAGTTTGTTTATATAACTGAAGCTATTTATGTTTATATAACTGAAACTATTTATAGTTCCTTCAGCATCACGGTATTTAGCTGTGGAGGACCCATCTTTCAGGAAAACTGTAAAGAGGAGGTCCTAGGTGGAATGGGACATGGTTGGAGTTTAGTCATATTTATCGATGCACTTTATCTCAGCATCTCCTGTATCTTGCCCCTTCTACCAAAAAGAGGCAGGTAACATTGCTAAGATCTTCATCCCTCCTGGACCACTTGGAGCTAGTAGAGCACAAGGGTTGCCCTTCACTGTTTCCTGAAGCACACTCAGGGAACCATAATTGTAACACCCTATCCGGTAGGCTGAAGAAACTAAGAAATAGACCAACATCACTTGAGGTGTCTTCCCCCACCCTCTGCCTGTAGGCCATATATCAGCTCAACCTTGGGTTTTACTTTTAATTACTGTTTGAGCCATGTTGGAGGAGTGCTGGTTTCCAACTGAGCTGCAAATATGCCCGTCAAGAGACCATCTAAACTGTGGCCTATCGATAACCTCCTGGCTTGACCTTGGATCTGCCTTGTCACCTTGAACTTGCCTCAGTCTCATACAGTCTGCAACCTTGAAACTTGTTCAGGAGACCCAGAGACTGCATCACGTTTCAAGGGGAAGACTGGCTGGTAAGTATAATCCAGGGAGCAGGCAAGTGTCGCATACAGTAAATACCCTCCTATCTATTCCTCTGTATGGAGATGCTGTTTCATTCAAGTGACTTAACTGTCTCCACAAATAAGCCTTAATACTTGCATTTTTTCAGTCTCCCAGCAGGTCAGTTTTTATCCTTAACTGTTCCTGAGCTATTTTAATAGAGGATTCCTTCAAAATTTCAAGAGCTTATTTAATAAGTAAATAAAGTAAAATGTGTTTTCTTATTAATTACGACACCAGGAAGAAAACTTCTGTTAAACTCAGTGTTTTATCCTTGTATTAGGAAAAACACTTTTAATAAAGCTTTGTTCATTGAGAAATTTCAACTTTTGCAAGATGTGTTTTCTTTTTTTGTTTTGTTCTTGTTTATTTTATCAACACAGTCCTTTTCTTCCTGGTTTTGTACACTAGAATAAAGTGATATAGGATAGAAGAGCAGAGGGAAAATACATCTTATACCCTGGTTCTCCCCTGCTGCTGCCTGGCATCCATACATACTGTGAATTGGAAGAGAAAAGCCAGCTACAGGAGTGATCTGCTGAGAGGTTCAGATTCTCTGTTCTTCTCTTCCAGTCCATTAGGCCAGAAAGAGAATGACAGTCTAGAAGTTTTTTTTTTCATCTGAAAGTGTAGTCTAGGGATTTCTCCAGATTTTTACCCCGATTTGAGCTGGAGACCATTTTCCAGCTTTCTGTCTTTCTCTGCTGGACTTCCATGCTGACTTTCAGAAATGATTTTTGCTCCTATTAATGCCTGTCTTGCATTCATTACTGACAAAGTTGGATCAGGCCTCAACACAGGTCGTGTCAATCTTTTCCAACCATAAGGATTCTATGATTATATGATTCATGCTGGTTACTGCTGTCTGGACACAACATTGTTCTTATCTGTGACATAATTATTCCATGGAAAAGGCAGGTGTTTCTGCATGAATTTTGCCTAGGCCTCCTCTTAATCAGCACTTGGAATGGTGATTTTGATAATGAAATGGAAACTAACCAGAAAAAATCTCTAGGAGCTGCAAGAAAGCTGCAGATTTACTGGAGGAGGTGTTTGTATTCCAACATATCTTTATATGCTGGGGAAGTAGCTTAAATTCAGGCAGGTGAATTTTGGGTGGATGCAAAGAATCAACATGACTCTAAATAAGGGAGTAATTGGTGCTCTCTGTAGGAGGTTCTGGGAATAGAACACAAACTGAGTCAGTAATATTGTGTTCTCTCAAAAGAAATATTTGTTTTTGGAATATATCAATGCCAGGGGTAGTGTTGAGGCACAAAATGTTATTTCAAACCCCATATTTCATTGTGCTGGATTTTTTCTGTATTTCTGAATGCTACAACTCCAGGGCAATGTTGATCAGCTGGAAAGAGTCAATGGGAAAAGACAGGGAATAAAATAGGAAACAAATAGGAAAAGGAGCATGGAGCTGGAAACGGGAGCCTATAAGGAGGATTAAAGGAATCACTTTCTGGCAGTGCAGGAGAGAATTATGGGTGGAAAATACTCGGTTCCCAGTGTCTCAACAGCTGGTACATAGAGGCTGGTGAACAGCATTTTTTCTATATTTAGCCTGTGATGAGTAAAAATAAGCAGGTATACCTATAGCAGGAACAGTAGAAAACCTCTGCTAACTTAGCACATGGAAGCAGTACCAGCAATTACCCATACCACGCCTGGGATCATGCCTGGAGATGTCTCAGAAGGTCAGGACACTGCCAAGGAAGGTCTGCATGCATTTGCCTCGGAAGGGTCATTGCACTGCTCATTCCTGGCCTACATTTTTGTGTTTCTCCTCATCCTGGTCATCTGTCTGACTGATGATACGCTAGCAGGAATTGCAGAGGGAATTTTTATCTTCCCTTCTTTTGTAGTAGAAAGTGAGATTTCTCTGGGGGCAGTTGGGACTGGGCAGGTTGGATGGCGGCTCATTTGGAGACTGCCTGTCAGACGGCTTACCATGTTGAGAGCTAAAATATGACACAATCTTCGTGGCAGGTTGTGAGAGCCACCTGGGTTGGAATGGGGATGAGGGCAGGCGTTCTGCCACCAAGCTGGAAAGAATTATGTTAGTGAGACTTTGGGATCTGAATCCAGCTGGAGTTTGTTTGCTTGGTGCTTAACTGGGCCCATCTTTTATCATCTGGCCCCAAACTTAAAATAAACAGACATTTTTGCAGCACATCTTGATGTCTTCTCTATTTGGGCATCTTTCAGGGAAAGCACCAGCCTGGGTGCCCTCTTGCAGCTGAGAACCAAGTCCCCTGGGGCTGTCCTGGGCATTGCTGACTGATCACTGATGATTGTTGCAACAGGATCTTAGAGCAGGTGAATCTTTTGGATGCTCTTACCAGCTCACAAGCATGTTCCTGGAGGTTTCTGTATGCTTCAGTTCCCCTGTTCCCTGTATGATTGCTCACATTCAAAGGCTTTGACTTCCTGGGAGTTGTTTAAAATTGCAATTTTTGCAGCACTGAGCACAGGCTGGCCCTGTTCCTGCTTGTGCTCACTGCATTGCATGCTGATATGGTATAGAGGAGGACACATTCTATCTAGTAGAGATGCTGGCTGAGCAAGAACTTCGGATTCATTATAGCTAGGATGTGGTTTTGTTTTCCCCTACAGGAAAAAGAAACAAAGAAAAAAAAATACAAAGGTCAGTGAGAAGAAAAAGCTAAGGATTTTTCCTTTTTCCGCTGGAAAAGCTCAGTATTAGTGAAAGTGTAGTTCAGGGTATATATTTCCTACAGCTGAAGGCAAAGCAATTCTAACTAGATAGTTTTCTCAGCTGATGAAAAGTGCTTCGAAGTTTTGTGTTTGGAAGGTGCTTGAACATCAAGCAGCTTGTTACACGGCGTAATGGAGATGACAGCTTCTCTTTGGTGCTGGAAGCACTGCGGATTAAAGTGAGGCTTTCTATTGGAGGAAGCCAGCAGACAGGTGTCCCGTGCAGAGGTGGACGGTGCAGTAAGGACACAGCTTCTCACCAAGGGCTGGTTCCTCTGCTGCAGCCGATGCCCCTGGCAGCTCAGAGCTCCCCGCTCTGCTGCAGCCTGGCGTGCGTGTGGCTCGTTAGCAGCAGCATGGCAATCAGGAGAGCTTGCTATGGCAGCAGCTGCTCCTCCAAAGCTGTTCCGTGTGCAGTACAATATGGGGCTGCTTGCCAAGGCAAGGCACTCCCTACAACTAGCTGAGATGGAGCCTGTGGGGAGAGGGTTTGGTCTTTACCAACTGCAACCAGCTGGAATGAACTTTGCCTCCTTTAAAGTGCTTCCACCTCGCACTCCTACCTGCCCACCCTGTCACCCTGCTCTGAGATGTTCGTGCAGCAGCCAGGGAGCAGAGGGAGGAAGACCCTGGCTTCTCCCAAGCTCCATGCCCAGACTGGAGCAGAAGGAGCTGCTCTAACAAAGGGATGGCAATGCCTGGAAGTGGTTTGGCTGGGGAGTTCATGAGTCCTGTAGGAGACTTGAGCATTTCTTCTGCTAAGCTCTTCCACTTCCTAGCAGTGACTTCTTAAGCTGCAGCATTCACTTGTTCCCTAATAGCAGAGCCATAGGCTCCAGCAGCTGCCTCTGGCCATGGGATCCTTGCTGGATTCATGCAAACCACAACCATTTTCCCCAGCTCCTCAGCCCATGCTGCTGGCCGTGTGGCATGACCATATGGGCCATTCTCTTGGTTGGAAGGCCCTGGTTTTCTTTGGCATCTGTGGCACAGCCAGGCCCTGTGGTGCTGGTTGAGATTTTCCTGGCTCAGGTTCTGCTTCATTCCATGCTAACTCCACACAGCCTGGCTGTGTGGGGCTAGTCACAAGGGAACGGGGGCTGGCAGAGATGAATAGAGGATGTGAACGGTTCCCTTGGTGCCCTTTTCCCTCAGTCTTGTTTCCCTCTCAGCAGGGGGAAGCAGTCTCTGCGCGGTCCTGTGCCGATTGCATGGGGGAAAGTCATTAAAAAGAATTAAAAAGGAGAGAGAGAGAGAAAGAGAAAAAGAAAACGCAACTCTCAACAGCCCCAAAGAGCTACAGACTCAAACAAAAGAATGACAGGATGTTCCTGCTCAAAGTACAGGACCACCTTTGCCTGGCAGCAAAGGACAGCAGCATTCCAGTGATTTCCTGGGGGAGGGAGAAGGCCTTGGCTGTATCTGCTGGAGCAGCCGGGAGTTGATGTAGGGGGGCAGTTGGGGATGCTGTTGCCTGATCATTTAGACAGGCAAAGAAGACTTAATCATCTGCTTTAAGAAAAAAAAAAAAAAGTGGGGCAGGGACCCTGGGTTCCTTTTGAACTCCAGGGGAGGATTTGAGCTCCAAGAGCATGGAACTGAATCTGGGAAGGTTTGGATTATAATCCAGATCAGTGCCAGAAGAGTTCGTAAAATAGTTACCTAAAATTTGAGTCTACTTTAAGATGCAGAAATATGGGTTCTTTCAGATGCCAGCCGCTCATTTGCTCTAAATCATGGCTAGATATCAACAATCATCTTGGAAAGACTCGATGCTTGAAGTCTGTAGGAATGCTTGCTACTTGGAGGCCATAAGGAGCTTTGTCCCAGGATCCTTGCTATCTTCCCTTCCTTCAGCTTCTACTTCTCACACCAGCTTGTGCATAATTGTATATGTTTTCTAGAACTGGGGATAATTCAAAAACTTTACGATGGCGGTGAGGACAGTTACTGCAGGCAGAGCAGCCTGGAGGTGGCCAACAGAGGTGGTGATGGGGCAGCCTGCGTGGCCGAGCAGTCTCTGCAGAGAGGCTGTAGAACATCCTTCTGAAGCCTTGCGGGGGCATCTCTGGGCTGGGGCCCTGGGGATCCGGTTCTTGTGTGCTCGTGGGGGCTAGTGGCTACAGCAAAGCAGAGAGCTTTTGTCAGGGCAGTGCCAGGGGTTTGAGCACATGTGGCTTCTTTTTTGTCTTGAGATTTATAGGAGTTTACAGAAGACTTCCCATTTCTATCTAGGTATTTTTCTGGGCTGACTGTGTGGCCAGTGAGCCCAGAGGAAGATGTTGCAGGGCAACTATATGGGAATGGCTTTATTTGGCTAAGTCCTCTTTTCTTAGGGATGTGGCAATGTTTGGGGCCATGAACATTACAACACATGAATGTATTCCTCTGTTATTTTCAGGCTTTAAGAAGGCACCTAGGAAACTGTCATTCTAGTTTTGCAAGTCTCTCAAAGGTTGCTATGTAGTCATTCCAGATATTTGACGATAGTTGAGAGATCTTGCAGAGACCAAAGCAAAGACTCCTGATGAACATGGGCATCTTGCCATTCGCTTATCTGAGTCAATCCCTTGTTCAAGTTTCTTTTGAAATAATCCTAGAAACAGCACCATTTACACTGGCTTTCCCTTTGCATACTGGAGTTCAGCTTGAAATGGGTGAACCCCAAAATTGGCCCCAGGAAAGTTCCTGAACCATTTTCCCATTAGTCTATGCCAGATCAAGGGCTCCATTGAGACACTTTGCAGCTGCAGACGTCCCTACATTGATTACTGAGGCTTAGGCTGTGACTGTTATCGTAATCCTAAAATTCAGCATTGTGGCTCCCCGTGAGCACCACGGATATGGTCATTTACATCTCACCTGGCATACCACAAGCTGAGGCAGGACCTGAAGGGGTTCTGCTGACGCCAGGGGAGGTTTGGATCATATACTGAAATAGCTTTAGCTGCTGCGCAAAGTATGCTTTCCATTGGCAGGGCATTTAATGGCTTACATTGGTTTATTTACATGTGTGCTCTGGCATCTACTGTATATTAACCTGTGTCTTTCCATTTTTGTGCCTAGCTGTGTCTCTGGAGGCTTATATTTACACAGTATCTGTGTGAAATTGAACCACTTTGATGCATTCACAATCAATATCCAGATCAGTGGCTGATCCTGTGAAAACGTATGGTCCCTAGACATCAGTTGGGTGAGTGTATTTTTGTGTGTGTTTCTGGGATCCTTGGGATCTGTGTGGTCGAGTGTTGCATTGTTAAGTTGTGCAGTGCAGGCTCCCTCCCTAGGGATGTTTCTGTGGGGTGTTTTGAGGCATTCGCTGTAAGCGTCACCATGGGGACAAGCAGGGGGAAGGAACACAATTTGTATTTGGGAGTTGTATGATTGTACTTTCACAGCACCTCCAACTGAAGGTGCTTCATGAACTATATACTTCTGCCCCGAATGTTTCTCTATGACAATAATATGTATATACATATGCACTCCCACATACAGCGCACACCCTCCAGGCTCCAGTGCGTGTAGGAGAGAGTGTGTGTGTGTGTGTGTGAATGCTATTTAAATAAAAAAGAAAGGAAGTGAATCAGGGTCGTTTCCATTTTAATTGTAAAACAGATAAGCACTAAACACTTTGAAAAAGTAAATGACTTGAGAATAATTACTATCTATTACTCTGCGTCCCAGGGGGGCAGTTGGAGGAGCCCAGATGGCTACAAAAATGGGATTTAGCAGAAAATTGAAGACATTATTCACCGTAACACATTATCAATTACCTTCATATCAATTACAATAACCTTACATTAGAAGAAGGGCCAGGAGACTATCTTCAGCCCCCAGCCTGAATAGTAATTGCACTACCCCTATGGATGGTGTGTGTGTTTGAGGGTGGGGGGCACCATGGGGTTGTGCAGGGGTTCTGGCAGCTCCCACTGCTCATGGGGGAGATGATAATAATGGCTCAGGGTCGCTTTTCCTCCCCTCCCTACAGTCACCTCATGGAAGGTTTTTCTCTCTCCTGTTTGTATGGTCTAATGGCTCGAAGGGCAGCTGATGTTCCTTCCAAGAAATTCTGCTTGGCTTGCCATTTGGGAAGTTCAGAGTCTCTGAGCAGAGAATGCTGTTTTGCACCAGTGTCCTCTGCTCTCGTTTCCTCTCTCAGCTATTTCAGCCAACCTTGTTTTCCTAATGGGGCTGATACACAGTACAAGTCGTCTTCAGTAGGATCTGGGTTTCTTGGTGTAGTGTTCTGCTTCCTCCCAGCTGCTGCAGGAGGTGGGAGCTGCTCTCTCTGCCTGTCCCAGGTGAGGGACCTGCTTGTCTTTCCTGTAAAAGCTCATGGTGTGTGTATGAGTCCCAGAAGGCCTTAGAGATGGAACAACCACAGCTAGTAAGCCTTTTCCCTGTCCCCCTTACTGCAGAGATGGTGAAGTTGTCTTAGGGAGGTGCAATACCCAGGCTACTTCAGCAGGCTGGCAGCATGAAGGTGGCTCTAAGGACATCCTATTGCTTGTGGCTGTCCCTCTTTGCCAGGCAGGTAGTCCTCAGAGCTGGTGGTAGGTCAGTGCTGCTGCCTGTGGTTGGATAATGCTTTGGCTTGACATGGTGTCATTTTGAAACTCTACGTCCTGAATTTGTGCTTGATCCAAGTATTTGCACATGCACCATCCAGATCTGGCTGTCATGGCCTCATTCTCTGCTGCCATCCAAGCAGGTTTCAGTGCCATAGCGTCCTGGCCTGTGCACAAACATGTGTATGGGAGACAAGCGTTTGGACACATCGGGACACTTATGAGTTAACCTGTTGGTGATACTCCCCCCAGTCTCCCCCTCCTTTCCCAAATATGCAGTGGAGTGTCCAGTGGGTTAGTGCGCAGAGAGGACTAATTGCTATTAAAAGACTTTAATCTGGGAGATTAGTGCTGGCTCCAGGCGCTGTTTGCACACGAAGGAGACGTTTCCAATGAGATGAACTACAATTTGTCCCTGCTGTTTCGCTGATAGAAAATCATCTTCCCCTTGGTTTTTCTCTTTATCTCTGTCTCTTGCTTTCTCTCTCTCTGATCATTTGCTTTTGCTTCTTCCTCTAAATTCAGCTAAGAGCTTTATTGTTTTTAAAGTAGCAGTCTTCCTTGACCTTTGATGTAGTTTGTTTCTGGGCATACATGTAACTAGTATCTCCTGTTCCAAAGAATCTCTTATGAAATGGATCTCGATCAAGAGAAGTAAAGATGAATATATTTTACTTTTGATGTTGAGCCTCATGTGAGTGAATGAGGTACCTGCAGATACCTTCCTGCAACATGGGATATACCAGCCTTCTTCCCCAGAGCAAAGGCTAAGAGTAAAAAAGTGATGCTGTAACCTCCTAACAGCTTGAAGCTCCCTGTGGAGAAAATCAGTGTGAGGAAATGGAATGATTAAATATGGGAAGTTGTGAAGCATTTCTGGACTACCAGCAGGACCCAGCAGAATGTCACCATTAACTTGTTGAACGCTGGGTCAAGCTCAGTAGAAACAAAACTGATAACGTGCTAGACATGGTCCTACAAAGTCTGTCCTAGAAGCAGACATACTTGATCTGACATCACAGGAATCTTTGTTCTAGGCTAACTGGGGTATCCAAAATGAGAGGTACTTACTCTAGGTTCACACTTGTCAGAAATGGAAGTGTGACTATTTAGGCAGATAATCTATGTTGCCTCTAGTGTCCAGCTGGGGTTTTCACAGCATCCTAAGGGAGTTAACGTCAATTTCCACTGAGAAACTTAAAGAAATAAATCTGAAGCATCTACACTCGAGTGGAAGGAGCTGAAGACTTTGCATACATAAGACATGTATGTGTGAAGAGAGTGGGGAGGGCTCAGGTAAAACCAGGAAGTCACCTGCTTTTGAGGGTGGTCAGAAAAAAAGCTATGAAAGAGCTGCATGGTGAATAGGAGAGAGTATTCTCAAGTCAATGAGTAATGACACCCGAAGGCCAAGAATCAACGGGATAGCTGGATGAGGAGAATGAGTTCAGGGCCTGGATCTACTGTTCCACAAGGACAGTGTTTTCAAAGGAGGATGTCTGTAAACAAAGTGTCATGTGCTCTCGCTCCTTGTACTGTCTGAATGCTGTGGGCTTTGCTCTTTTCTAGGATGCTGCCAGTAACTTCTTTGAGATTGCGCCCAGGTTTATTTTCACTGGAAACAGGAATTCTTAGAGGTGGAAATAGGGCACAGGGAGCAGAAAGGGGAAATTTAAGTCACCTTGATATCCCTGAGGGTAGTTTGGCACTCCAAAGGTGAATGTGTAGCCTGTTGCTTGGCAAGTGTTCTTAAAAATAATCTGAATTAGTTATATAGTCTGACAGAATTGCTCCTGTTAGCGAGGCTCAAAAATGGGCGGGTATATGGATAAAGATTTTTTTTTCCCCCTCCTTCCCTGTCTCTCTTTCAACCTGCCCGAAATTCAACCTGTTATTGTTGGGCAGCAGGAGGCCAGACCTACTGCTTGTGAGAATTGCTCCAGTTCTGTTGTTTGCCCTTGTTTCATCAAGTTTGCAGATGATGCTGATGTAACCAACGTGAGGATCTGGCCTTTAGCGTGTGCGTGTCCCATCTGCTGTCCAGCATGTTAATTTTCATAGAAAACACAAACTTGCACGGACTGTGATTTTGAGGAGGAACCCTTTACCTTTCCAGGAGCCAACTGTGAAGCCTCAGGGGCCGGATTCTGAGAAGCAGTTGCTGCCAATACCAGGATGACTTGGAAACTTATGTCCTGGCACTTTTTGGCTTGTGGTCCAATATTGGCAAGGCTACAGGGAGGAAATGCGTGTTAGACTTCTGCATTGACATGGAGCTGATGTCAGATTTTCCTGGAGCATAATCCTTATGTGGAAGGGGACAGACTTGTGAAAAAGGCCTGGGCTTAAATGAGCCTTGGAGAAAAAAAAAAAAAAAAGCCTTGATGGGATTAGAAATAGATGGGCAGGGAGCACATTTCCATTGCAGTTGTCAGCCAAAATAAAATACTGATTTTCTTCTTCAAAAAAAGGGGGGGATGGGGAGGGGGAAAGCAATCAAGCAATAAAACCTTCACCTGCTAGCCTTATTGGGTAGAAAAGGCACTTTTTAAATAAGAATCTTACAATCTGAAGCTGGCAGACTTGTTTCATAATTAATAATTAGAAAATGAGTTTATTTTTGAAAACAAAATTTTGCAATAGCTTTCATGCTAACCTTATTTACATCCAGGAAACTTACACCTTTCCCTGGGATACTGTGAGCTGAAATTTTTGCAGGTCTCTTAATCTTTCTCTTTCTCTCTTAGTATATTTCCTACTCTGAGTCCTGCTGACAAAGTCAAACATAGCTTGAAAGTGTTTCCTGCAGAGTTGTCATGTACTCGGGGAAGGATCTGATCACTCACACTCCTTGGGGTAAAGGTCTTCAAACTCTTCCTGGTCCTCTTCATTACAAAACCTGCCATGGAGTGAACTCTCATGGACTGTCTTGTTTTTGGGGTGTCATATTGGAGATATTTGAGATTTTTTTTTAAATGCCCAGGCCCATTTTTCTTGAAAAAAAAAAAAGTGTGTGTGTATACATATATTCTATCCAAAATCATCCAGAAGAGACTTGCCTAGAAGTATGTGTGTCAAACATGAGAGAGCAGAAGGGAGGAGCGCTTGTGCTGATGATTAGAGTGAATAGTGCAGAGTTGGGCTGGAGACAAGAGACTTAGAAGGGGCGTGTGGGAGAAAGGGACCATTGCAGGAGGAAGATCCCCTAAAAAACAAAAAGGGATCTGACACACACTGGAATTGGAAATCTGTGAAAACTCTATGGACACAGGGCAGCAGGGAGCTCACTCAGCAACTAATCCCTTTTCTCTGAGCTGAAGATATCCAAGGATGGAGTTTGCATCTTTTAGCCTGCCAGTGGCTTTAGAAATTTTAAGAAAAAAACAAATTAAGCCTGGCCCCTGATGGGTGTTCTGCATTCCCAAATCCAATTAGCCAATCATGACTTTTCACTTAACTGCCTTGACTTTAATTGGATCAAAGTAACAACAGGAAGGATAGAAAATTAAAGGAATTTAAGAAGCGTGCAGGGCGGAGCCTTGTTTGTGAGCATCATCTACAGCATTTGTTTCTTAAAAACAAGTCCCAGGTACCTACAGTTATAACAGCTTCTAGCTGTCAAATTTCAGCTCCTGCCAAGGCACATTTCAGGCTTAAAGTGGGGGAAAGTGCTTGTAATAATAGACCTACAAACTGTCACACTAGAGAAGAGCTTAACATTTAACCAAGATCATCGTTGTCTCTAGCATAGATTGTAGGATGAGCTGCAGGGCATCCACATGGGATGTTACAGTCGGTGCAGGGCCTGGCCTGCTTCTTCCCTGTGTGCGTGCAGGACTAGCCAGAAACACATTCTCCTGCGCATGTTACTGACATGGGATAGCATCAGTAGATGAGCTTTAGAAGAAAAATCTTGATATCAACATGACAGTGGCACCCTTTTATCACCAGCACAAAACTTTGCTATATCTTTTGTCAGTGCCATCTCACTGATAACCTACAAATGTCTCTAAAACTAATGTGTCATCAGTTTGCTCACTGGGGTGTGGAAAAGAGTGGACGTAGCTGGCATGTCCCAAAAATTGCTTTTATTTGTTTTTTTTTTCTTTCACAGTACAATTTGAAAGGAGCTTTTGGAGATCAGAACATACACAGAAGGATTTCAGGTTAGTGATTTCTTCTGCTTTTTCTTGGTTAAAGTTGGTGATGAGCAGCATATGATAAAGTCGGCACTCAACAAAACTTAGGGAGGAAAAAGGTGAGGGAAAGGCAACTCTTACTGATTTCTATACAGTATAAGGGACCTCTTTTATCAAAGCAAATTTCAGGATACCACAGGCTCCACTCTGACACCAGTTCAAATCCAAGGATGCCTTATGGCCTCACTGAATGTTGATCTGGATTTACACAATGGGAACCAGATTTTTGCCCGGTGGGACCTGTCAGTGAATGCAAGGTGTGACGTAGCCCTTATCTAGCTTGCACACAAGGGACCCTGCTGCAAATCAGGAATGACTTCACTAAAGCCAGTGGAGCTGAACCACCATAAATGAGCAGAATGAGGCCTACGCATTATCCCAGGCTACAGTGATCTTTTTAACAGACCCTAATGAATTCGGCTACAGCGTGGAGCTATTAATCCCAGTGGAAAGAGCATCTCGCCATTACTTGACCTGTGAATCAAGAGTTAGTTATTGAAACCCCAAGCAGCTGTTCGAATGCAGAAGGCTCTGTGGCCCCAGGCCCAGAGGAAAATGAGCATCACTCTGGAGCAAGCCAAAATTTCAGCAAGGCTCCTTCAAGATTTACAGGTCCAGGTAAGCAGAAGGGCTGGCAGTGAGGGAAGAAAGGCCGGTGTAATATATGACACACGGGGCCCTGAAATTGTTTATGATGCAAATATGTTTAAAAGCACTGCATTTCCTCCTCTGGGAAAAGGAGCTTAAAATTGAAGTCTAATGATAACAAATGATTGTTAATGAGTTGTCTAAACATAATAGATGGAAAGAATTAAAAGCTTAGAATAAACAGGGTTTCATTAAAGCACAATAAAGAAACAACACAAATTTCATATCCTAAAATAAATGGGCCCTTGTGATCTCCCTGGGAGTGGAGGGCACTGAGTTGGAGTGGGAGGGGGCCTGTGCTGGGAAGGTGAGTGCTGGCCAGGCCTCCTTGCTCTCCTCTCCGGCGTTTTCCTGGCAGCAGGGCTGGAGCCCTCGGGCAGGGATAGGATGAGCTTCACGGTTGCTGCTTGGCACCACTTTTCCACGGCGCTTACCCACAGGCAGCCCCGCAGCACACGAGGAATTCACCCTTCCCGCAGCTCTCCTCGTGTGCTTAGAAACAGGTGCTTGCTCAAGTGTCCTGCTTAAGCAGCTCTTGGTGCTGTCAGCAGTTTCGGGTGGAGAGGGAGACAAGTTTTGTTCTGAGGTGTTTATGGCCAGGTTAACCTTCTGTAACAACAACTCAGCAGCTTGCATAGCCCTTCTTTTAAAGGCAACAGGAGCAAATCTCAGTTTCAGGGGCTATTCCTATGTGACCCTGCAATGAGCACTAAGAAAGGCAAGTTCAAACCAAGTTTACCATAGAATGCAGATTGTTTTTTAAGACTTTCAAAGGCTGATTTTTAATAACCTGCAGTTAAAAATAAAGTTGAAAATCATTGCCCTAGAAAAGTGTGCTACTGAGGCTGTGAAAAATCTGCAGAGGAGCCAAGAATACACAGCACAGTCACCTCTGCGTGTGTCAGATAGCATATTGGGGATAGATTTTAGACCAGGACTTTATTAAGGATGTGTAAAGAGATGTTGATAATTTCTTGGTGGGTTTATTTCCTAGATTTGTCTGCATTGGTGATGTTATTTATGAGTTGTGGAAAAGTTTGAATATTTAATTTCTCTTCTAGGAGATCTTTTTTGCATTTTAGGAAGGATTGCATGTTCAGCATTGAGTAAGTGAGAACAGGTTGTGGTGACATGTCTGTGTTGCATAGAGTGTCTACATCCAAGTGTACTTGTCTTTATTGGTGTGCTTTATGGTGGGTGGAGTGCAGATCTAACAGGCTCTTTCTGTATGTTTGTAAAGCTGTACCAGGCCCCCATCTGCCAGAGACCCAGATACATCCTTACCTTTCAGCCACAGCCACCTCCTGCCCCGTTTGCTTACATTAATTTGTACCTTATCCTGCGATCGGGTTGTCTGAAACTTCTGGGAATAGTTATGAGCTACGCAATACAAATACAGGACAAAGAAGACTTGAAAGATCCAGGCAAGAATTAGAGCTGCGCAGTGCTTCTTCATGGAAAAAAAATAGCACAGGGAGTCTCTGTCCCTGCTTTACTGAGAGAAAAACATTCAGATTTTCAAAATGGATTTGGCAGTTTAGAGACTTCTTTTGAAACTGAGAAATGATTATGTTTTGAGTATAGAGGGTTTTTTTTCCTTTTTTTGAGAGAGAAGAAAATAGAAAAATATCCCTCCTCCTCTCCAACTAATGAAAATTATTTTTTGTTCAGGGAAAAACTCATATTACTTAGCATTTTTACTAATAACAATAATCACTATTATTGTTGTGTTATTTTATTTTATTTTATTTTATTTTATTTTATTTTATTTTATTGTCTGTAGTAGTAATACACCTGTTTGCGTACTCAGGCTTTAGGCAGTGCAGACTGTCTTTCTGAGGGCACATACCTGTATGTCTGGCGCCCCAGTTTGGGAGCCCACTGTGTCAGTGAGAGTCACAGTGCTACATACAGCTCTGGAAAGACAGTCTGAAACTCTAGCTGTGTTTGCACTGAACTGCACTGTGGGGGAAAGCACATCTGTGTGTGGGCATGTTGTTCCCCCCCAGCAGGGAGAAGGTCTGGAGGTGGCACTTCTGCTCCTCGGCAGCTGCTGAAGCTTATTTCCAGAAGAGCAAGAGAAGAAATGAAACTTCCAAAGACTTTTTGTGTAGCCCAGTGACTTTGAAATGCAGACTGATGGTTCATTGCTGAGCATCAAATATGTCAGTAAGTATTCTCAGTAAATACTAGGCCCAAATGGATCCAGCTTCCCAAAAAAGTCAGTTCTGATAATGTTTACTATTATCAAATGAAATGATACAAAAATATTCCAAGGGAGGCAGAAATGGCAGCTCGAGGCCTGATTTGAGCAGTCTGAGCTGCCTGGCATCATGCACGAGCAAAACCCACCCTGTGGTGGTTTATGCAGTGTCCCCGCTCGGTGAGGCTGCATCCGCAGGAGGGCCTTGCTCTCCGGGTGGTGTGGGTCACGCCTCAGGTGTCCTTAATCAGACCATGCGAATGTGTCCCTCTGGGTGTATCACTGCTGTGTTTAATGCAGTGAGGCTGCAAGCAGAGTTGTGGGTCTAATGGGTGGCATGCAGTTCTGTGCAAAGTGCCCCTGCTCCGTCTCCCTGGCTGTGGTCACAACCACAAGGGAAGTTATAAGGCTCAGTTAGGCAACACAAGCCCTGTCAGTAAATCATTGGGCAGTTGGCTTTTTTTTTTTTTTTCGCTCCACATTGGGTTCCGTAGAGAATCAGACAGACTGTGCTGAGCTGGTCCCATCTGCACCCAACCTGGACAGCAGCTTTATCTTGCCTTGTAAAACTGCAGAGCTCTGTGACAAAAGAGTTAATCTCTGCCTTTGTTTCTCTTCCTCTCTCTCTCCTCTCTTGCAGCGGGACTGAAAGGCAAGATGAGAGCAGATCCATCAGTGTCAGCTGCTTTCAGCACATCAGCACTTTCGGGGGGTTTATTGGGGACTAGCCCATCAGCAGCGCTTCCAAACCCGGCGCAGGCTGCGGACGGGCCCCTCCTCCTGAGGAGCAGCCAGGCCGTGCAGTGGGCGACACCGGGCCCCGCGTGCCCCCCGCCAGTGGCCGGGTGATAAATGGCCGTGTGTGCATCTCTGTGGCTGGCAAAGTTCGGCGGGAGACCCCGGCCAAGCTCCCAGAGCGGCGGCAGTGAAACCGTGTTAATTTCTGGCTGTGTGTCCATGTGTGTCTGTGAGTCCGTACTGCCTGAAATAGGACCCCTGACACTCAGGCACGCTTCTCTTTTCCAAACACAGAGTAAAGCAGAAGAGGGGGGGGGGGGGGGAAAAAGAAAGAGAAACCAATTTGATTGACAGGTTAATGAAGCAGTTCATAATAGCGATATATATTACAACCATGGAAACAGCTTGTAAATATCTAGTTGCTTTACACATATAGACACACTCCCGTGTATGCAATACAGGAATAGGTCTGTGTATATGTATGCGCACACACATATTTGCCTGTATGTAAAATACATATATGCATGTGTATATGTATACTGTAAAGATACAGGAATGCTACATCAATTGTGTGTAGCAAAACTAAAGAATAAATGGGAGGTGGAAAGATGAAGCTTCATTAGCCTAGCAACAGTGCATATCCTCTTATCCTCTGCCTTTTGTTTTACCTCTAGGGTTGAAAGTGAGAGACTTAGGAACGCACGTCCCACTGGTTTACGTTCCTAAGGCCTTTGGGTACTCTTGGAAATGCCATGTGTTTGCCTTTTTTGTAATCTTAGGGTATGAGGCCGAGCAGCCTCAGCTCATTGCCACAAAGCTGGGAAATCCTTTTGAAACTTGGTCAGAAAACACAGTGAGGAAAGCAGTTTGGAGGTGGAGTTTGGACCCAGATCTAATCCTCTGTCTTGACTAATTCCTTACCACATTGGTCTGTCACCCTTTGAAAAGCTAAATGTATCTGTTACCAGGCAGATATTGCGATGTCTTTGTTTGCCTCTGTATTGTATATATCCGTGGGAATCTCCCGATGTACTCTGCACTGGGGCAGTGACTTACACAACAATCCTTTCTCTCCTTTGTGGTTCCTATTAGCAAATATAAATAGCGACATACTGAGCTCTTGTGGATGACCAACAACTCCAGGAGCTGAAAAAGCAGGTTCAGCATGACTAAGGACCTTTATTTCATGACTCTGCTATTACTAGTAAGCCTCAATGTTGCAGTAAGAGATTTCCTTTAAGTTCTTTTCCTTGCTTGTCCCCCCAAAAAAAAGGAGAGAGATTGCTTGTATGTGCATGATTGTTAAAGTTACCAGTTCCCAATAAAAGGCATGGTATTTTTGCTTTTTATTTGTATTTTTTTTTCTTAGAGCCTTTGCTTCTGAAGCCAAGTGATTTTCTGAAGATCTTGATATTGCCAGGACCTCTGGCAATAGTTGTGCTGTGTTGTTGTTTGTGGTTGTTTTCTTCTTTAATGTGAACTCCAAGATAAAAACACTTGAGAGGTGAGTTGTGTTAAGAGATTGCTGATGTGACACCTGTGGGACCATAAAGGAGCATAGAAAAACATGCGTGTTTCAGGCAGTGTGCTAATGATGATAATGACCTATGAGTCTTCAGTCATACACACTGGTGATGTTCCTGCAGCACCAGGAGGTGCTTTTATTACAAGGCACTTAGTGCTGTTTCTGCCTTGATCTGCCTCTTGACCAGAGCTCTTGATGAGCCTGTGGTCAGAGGTACTTGCAGGTGAAACAGTCAAGCTGGGTATTTCTGTGTTCATCTTACAGCTGCCAAATTGAGGTAACTTGTCCCTGGGTTGTATATACTTGTTCCTTTCTGAGATTTGGCAATTCTTGGAATGACTCTTTAGCCATTTTTGTTCCAGATACTTATCTCTCTGTGAATGATCAGGAAAAATACACTATTCTTTTTAAAATGTGAAATGTTATTTCTGCCTCTTTCTAGCAGTATTAATCGTAATTACTTCTGGTCGTATAAATGAGTGCACTCAGTTTGGTTTGCAGCCCACTGAAACTACTGGAAAAAATTCCATTTCTTGAATTGAATCTTCAAAATGCAACTCTTCCTGGAGAGTAGCACCTAGAGGTGAGTCTAGTCTGAGGTGCAAGCCACATACTAGAGAAAGATGGATAGAAAAGTTTTTTACAGAGTTATGTAGCCCCGCAACACTACGTACTTCTGTCATTTCAGTATTAGAGAGTGCTCATGTGGGTCCCAGTGGCCAGACCCTTTTAATGGGAGATGAAGGTGTGTTGGATGTGTTATAACACCTGAACTGTTCGTTCTGGTGCTTTGCTCCCCCGAGCACTGTGGTGTGTGGTGCTCAGCTAGCTGGGCCCTTGCCTTCCAGGCCTGTTACATGCTACACCACCTCGTTTGCTTGCGAGTCTGGGGAGGTCCATGTACAATTTTCTCCTACATTTTCTCTTCTGTCCCTGTGAGACTTATTTTTTGAAAATTCCCTTTACACAGAAGCAAACAGCTGCATATCATCTTTTCTGTAGGAGAAATGTAGCTCCATAACTGGGCATATTCTGCTTTTGCATGGTATTTGGACCACTGTCTATGAACAGCATCCAGCAGAGCATCCCGTGTGCTTCTCTGAGATCTCCTCTATCCCCTAGATGCAGGATGTGCAGTTACTTTCTGCAAATATTTTAACCCTTCTCCATATGAAGGAAGAGAATAAGCTGACTTAAGCCCTTATGGGAGAAGGCTGGGTGGATAGAAATCAGATTTGTAGACTAGAGAATTAGTGTTCTTGCATCAGGGATTTGCGCTTAATTCTCCACCAGGGAGGACTGTTGAGTTTGAACAGGCTGATGCTGTTCATGCAATTCTCTCCTCTGCCCCAGAGACCAGAGAAGGGGAAGCAGGGAGGGGTTGGGGATCAGTTCTTGCATGGGAGCAGCGGGCTGGGTGTTGGGAGCTAGCAAGGTCCCTCTGCCTTTGGTAGCAAAGGAGGAGGAGCTGCACGGAGCAGCTCAGCTGCCTCCCATGCTGCTGGCCGGGTCCGGGAGGCCTTCCCGATCAGCAGAGCAAGCTCAGCTTTGCTGCGGTCAGCACTGCTGAGAGCAGAAGCTGGGGATGGGTGAATCCAAATATCCGGATCGCATGGATATTGGCTGGAAATGTTCCACCGTATCCGCGTGGCTGCCTTTGCATGATATTCATGCTCGCTGGAAAATTAATTATTCCATTCAGCAGGCTCCCTGAGCGGGGGGATTGCCTCTTGGTACCAGGAGCTCCTCCTGGGGGTGGTGTGTGTGTGTGAGCACCTGCGTGGCCGTACGGACGGCAGGAGATCGTGTGTGGCTGTAGGCACAGGAAAGGAGCCACGCGATGATGCATGAGTGAGGAAGAAGCCGTGCTCTGTGAGTGCGTGTGTGCACGGGCATGCAAGAGAGTGCCCTTGCGGGTACCAAGTGCTTTTGGATGCTAGAGAGGAGTATTTCCCTCCAGGAGAGGTGAGCTGTGTGCAGGCAGTGAAGGGTCTGTGGTCCCTGATAGTATATTCCTTATCCTTGCCTTTATGTGCGTGCAGAACATGCAGCACCCATGCAGAAAGGTGCATTGGGCACATAGGTCTTGTGATGTTTCAGAAAAAAACCTTCCCATCCCCTAAAAGCTTTATTCAGATCCTTTCAGTCCCAGGAGGCCTTATCCTGTGTGAGGCAATATGGTTTGAGTATGTGGTGGGGTTGAGGAGTTCTCCAGCCACAGCAGTGGGCAGTGATGTCTTCTGAAAAGCAGAGCTGCTTCATTGTAAGGAGCTCCCTGAGAACTCCCTGACTGGCTCTGCTAGGCAGCACAGCGCTGAGTTCCAGGCTCGGGGTATTCTTGGAAATTTGTACTACTAATTGAAACCTTATTAATAGCAAACACACGGTGACATTTTACATGGTTTAGTTATGTTCTGTGAGTCATTGATACAACGCAGCCTCAGCCACAAGGCAAGGAAGCTCCTGCTATAGCTGATAACAGAGAAGCAATAACCAGCTTGATTCTCACTAACAGGTCCTGGGGCGACAGGGACCGGCCTTGCAAATGTCTGATCATCCCTTCTCTGGTGGCCACTCATCCTGGGGTTAAGGGAAGTCTCAGAGGAAGGGGGTCACTGACATAATAAATCAAAGTGCTAGTTTATTTGCAGTGGCTGATGGGCTGTGAACTTTGGCTACTCCAAATGTCTGGCATCCCCCTTAAAAATGAGAAGGTCTTGAGGTGAGGGACTCAGAAGAAACATACTGGGAAGGTGGTAGTTTGTGTCTGGAGAAGGAGATATGATATTACTCTAGATATATTGCTTTGGATAGCAAAACTCTGGGAGCCCTGGTCAACGGCTGGGTTCTCTGTGGGAAGGCTTCAAATCCCATTCTGCCACACTTGAGACGTGGGTCAAGTCTGAGTCTGACTTAGATGAAGAGGGAAATCTGTGTGTGTGAGAGTTGACTGTTGCTCTTAATATCCTGAAAAAGTCCTTCCCATCCTCTGCCCCGTTCCAGAGGTGGACAGTAAGCCACAGCTGTGGACCTGTAACCTGTTTTGTCTAGATGTGTGGAGAAATACAAGTTTGTGCAACAAAACTGTCTCCCTCGATGCTCCTGGTTCTCTCTTCTGTACTCGCTTGTCCAGCAGCAACAGTATTTCCACAAAGGCATTGCAGGCACTGGCAGGAAATTACAGGCCAAACTCTTAAAACTCCTCCACCTTGGTCTAGCAAGAGCCCCACAGCTGTGGATTATCCGATGCCAGAAAAATAAACCAGATGGACAAAATGAATGGAGGGAGGCCAAGCTGGGATGGAAAGCACAGAGCGCCCTCCTGTCTTAATGGGTTTCTGGAAGGTGAAGTACTGCAAGCTGAAAAGAGCCTTCAGCTGCAAAGCTCCCCCTGGTGAGGTGGTGGGGAATGATATATAAATATATTATATATATATATATATATACACACACGTATATATTTTTTTTGGTGGGCTTCAGCTGTGGCTGTCTCTCCTCTAACACAACAGGACATCATTTTACAGATGGGTTGTCCCAGAAGGCTGTGAGAGACCACAGGTGATTCAGACCACTTGCTGCTCAGCGCACTCAGCCTCTAGTTTCCTCCAGGCAACCTACATTTGTGTCCGTTATCTTCCTGTTGGCATTTCAGGCACCCGAACTCTGTGGCCCTGAACAGCAAGTGATCTAAATGGCTCCCTGATCTCAGTTTTCAGGCTGCAGAAGGTGCTCCAGGACTTCCACTGAAGGTAAGACGCATCTGCAATGACACACGGCATCCATATTGGTGCTGAGAACTTGCCTTGCTTCGGTCCTTGTCTCATGTCTTAGCTCCAAGAGTGGCTTTCCTCCCAGCACACCAGGGAGGATGCTTCAAAAGATAGGGACAGTGTATCCAGCTCCCCAGAACTGCCTACAGTGTGCTTTGAGCTGTGCTATACCAGCTTTGCTAAGTGATGAGTCTCTCACCACCATGAAACATGAGTTGCCATACCCATCTCCAAAAAATAACCCAAAACACAAACCACTTGGACCTCAGTCCAGTGCCCTTTCAAGCAGGCCAAGCTGCTTGCGAGTCTGTTTTGGAAGTAATTACTGGACATCCACTACTCTCAATGTGCTGTAAAATCACCACTGCTGGGAGCAGGTAGTGCCCAGACACATTGCGCCGTGTTTATGGGGTTCAGTGTGGAGGGGTGGATGCAGTGTGTGCTTGCCAGGCTGTTTATGCCCTTTCTAGGTGTGATCGCCACCTCTGCCATTCGTCCTTTTCTTGCTATCTTTCCATCCCAAAGCAGCCCGGATTGCTTATAACTCGCATGTTACCATGGCCAACCTGCAAAGAGAGAGCCAGGAAAACTTAATGTGGAGTTCTGGTCTACTCCCAGGATGCATTTGGGCTGCAGCCCATAATGATATGTATAATTGCAAAGGCCTGCCAAAAAAAGCAGGCTGGATTTAATTGAGTCAACACACTGCTATTAATAATAAAATGGCAGAGACTTTGCTATTAATCACTTGTGCTGGCTTTATCACAGGCAGTCTCGGCTATCTGGCTACCAAACAAGACCTTTAAAAAAAATGGTGCAGTGGAAAACTTACTAGTGGGAATACACCTGCTAGCAAAATAAACCTTGTAAAGCAAATGCTCCTTGCAGAGGAATGTGCTTTCTGAAGGGGCAACCTCTTTGGGCAGCAAGTCGGGGTACATCAAATGTGTGTGCCCTGCAGCAAAGTCCTCCTACTATAAGAGCAGATCACCTGGAGGAATCACTTGGCAATGGTTCATCTTTGGAAGACGTTATGCTCAAAAAAGGACTTTGTTTGGGGTGGAAATTCAGGGAGAAATGAATCCTCCAATGAGAGAAATGTAACTGCTGCAGGAATATAAAACAGCCCAGAGAGGAATGCGTCTGTTACCAGGAAATGGAAAACACTGTGTTTGCTAAGGTATTGAACAGAAAGAGAAACACAAAATAAACAACCCCCCTAGCACATGGATTGCAGCCTTCCCTTGGAAGGGCCGGATAAGCTGCCGCATGTGGGTGGCTGCGGAGCTGCCGGGGAGCAGCGCGCGTGGTTACCGCGGGAGGAGGTGCCCGTCCGGGGCGCCAGGTCCCGCAGCGCCTCCCTCCAAAGACCTGCCTGGCCCAGCCCGCCCGCCTGGGGGCTGCAACAGGGCTCCAGCCCTCCCAGGGCCTTTGGTCACACCGGCCGCTCCGGGTGCCTCCTGGTGGATGGCACCCGCCGCCTGGGCAGAAGCTGCCACCCGCCACCAGGTCTTGTGGCGGGGCAGGAAGGGCTGCAGGTTTGGGCCTCCCCGGCCGAGGCTGTTATCAGAGCAAACATGGTAGTGGCACCCTCCACTTCTGCCGTTGAGCCGATCTGCTCGCCGTGACCATGTCTGGGAACGAACTGTGTTGCAAAAGGCTCTGAAATAGGTTTGGAAGCAGTGCTTCTGACCTGGGAACATCATGTCTCCGTAGGCAGAGCCAAAGAATACAGAGCAGGTAGGAAAGCAAACAAAATAGATACATTATGTAGCTTTGAGGGCATTGTGAAGCCTAAGAAAATGAGGATGGGGAAAGACACTTCTAGCAAGCAGTTGGAAGGGCAGGATCCCCTTCTTTTCACTTCCGAAATACCAAAGGAATGGATCTTTTCTTCTCTTGCAGGCTTCCTTCCTGCACAAAGGGATACGTTTTCTGTGCAGCAATGCAAAAAAAAAAAAAAAAAAAGGAAAGAAAAAAACCCCCCAAAACTATGTGCATCTTGCACCAAATAGTCAAACAGAATAAATCATTTAGCAGGATAAAAGGCCTCTTTCTCCCTGCTATGAATTAGAAAAGATCCTTAAAGGAGTGTACGGATTAGTCCTCAGAAAGAAAGAGAAAAAGAAAAGAAAGAAAGAAAACAACAAAAACCCAGAAAAAAAATATCTACTTCCTGCTGTTTTCCTTTTCTCCCCATAAAGTGAGTGTCTTATCCTCTGAGAAATTCACTTCATTGTTAGAAATAGCCGAAATTGGCTTGCAACTAGTAAAGATGCCAAGAATTTGCACCTTGCTCTGTGACCTAAAGCAAAAATGACATGAACATTGACAAATTTGACAAGGAAATTTGTGCAAAAAACAACTTCTATTTGGCTAGCCAAGCAGCAAATATGTCGGATGATATGCTTTATTAAGCAATCCATTTTTCAGCAATAGCTGCACCATCTGCAAAGGTTAGTGTGCATCAGGCTTTCCACAGAATTTCATCTGCGTCTGCAGCTAGGTGCAACACACGACCACATTTTTCATGTACATACAATTTTGGATGCAAATAGAATACTTGATGAAAGAGGTGACCTTCCGGACTGACTTCCCCCATGCAGTAAAGTCACAGGCGCAGAAGCAGCTGAGGGAAACATATCTCTGTCTAGAGGGAGGGGGAGCAGGAGAGAGGAAGGAGGGAGAAAGGGAGGAATAAAAAGAGGAGAAAACTTCCAGAAAAAGTGTTTCACAAAGAGGTGGTTTGGCATGTCATATGGCAGAGACTCCACACTTGTACCAGCAAGGGGAGGTGGAAGCTCTTCTGTGGCGGCAGCTCTCTTCTGGATGATATCCATCTCTCATCTTCCAGTTACTGTCTTGTCATGTGGTGTCATTTCTGCTGCTATATCAGCATCCTTAGCATTTACCCCTGGTCTTTTACTTGTCCCTTTTTTCACAACTTACCTTCCAGACATCATTTCTCAGGGACGGGCCATTTTCTCTCGTGTTACTACATCCTCTTCCAGCCATCCTTGGCTATATAGGGAGGGATATGTTTTCTGAACCCAAAGAGTTGTTGCTTTCCCACATTGGTTGGCCATATCAATTTTCCCACCTTTTCTTTGTTTCTTTTTTGAGACGTTATGGTCCTGCCTCTGTGTTTTCTCAAATCCTTTTCTACTAGATGGACACAGTCCCTTTGCATCCTGCCTGCCCTACATTAGGTGGAATAATCTCTGCTCTAGTCCCCAGTCTTCTTCCCTAAGGGTATACTGTACACACGACTCCATACGCCTCATTGATGGCTGCTGGTTGTAAATTCATGTTCTCAATCCCTACTCAGCTTAGCTGAAGTTGGATGCCATCCCAATGTCTTGCAACTGTCCCTGGTCCAGTGGAAAGTTTAATCTGCCAGTTCATGGTGTGTCGTCCTACAGGGAGAGTTCAGTTGAGTGCAGCCCCACACTGCACACAGAGAAGCTCATTAGCAGGACATGGTAGTGTCTGATGACACTGTGGTCCAAGAAGGCCTCATTAGGCACAAAATGTTTTCTGCAGCTCTCTGAGATTTCTGAGTAACTTCAGGAATTCAAATATAGTTACCTCAGGGGCATGACTGAAATGGGGGGCCAAAGATGCGCTCTCCAAGGACTATGTCCCATCTGTGTCTTTTAGAGGAGTAGTTTTTGGAGAAAGCCTTCAATTCTTTTTAATTAGCCTTGGATCCTCACTACAGAGATGCAGATGCAATCGGCTGGGCCTGGCAGACACACTCTCCCCTGCTTGGCTACTAAGTGGTGGTAAGTGATGAATGTTAAACTTAACAAGGGGGCTTACAGATTTACGTAAGGGTTTTACTGCCTGCCAGGTATAACCGATGGAGCAGCTTTGATCTTTAGGGGCATCAGTGCTGGAAGTGATTTAAACTAAAGTTAATAAAACTGCTTAAAACTGTACTCAGCAGTCCCACAGGCTGAGGAAGCTCTAGTAGTCACTTGACCGTTCTAAGTAAAAATTGTTCACATTTATGAGGGAGATCAAATCCCACTCGTGTTAACTGTGTTTCTAGCTGAATAATAAATGGTATCTTCCGAGAGTCTTACAGGTCTTTACCTACGTACCTTGTAGATCCAAAGTCTGCTTGAGTTGCCAGGTTTTTTTTTTATCTCCAGATGCCAAAAATGGCAGAGCTCTTCGTATTTTTTTTTCTCATTCTCTATTCATTTCATATTCTCCAACCCAGGTCTGATCTCGTAACTATTTTGTAAAGTGTTACTTGCTAATGTTGGTGCTTTTTTTATTTTGCCGTCAAGTGGGACCTTCGTTTTGTTTTGCTTTGGGACTTTGCTGGACACCAGTGAGAAGTCAATGCCATAAAAGTTAAATTTCATTGCCTCCGTGTTGGATTTTGCCACCAATTACCTTTTGAAAGAAGACATCATGAAAGGGTGTCTACAGGTTTTATGAGTTGTCCTGGTATGTGTTCGTTCATCCCTGTGTGTGATGGATGCAAAAGTGACTCTTTTGCGACTGCCTCAGAGAAGTTGTTGGGTTTTACTGGTGTCCCTGTATCAGCCCAGCCCATTAGGCTTAAAAGGAGGATCAAATTCCATCAGCTAGTGGTGATGGCAGCTCTATAACAAACTCCATCCTCCAGGATTCCCATGAATCCATCCCTATATGCCAGCAGTTCATGCCATCTGCATGAGTCACCAGCCTCTTCCTCTGCAGCCACCAAATAAATGGCAGAGATCCTACTATTGCCACAGGTTTTTCTTATGCTCCATTCCCTTCCTAGAGTCCCTTAAACTAGTACCAGAACACACACTGTCTGCTTCGTAACAAAGCGAGTAGTGTCTCTGACGGCCTCTCTAGAAATCAGTGATTGGCAGCCACTGAAATTGAATTAGCAGTAACTCACCACGGGTAAAAAGAAATACTTTTTGTGCTTTTTTTCAGCCCAGTGCACTGTTAGCCCATGCAGCTCCTCAGTGCAACAATTTGATGAGGCCGTGATCTTGGACGTGATGAGCTACTTCACGTGGATCAAAAGCCCGAATTATAAAGGTACAAACAAGCTGGGGATGGGATTTGATGTGCAGAAGGAGCCAGCTGAAAACTGACAGTATTTGGGAGGAAGTTGCATGGAAATCTTATTACTTATACCTTGTTATATAATTACCTCTTGCAGAGTTTTTTTTTTTTCCCCCCCCCTCTGAATTGCAGGCACTGTTGGAGAGAGGTCACGGGCTTAGTCAGGCCACTGGCTGGACAGCCTGGTATTTCCTGCATTCCAGGGATCCTCTGGTATCACTGCCCCCTGTCTTTGCCCTGCTGTTGAGTCTCGCTACAAGAATGTTACTACGTCTGAGATTGCCGTGTGATTCCTACAGCTCCTAGAGATATTTTTCCAGTTACCCCTGGCAAATTCCTCACAATCCTGTAACACTTTCTAAAACCCCAGGGGACTGAGGGTCATCTCTCACTTTACATAAAATTGACATAAATTGATAATGGCACAATGAAATCCATCATGATGAAAGAGTTCTGTTTTGATTAAAATGAGAAAAAAAATTAGATCCGTATAAACTTTCCTTATATCACTGAATTGCTTTGGCAAAAATCTCCAACAGTATTTTGAAGGATCCTATCCCATCCCATAAACTTGCTACTAGATTCAGTAAACTCAACTTTCAGATGTTTCCTCTGTTTCCAGGGAGTTTCTTCATGCTTGGTCTTGTCAATGCTCTTGCCCATCTTGCCCCGTGGCTGTATTTTTGTGGGACCACAAATGTCTTGGAGAGGAGGGCAGGGACTCACCTAACCTCTGTGGCTAGAGTTCATTCCTCACCCACATACCTGGGTGTGCAAAGAGTCACTCTGGGGCGAATAACTAGGTTCATGTCATTAGGCTGTGGCTCCTAATTTCTGTTTTTCATTGCCCAATCTCCTCTGACTATGGACTTGTTTCCCGTAGCCTCCTACCTGCTTGAAAAAGCTGTCTGATGTTCCTGGAGGATCAGGCACTCATATCCCAATTTTCCCTTGAGCCTCTGCCTCTGATCTCAGCTCATTTTTTGCCCCTGGTTTCCTTCCCATCCTGCAGTGTTAAGTCAGAGTACTAAAGTGTTCAGACAGGATAAATCAATGAGTGTCTGCTGAGTTACACCTTTGGAAGACTGTCCTTGGGCAGAGAGCACAGCATTCTCCAACAAGGGAGGCTCTTTAAAAGAAACCACAGGCAGGTATTTCAGCCCAGTTAGCTGGGCATTCAATTATGCCTTTTGCTACAGAGTAAAACCAGTTTTTCCAAAGGATACCGGTAGCAGCCTCTTAAAAAAGGAGTTGTGGCCCCTCCCCGGTGACCTTTCCTTGTCAAACGCTACATGCTGTGATGTTCCTACACAATAGAGAACACTCTGGTCTCTGTGTACTTGGCAAAGGAAGAAATGGCTTTTTTAATCTCATTGCATGAATTATTGGCAAAACGTTTGAAGTGGATCCAAGATTTCTCTCTGACTGACTTGCATTTTCTCAGGAGATTTGTGTAGTTTGGGAGTTTGGAACGTGTAACAGAGCAACTCAGAGAAAGCATTTGCTACCTTTTGAAAGGCTGCTGTGTCCTTGCAGAAAACTGCTTCATCTGCTGCATCAGTGTCGCTTTGCAGAGGAGGAGGCTTGTTGGACGCCACATGCCAAGCCCCCTCGAAGGGTTTCTGTCCCTGCGGCTGCTGTGGGGGGCGGGGGGCCAGTGCCTCCCGCCGGGCCCTGCCCCTGGCCAAGCTGTGCGCCTGGAGCCGAGCTCTGCCATGCCAGGCCCGGGGCTAATGCAACGGGAGGGCCCACCATGTCCTCAGCTGCTCGCTGCCTGCAGGGGTGGGGTGTGAAAACGTAGACAGTAGCTCCAGACCTCATATCAAGAAAAAGCCAGAGCCAGGATTAGGCCCTGCGTCCCTGCAGCTCCAGCCCCGCTAGCCAAGGGCGGGTGAGGACCATCTTGTGTCCATAGCCTTTCTGCTCCTCTGCAGAGCTGGCGCAGCTCTGCCTTGGGCCTCTCTGCTCCCCAGTACCCATAGCACCACGCACCAGGCCCCTTGCTGGAGCACCTCTCCACGTTGTCTGACCGTGGTGAGAGACGGGCCACGACTGCCCCGGGGCGGCCGCCCTCTCCTTCCCACACGAGGCTGCTCCTTGTAGACCAACATGGAGGGCGCGTGCAGAGCCTGCCAGACTGATGCGGTGAGAGGGGCGGGGAGTGACAGAGCCTGAAACTGTCTGGCAGGTTGTTTGTTTAATGGGGGAAAATGTTTTCCTGACACCGTGGAGCACTTTGAATAGCGAACGGTGTCAATAACACCCATTCACCTGGTCCTACCGTGGGCCTCTTCTCCCTCCTTCGCCGCCTGTTCAGCGCGAGGCTCCGTTTGGCAGCCGAGCACCGCGAGCACGTGGCCAAGCTGCCCGTGGGGGCCGGGCGCAGCGATCCCGGCGGCGCTGCCGGGGCTGCGCTGGGCAACGGGGCGGCCGCACAAAGGCCTCATTCTTCCCAGTGCCCCGCACGGCCCCTCGCCCGGCCCCAAAGTCCTCCCTTCAACTTCCATTCCCCGGGCCTGCAAAGTGGAAAATGAATTGGATCCGAGCCATGTGCTACCCTGCTGTCACCTGGTGTCATTTTTATTTTTCAGGCTGAAATGGCCCCAGAATATTGGCAGCTCTGAAATCATAAGGATATCTAATCGGGTGATTTATGCTGGGAGAGATTTGACCGCGAGCCAGAAATCGGTAGCCACATCCTGCTCCTCCCTTGCCTGCAAAGAAGCTCCTACTTTTGGTGGGGGCTCTGGGGTTTTATTGATTTTGCCCCTGCTGTGGTCTTCTCGGAGCCCCCTCTCTGGCTGTCATGGAGCTGGGAGCTCGGCTCCCTGCCTCCCCAAGCCAGTAAATAATTACCTCCCTTCCCATCTCTGGAATGCGTACATAAACAGCATCACCTACCTATGGCTACTTGGCTTGCTGTTAAGTCCTAAATAAAGCTAAAAAAGGATTAATAGCCCTTTGTGATACAACATTAAAAAAAAAAAAAAGAATTAGAAGGCAGTTTGTCTTGCACTCCGTCACCTTCGGACCCAACGAGCGAGCGCGTGGAGTGGTTGCCGCTCTAAACTGCACCCACGGTGCACGCTACAGTAACCCAGAATGTGTATTTCTGCAGATGATTAAATCAATACAATTTTGACAAGACTTGTTGGAACATGCTTCTTTATTTTACGCAATTCCTTCCCCTTCGTCGGGGGCATTTATCACCCTGCCTGCCTGTCAGCTAATGGAGATTGTTCTTAGTCCATACTTGATAGAAGGACGTGGTTATGAAGCATGCCAATACTTGGGCTCAG
>NW_010585380.1:743831-745977 GCF_000705375.1 Tinamus guttatus
TGCTTGAAATTAGCACCGGGGAGGGGAGCATGGGGGCCGCAAAGTGTCACTCATAAACTGTCCGGGCAAACATCCCGCCTCCGGCGCTGCCCGCGTGGCGTGGAGCAGAGCTGGCCCCGTCCCTGTCCCTGTCCCCGTCCCCTCCAGTGCTGGGGCGCCATGCGGCACCCCCGCGCAGCAGGGGACGCGCAGGCAGCCAGGCCGCGACGCGCGAGGAGGCGCGGGGAGTCCCTCGCCCTGGCTGAGCCCCTTGGGGCAGCCGCCCCCGCTATGTACCACACAGCCATGGGCCGGCTCCTGCCCGGCTCCCCTCCGTCTCACCCGGCGCGCGGCACCGCGCTGGGGTGCGGGGCATCTGTGTGCCCCTCGCAGGAGACCACGGCTGCAAGGGCAAGGAACATGTCTCCGGCACTGTCCCAGGGCCAATATTTGTTCCTGTTACTCAGTTGTTGATCTGGGACCAGCAGCCACTGTGAATTTGAACCTCTTGCTCCACACTCTGCTTGGGCTGAGCTTTGCGTTCAGTATCATATTGACCCTCCTCCCTGCAAAATGTGCCGGTTTCACAGGCAAGCTCAGCAGAGCTGGAGATCAGCCCCGGATTTGTTATCTTGTATTTCTGGAAGTCTCTAGATCTCAGGGACTCCTGCAGAGGATTCCTCTTTTGGTGATCTGCTGATACAAATGTTTGTGGTTCATAAATGAAACTGAATTGTAGCCGCCAGCTTGATGTTATTCACTGAACAGTAATAGGACTCAGTCATAGCCTCCCTTCACCACAGACTCATGGTTGTTTCCGAACGTGGATCCTACAGCTGAAATGGTCTTGGTCCCATCACCAGCCCCCTGGCTGCAGTTCTTGATCCTGTGCGTAAATATGTGCAGACAAAATTCTGGTCCACCTCAGTGCACAACGGTGTCTCCTTGGTTTTTGCATTCATTTCCCTGGAGTGAATAAATCATTTCTAAGCACCCGTTCCCATGGAAGAAGTTGATTTCTTCCTCCTATATCCATGATGAACAAGGATACTCACATTATTTCTTATTATTTGGGTGCACACAATGTGCACTTCACTTTGAAGCATGAACATATTATTTATCTTTCGCGACTCCAAGGAGTGGCTCCACAATGCACTTTGTGGCATTGTTACCTGTTTAATGTTCAAACAAAAACGTATGTCAGGCTCTTTGTGCTGCTCTGCCATGCCGAGGCGCCGGCTGGCACTGCGGCTCTGTTGCGTGGGACGTGCTGGGTGCCCACACGGAGCGGGGAATGGCCCCAGCTCCCAGGAGTGGCTGAGAAAGGCTCCTAGGGCCACACAGAGACTGTTTAGGTCTTTGCTGCCAGGCGGAGGAGAATCTGCAATGGAGCGAGAGCGGTGGCTGTAGGGACCCCGCTGCCTGTGGGGCTCTGGGCAGGCCATGCACCGCAGCAGGGTCTCTGTGAGTCCCACATCCATGCGAACGCAGCACCAAAGCACTTTCGGTGCAAGTGTTAGTGACGGGTTTGGTGAGCACTGTCACTGTCATTATTCGTCTGGTCAATGAAATGCAGGGTACTGAGAGTCACAGCAGTTTGTGGGGATGAGGACTGGCTTAATTGCAGCCACCAGAGCTCTCACATCTCTACCATCCATGGAGACACAGGCCGCCTTCACATGTGCCCTTCCCAGAGCCGCCTCCGATGCATCCAAACAAACAGGGAGGGGAGGCAGAGGGAGCCTGTGTGTCGGGAGGTCTCTGTGAGGGAGGAGCTGCAGCATCCGCAGGAGGGACTGAGGTGAAACCCAACATCAAAGGCAGGAGGCTGTCAGCACATTTAACTTTACTGAAATCCTTCTCCTAATAAAAAGAGAATGACCTCGTTACTACGGACACTAACAGTTCCCAGGGGAACACCGGGAAACTGCTGCCTGCACTTTTAATATTCACTTTACAAACAAATGGGAAACCTTGAAATAATTTCAGTGTTGTTCTTGGCAAGTTGTTACAATGTTGTGTCCTTATAAAAATCATTTCATAATTTATGTAGTGTGAGTTTACTTTTCACCCTCTGCTTTGCCTTGCTATCAATCTCCCTCTCCCTCCCTCCCTCCCACTGCTGAGTGCCTGGAGGAGAACTCAGGACACCCAGAAAGAGAGAGGC
>NW_010585380.1:751040-766681 GCF_000705375.1 Tinamus guttatus
GCACAGAATTGAATGAGGGAGAGCTCTCCATGCTCTCTGCGTGCAGGAGCAGGTGCTGGGGTGAGGCTGAGCCCCGTGTGTGGCTCCATGGATGCTGGCAGGGCTGCACCGCGGCGCTTGCTCCGCCGGGTGGAGGGCCGTGCTCAGAGCCAGGCTGGGCTTCCCGCGGCAGCGCTCAAGGCAGCTCCTTCAGCATCCCAGGGGCCAGCTACATGTGGCAACGACCACCGTCTGAGCCAAGTCAGGCTGGAAAGGACATGCAAGGAGTCGGAGCAGGGTGACTCCCTGACTTTTGGAGCAGTTCATGGGAAGTAGACAGCAAGGACATCAGAAGAGAGTTCTCCATGAGGCCACTCTTCACCCCCCCCCCTTTTTAACAGATGGATGTGAGGGGAAAAAAAAACAGATCACGTGTTCTTGCTGTCATTACCCCATGTGTCAGCTCAACATGGACAGCAGACTGCAGGGTTTCAGTACAACACAATTTGCCGAATCTTTGGGGTGTTGGGAGGAAAGAGCTCCGAAAGAGAATGACTCCCTCTGATCTCCTCTTTTCTTTGCTGCTTCTACATTTCATCAGATGCCTGCCAGCTTAAAATGAGCACTGGGGGACTCTATGCACGCAAATCCCAGTTGCGCATATAGCAAGACAATATTTATCTTCAAACTAGGTTTATCCAAATGAGGAACTCTACTGTAGCTGTTTGCAGTAATTAAAATATGTCTGTCATAGCCTCAAAGCCACCAAAAGCATAATAACAAAATATATAACTAGCTTGTCATAAAAGATCAGCTGATCTATCTGTGGTTTCTTATGTGGCATTTACCTGTGTTTCCTGTCTAGCTCTTGTCTTGCTCCTGCATGCTGGAGTAAGACCCACTCTACTGGAAAAAAACAGGAGTTGCAGAGAGTCCAGGGCATCATCTGGATGCTCAGGGAACAAACTGAAGTCTTGCTTTACTCCCAGTGACCACCTCATCTGTTTGGCTTGGGAATCACCGCAAGGGCACATCCCTGGGCCAGCTGGCACTGCAGAAACGTGTTTATTCCAGCAGACAGCGTAACTGAACTGTGGGCAGAGCTCCAGGGTCCGTCTGGGACACTGGATGGGGAATCCCTCACCGTATTCCTCCAGGAGTTCTTCTCCTACCACCTTCCCAGCCGGCTCCCTGTGAGCTGTTTCCTGGGGCGCTTCATGGTTATTTTGCCAGTGTGCTTCCTTTCTCATGAGATCAGTTTCCCAGCCCTTCTGAGCTTCAGTCTTCAGCATTTTTATGGCCTCTTAACTGATTACAGTTTTAGTGGGGAGGAGGAGGCTACAAACGATGACCTGTGATTTCCAGGGAAGGGGAGAACAAGGAAACTTCAAGCAGCAGGGCCTCCCGCTGGGAATGGCCCATTTTAGAGCCCTTGTGTCAATTATGGTATCCAAAGGCACTTCCCCACTCTATTTATTTACCCTGGGGAACCCTGGCATGGCCCTGCCGAATTCCAGGCCAAACAAATCCCCTGTCCTAGCAATGGGAAAAGGGTTTTCAGCCCAAGCTTAGCAAATTTACACTACCCATTTCAGAATCAACATCAGTCCCTGAGCTCCAGAAAACAAGTTCCCTCTCCTAGACAGAATTACCACTCTCAGGCCCCTCTGGCTGCTGTTTTACATGTCATCCTCCAACTGGGGTTGTGATACAGAGGAGCAGAGCACCACACTGGGAGCAGTGAGTCCTGGTTTGCATTGGTGTCCTGCGATGTTTGCACCCAGGAGTGTGTGATAAGATGTTGGGGCAGGGACTGATGATAATTCTTAACTTAGCACAAGGATTTTGTTGCCCCTCCCTGTCTGTGATGCTCTAGACAGAGCACATGTGTCTAATGTTGATTTAGGACAGGGTGAACGAAAGCCTAAACTCCTTTCTCTAGAAGGTGACAGGAAAGAAACAGTCAAGAAAAAGTGCATCAGAAAAAGAATAGGACTATGCTGTTTCAGATAGCTTTTATTCTTCATGCACTTGCCCATTCCTGAAGAACGCAGCCACAGAATGTGACAGAGGTCCAAACCTCTTTACCATCTTTATACTTGGTTGGAAATCCATGCAGGTTTGTTGGAAGCAGACGGTATTCCTGTGCAGGGTAGAGGCTAATGTCAGCAATGAGTGATCCCTGTGTTCCTCAGGAGTGGCTTAGAAATCTCACAGAACAGTGACTACCAAGCTGTGGGCAAAGTAGCCTGTAGGAAAGCTGGTGGACCTCCAGGTTGTTTCACGGGGCAGAGAGCTTTATGACTGTGCATTCACCACGCTGGAGCAAGGGAAGGTTTAAAGCACATGGAGAAGGGATGGCCAGGTTTCTGGTTTAGTGTTACGCCATGGCCGTGCACTGGGCAAAAACATGAACAAGCTCCTCTACCGTGGAGGAGCTGCCGTGCCTCCATTCAGCAGCAGTTCAGTGTTACTGGGCTGGCCAGTAAATACGAGTGGCTCGCACTGCAGCTGTGCAGCTGGCCAGTGCTACAAATGCTCAGACAGCAGCAGTCCCGACATACTGTCATTTGGCTCTGTGCCTGTTGCTGCTGGCTTTTGCATAGGCGTCAGGACGTTACCCCCACACTGGGCCATTTGGGACACCTATTCCTGAAGCACTCCAAGGTGCACGCTTTTATCCTGGAATTTCCACAGTAGGCACTGTTGAGAGACATGTGTCTCTGAACAACTTCATGCAGAGATAAACCCCAAACCACCAGCAATGAGAGAGCATGTTGTGTGTAGAGATCTCTCTGCAGGAGAGGCACTTCCATCTGCTACACACCTCTGGAATCTGGGAATAGGACCCTACGGTCCCTATACTTCCGTTCTGTACACTTACCAATCCGCTTTTCCAGGAGTGTTTTCTGGCCCAAGGGCTGCATGAAGCAGGCACCTGCCACAGTGAGGCCTTGACTGCAGCAGTTTGTGATGGGCACCATCGAATTGCTCTGTCTGTACAGCGCCTACTCTCAGGAGTCAGGGTGGCTCCCAATCACTCCTGTGTCTACAAGTGTGTTTCTGAAAACTGATCTTCCATTAAAAGGAACTGCAGTTTCCTAGGGTTTTGTAATAAAGCTGAAATATTTAACTTACAATGGAAAAATAATAAAAAAATGTTTTCTTGGAAAATTTTGGAAGGAAATATGGCAAGAATAAATTCTAAAACTCACCATTAGTGTTTCATAGCATGTAGACTGTGTTTATCTTATTTAGGAGTTAAAGCTCCTGACTGGGAAGTGTAGAAATCCTGCACTACATTTCACTTGTCAAATTTAGAGCAAGGAGACTCTGATATTAGTTACTCACTGTAAATGATCATTTACTTTTGTAAATGATGAAGCCATGGTGATATTGGCTCTTATATTTTGTATTAGTTCATATTAGAGGAGCACGCATTTTCACAAGATGCCTTTTGTCTCCTCTTTCTTCATCTCCTTCCAAAAGATAGATCATTTTTTTTATTGGCTTTGTACAAATGTGAGGATACCAAGACTTGGGGAAGGGACTAGTCTTTCCCAAGGTGGCACTGTGTAATTTATCATAGCAAGTTATCATAGCATATCACACAAGTTGCTGTGTGTCCTACAGATAAAAATAACATGCTGAATCACCATCACTACTGTCTTTCAGATCCACTCTTCTCTTACCCAATTCCCTTGCCATCTCTTTGACAAGCAGAAGTGGCAGAGAACCAGTCCAAAGTCACTTCTGGTGCCATAGAATGAAGTCCTTGGAAGGTGAGAAACATGGCATGCTTTTGTGGGTGGCTGCCCGATGTTTCTGAGATGATACAGCAAGTTGTGGACATCCACATAGTGCCCCATTGCCATAGTCCCGAGGTTAGAAATAATGAAGTCATGGGGAGGCCCAGCGGGAAAGAGCAGTCATTTGCGCCACGGGTGGCCGTGGAATAACAAACCCCTTTTTCATCCATCCATTCTTTTTTTTTTTTTTTTTCCTGCTCTATGGGTCCTACTCCCTGCTTTGTTCATCCTCTCCCCAGCTTGCCTGGTAATTCAGGAAGAGGAGGCCAAGGAGACTAATATTGCATTGGAGATAGGACTGGAAGGGCAGTAATTTAGAATCAGAGGCTTATAGTATTATTGCCTGCAAAGCCATTCCTGGGAAATGATTCCCCCATCCCCATTCCTCCCCCCTGCCCGCTCTCCTTGCTCTGCAATAACAATAACAGAAATGCCTTCAGGAGGCTTTTCTACTCAAAATGCAGGCAAAGGAGTGCTTTCCTCCGCAGCCCCTCTTCTTTCCCTTCTCTTCCCCCTCCTGCTCTCACTTGTCCCCCCTGCCTCCAAGCCTAACCGCCGCTCCCTCCTTTCTCCCTCCCCCCCACCACAGGATAAAAAAATAAAAATAATAATAGGGGTAATAAGAGAGGAGGTAATGGAACGTTCTCCAACTGGGCACATGTCAGAAGCCATTATATGTGGTGCAGATTTGCATAATTCAAGAAGCATCAAATTAAATTTGCATAATTCCTTTGATTACACTTGTTATTAAATGTAAGTGACATTGATTTACAAAATGGCCCAATATAAGGTTAATAGCAAATGTCACCTTCCAGCAGGGTGAATAGGGTGCGTGTGTGGTGGTGGTGGTGATGGAGGAGGGGGAGAGGGGCCCGGGAGGAAGGCGGGCAGACAATTGATTCCTGCTCTTCTCTCTTCCTTAAAGGGCTCAGGGCTTTGCAAAGGAGCCCTTGGCTTTCCGAGGGCTGCACTTGGGTTTCATGTGGACACAATGCAATTAGGATCGCCTGCCAAGTGGAGTTAATGCGTGATGCTCTCATTGCCCCGCTCTGCGCCGAGGCTCCGGGAGCCCCTCGGAGCTGGCTTGGGACTTCCTTAGGAAGAGCTCCAAAGGGGAGGCAGCCAAGTCAGGGGAAGTTCAGTGGCAGAGGAAGGGATGTGGAGCAGGCCCACGTGGGCTCCACAGGCAGGAGACGTGCTGGGAAGGCAACCTCCTTGGAAAGCTCATTTTTAAGAATCATGCATGAGCTGGACCCAGACAGTCATCCACCAGCAAGACATGCTGCATAGCTGTCCAGAAATGTGCTGAGAGAGGGAGTGAGGGCAGTACTGAAAAGAGCGGCCTTGCGGTACCTGAAATCTCATGCTCCCGTGGCAGGGGCTACGTGGTGAAAATGCATTTGTGGTGATGGCAGTGCACAGCTCCACAGCTCAAAATGGAACAGGACCAAGGGTGATATGGGCTCTGTGTTATCCTCCCCTCCCTCACCCTGGCATGACAGGACCCGGATAAAGCGCTGCCGGAGTTCCTGAGGAGTTACAGCAGAAATAACCCTTATTTGCTAAGACGGACCTCAGACCACCTGAACGCTTGGCCAAGTGGATGCCACCTCTGTATGTCTTTTTGTCTCTCTCTTCTAATGTAAGTTACTCCAACCAGGAAAGTGATTTCCTGCTCAGAAACCGACTGGTAATTTGGGTGGGCACCCCAGAGCTGCACTGATAAAGTAAAGTCAGGCTCATACTGTAACTGTGCAAAGAACAGAATTCGAAGACACACACAGAGGACCATAATCTAGTTTTGGTTCTCCTGAAACACTTTTTTTTTTTTGGTAAATCAAGAGGATGTGGGAGAAATAGGATTCTCATTCTGATTAAACAAACTATCTTGTTCAATGTAAAGACAAATGCTGCCTTTGGTGGCTGAACTTTGTAAACAGTGTGTAATAGCATCCAAATAAATTTAGAGAGAAAATGTCATTCTGAATCAAAAGATGAGAGGGACCTTTTTGGAAAGTGTTAAAAGAGATGGTGACTAATTTTCAAGGATGGATTTTTCTAAGACTTCTTTTTTTTTCCTTACTTCAAGCAATACAAGCTGCTGAAAATGTCAGGAATTCACAAGATGTTCCAGACAACCCAAAAGTTCAATTTTCAATGAAAAAGTGTCCCAAGGAAAAATACCTTTCAGCTGTCCTGTGCCTTCTCTGTAAAAGAGGTGAGTGCCAGCAGTGTGTGGGGAAAAGTCACCATAAAAATCTGACCCCAGTTGTGCAGTGGCAGAGGTGGGTTCCCATGTTGTGCATCCTGCCTTGAACCTGTGTGCACATCCTGGGCTAGAGAGACTTGAATTCTGTGAGGCCAGGGGCTTTGCTGTGAGAGAGATGCAGTTTTCTGAGCTCTAATAGAGAGTGCGTGAGATTTCCAAAGCCATGGATGACAACTGCTGCAAGGGTTGCATTATGGCCTGATCCCAGTCTGCTAACAGATGTGGGGTTGGCTGTCCACAGGGTAAAGTCAATATCAGTGATAGATACTTGGGAGTGTAGGCAGGATCTGGTGGTATAAGAGCTTTGGCAAATAGAAGAAAGCTTCATATGGTATATAGACTAAAAAAGGCTAACGATGACAAGATATGAGAATGCACAGGCTGCACAGGAATGACACAGTGATCATTGTAGGTGTTGGGGATTTTATGCAATTTCAACAAGAATGGTACAGTGTTTGGTTTCTAAATCCAGGTAGAGTCATTCTCAGCTGATTTTCATACTGCTGATCAATCTTTTGAAGGTGTAGAAGTTCAGGCCCAAGATGAGATCAGTGCACTAGTCTTTCAGGTCCCAGAATAATAACTGGAATCCAGGTCCAAAAACCTAGATCTTTTACGAATAAGAGATGTGAAATACATGTTACAGACCTCAAGCTAATCTAAAGAGAAGCTGTGGCATGCACGCCTGGGACACCCCACACACTGGATACCCATCCATCAAAACATATTGCCTTGCTATAGGTTCTTCTCTCTTGCTTAGCAGCAGAATTAATTACAACCTTCCTAACCTAGATTATCAAAAGTGTCCAGGGATATTGGGTGCTCTACTTGGGAAAGTTGAAGGATATATCTTGTTAAGGTTAGTCATCCCAAGTTTCTAATTGCTAATGGTTCAGGCATTGGTCTCACCCCTTTTGTGAGAATAAGGAAAGAAAATGAGGTGTGCAGAATTGGCGGGTCAATATGGAAGCATGGATGGAATATGTAGGTGCGAGGAGCTCCACTGCGTTTTGCTTTCTTCTGCAAAGCCATGTTCCCTCGCGGCCTGATGAGAGGTCCCTTAATGCAGAAGATGCAGGCTATATTCCCAGCCCTGTCAATCCCACTGTCCTGGCTACATTCCCCCATGCGGTTGTGCATCTTGGCTGTTTAGCCTGGAAACTCTTCAGGCTAGGTCCAATCTCTGCGTGTGCTCTCACATAGCGCACGGAGGAAAAAAGCCACTTGTGCCTGCAGTCCTTATATGCTGTATTTATACAGAAAATAAACACTGGCTTATTGAAGTCTGTGCTGTGGGAGGGCAGTTTTATGTGTGTTTGCACAGATATTAACAGAGTTCACATATTAGAAGTACTAACCAGAACCTTTGGTAATATTTCCCAAACTACAGACAAAGGCAGTCAGATGTTTTTCTGCAAAAGTTGTCACTTGCAGCCCACGGTCAGTCCTACCCCTCAGCCACCACACCATCCTCAAAATGGTGCTTCTGATTTGAGCCCTGAGGATGAGACACCTATTCTAAGCACCAGCTCAAGGTCTGTGGCATTTGCCTTTGAGTTTTGGAGTGACGCAGGATCCCAGGGTGGCCCCAGTGCTGTGATGGCCGCAAGGCTGCGCAGAGCTGCTCTTCCCTTCGGAGAGATGGGGAGCAGGGCTGCAGCCTCCGAAGGCAACACTGGGCAGCGGGGCAGCAGAGAGGGACCTTTACTCAGGGTTCGCCCGGCCTGGCCGGCAATTGCTGACATGGTCATATTTAGCACCCGCACGCAGCGAGCCTGAGTGATGCTCACGCGCTGGGTGAGCCAACTGCAAATTAATCGTCAGTTCATTACTGCTCTGTGCCTCTCGTCCTGACAGCAGCCTTTCAAACACGGGTATAATTGGAAGGGTCCATGCGGCAGGAATTTGGTAAGGGCGGGAGCGGGGAGCCGAGGTCTCCCTCTCCCTTTCCCTTGCTCTGTCTCTCCCTTGCGCTTTCTCGGGCTGAGTTCTGGGAACAAATGGCAAGCTCAGGATGGATTGGTGAAGAAAATTAATCTCTCCTGCCCCTGCGTCTTGCCCCTGCCACCTACACCCGTTGACATACATGGAGGTCTTCGTGCCAGGAGATCTATCTCCATCGATGAGGTTTCCCTGGGCTGTAATAACCCTCAGCTTGTAAACAACGTGTGCAGAATAGCAGGGTTGCCTGTGCAAACTTGAACACGCGTATCACTGCTGTTGTGTTGGTGGGTATTGTCAGAAGTTATTGTAAAGTGCACATGTCCTGTTTGCCACAATTGAAAATAAATGAAAGGAGTTGCTCAAAAGCCTGGTTTTGTTGTAGGAAGCAGCACTTTCAAGTAAGTGAGGGAAATAGCTAGGGGAGGATCAAAGGAAAAATACTCTTTTTGAGAACGCTGTTGGAGTGAAATGGTCTTGGAACATTTTAGGAAAACCGTTTTCCTCCTTTCTTTCAACTTCTGCTAGGCAATATCCAGGTACCTTCAGTTTGGCCTGGTGCATCCCATACGATGAAAGCTGCGTCTGCACAAGTTGGGTGCTCCCCTCTGGGTGCTGCAGCCGAGTGACTCCGAGAGGAACCCCTTGCAGACCTCAGCTGGGGCCACCTGCTACCTGGTGTGGCTCTTAAAGGAGAGGGCCTGGCCCAGGAAGGGTTAAGCACCTGCAACAGCCTGTTCTGGGGCTTCCTCAGAGGTACTAATTTGTTTCCCTGAAGGCCTGAGGGATGAGGCCTTCCTGTCTTCCTTGCATGGCAGGGGTAGTCATGCCATGGAGGCTTAGCCCCCTCTGCCATGCCCCCCCACTCCTCCCGTGTAAAAGTTATTGTCGTTTTCTGTGGAGTCTCAGGTAGGCAGATGAATGGGAAATGTTCCTCTCCATTACTAGCTGCACTTGACTGGAGTCTCATTACATTACGATGGCGCTTTAGCAGGCGAATGGGCCTTGCGTCTGGGTTCCCAGCACCCCTCATACCTCCCTGATAACGTAAATTACCCTGCGCCTCATTGCCTCAAATGATCAAACATCAAATTGCTAGTAAAAAAAAAAAGGAGGAAAAAAGAGAGAGAAAGAGAGAGAGGAGGGAAAGGAGAAAAGCTGAGCAGAACCATGGGTTGAATCTAGATGGTTTGTCAGCAACAAGAGGCGAGTCAATGGCTCTTAAACACTTGCTAAAGATGAATCCATTGATGGCTTTGAGCATGGTAATTTCACTGACATTAAAGTACACCTGTAAAACCCAAACAATGCTTTATAACTCCAAATTACACCAGTCAAGTCCTGCTACTTCAAAGCGTTGCTTATTTCTTTTGGTCCAGGGAGGGGGAACACACAGATAACCCATTTTTCTCCACCAACAAACCTCAGCAAAGCTAAGAGAGAGAGAGAGAAGCAGTACAGATTTTTTGTTGATTTTTTAGTTGAACAGTATGCCAAATTCTCTGCCCTCCCCTATCCCCCTTTCCTCCCCACGACAAAATTCCCAAGCTGGAAGAATCCTTTCAGCATGAAAAAAACAAGGAGGAGAAAGAGAGCAGGAGAAGTCTAAAGAGGAGAGGGAATAAGGGCAGGTATGCACAGGGCTAGTCAACTCGGTGCACAGAAAAATATGGATCTCGACAGGGTAACGAGGCGCAGTAGAAAGAGGAGGCTATATGTCTTTTCTCAGTATTTAAACGTGTGCTTAATATGGCGCTCAGTGGAATGGTTAATCTGCTAATGCTGGTAGTGTTTGCTGTAGTACTCAGAGAAATGTTTACTGCAGTATTTCATGGGGATTGTGTTCTGGATGGCACAAAAGGAGGAATCGCTCTAGCGTACCAGGAAAATGTTCATTGCAAAATATACTGGAATATTAAAAGGTTTATTTAGTGGCATACTTAGTATAATATGAAAAGAGTTAAGTACAGAGTGTTTTATTAATATTTTTGGGGTGTGGATGAATTTCAGTGCTTAGGAAGGTTATGGAGAAGCAATTCCAGCAAAGGCTGGTTATATTCATAGATTTATAGATCTGAAGACCATAAAGGACTCTTTGATCAGCTAATCTGACCTTCTGTATAACACAGGTATATACAGTGTGGACATACCTCCTGATTCAGCAAAACACTTTAAGCACTTGCTTAAATTTAAGTATTTGAGTTGCCCCATGGAAGCCAGAGAAAATAACCCTCCTGAATCAATGGGACTATTCATCCTCTAATGGGAAGTGGGTATTTAGGCATTTGCTGAATTGGGACCACAATAAGATTATGCAGCTAAATGAGTAATTCATAGCCACCCATTTATTCAACTGCTTTTGCCTCCTTTTCTGCTTGCGGATTGCTCTGGAGCCAATCGCCATTTCCTGCAACGTATTCATTGTTTGAAGTCACTCACTGAATAATTTCAGCGAAAACTCTTTCATTATAGCTTGGTCATAAACAGTTCATTGTGAATATGGGACTATAAACACATACATTTTGAGATTGTGTATGGATGCATTAAATATGTAAGCACAGATGCACATACACTTGCATGCACCAGGTCAGGATCTTCGGCTGGGATGCAAAGACACAGCTCCTCGATGGAGATCCACGGATTCTCCGGATCAGCGCGCTCAGATGCCAGCTCTGTGGGTTCCTGCTGCCTCTGTTTTGAAGGGACCTGTAGCGTTTCTGACCCCTGGCTGGGTGGTCCAGTCATTCTTGGGGTCCAGTCTCCGATGAAAACATTTGTCCAGGGAATTTTACAAATGGGCTTTTTGTGGATTTTTCTCCTGTGCTCGTTTGGTATATACTGTTTTGCTGCACATCCCTCATGGTAAAGTGATCTGCTGGGAATTTTACAAAAGTGAAATAGAGGAAGGTGCAAAATTAGCAGGAGTGAGCTCAGCATATTATCATTAGTGTTAGTGTGCCTTGGCCAAGCCCTCCGCTCCCTGTATTGAATCAGTTCTGATTTATTTTAAGGATTTTCCAAGTCGATCAGGACACATCTTCAAGCAAATGTGTTTGCCACCTGTTTGTGGCAAGGAATTGGTCAATTAAGTCTTATGGTATTTTTTCACAAAGGAAAAAAAAAAAAAAAGGAAGATTAGGTACTGTGAAAGAGACAGGAAGCTTTGCTTGTAAAACTTTATTTGTGCAGTGCCAGCTCCGGGTCTGCTTATGCATTATCACATGGGTATGATTTCTTTCCAGTGCAGATTGCCAGAGGTTTAGTCTTTCTAAAACTCATGCTGCTCTTTAGTATTCACTTACATTTTCAAGAAAGCAAAGGCTCTTCATATTCAGGAATAAAGAAGAGCACAAATGGCTAAAAATGAAAAAAAAGAACTGAACTTGGTGTTTCCTGCATTTCACTTCAGTTTCGTTTTTTTGCTTTCCCCCACAGCACCAGAGAAGGATGCAATGGAAAGCAGATATAGGCTGGGCAATCTCAGGAGCAGGGCAGCTCAGCATAGCCTGTTTTGTGGATGCAAGGCCAAGCAAGAGGTTGAGATTTTCAACAAGTGCGGAGCGGAGGGAGGCCGAGCAGCTGCCAGCGCTCACAGTGCTGCGGAGCCGCTGCTCGCCGCGCGGGAACGATCCCGCTCCCGTCCGGGCTCCCGGCAGCCGTGGCGTCGGAAATCGCTGCTGGATGCCCTGTCCCTGCTGCGGCTGCTGGGGCAGGGGCCGCTGTACTCGAGCGGGAGCAGGTTTTGCAGGTAGCTGGGCACTGCTGTCGTTTCGCTGCTCAGAGAGAAGCCTCTGCCTTGTCTGCACGGCGGCGGGGAGGAAGGTTGTGCGGGGTCTGCGCGGAGCAGGGCAGCGGGCAGCCCTCAAGCGCCTGCGTGAGCCGCTGAGCACAACGCTGCTTCTTTGGGACCTCACGAATCGGTGTTTTCATTCATCCCTCACTTGCCCAACTGAACATTCAGGTGGTTTTGGTTTTCCCAGGTTAACCTAAAAGGTAACCTGGGTTAACCTAAAAGGTAGCATTTTCTAGTTATTTAGGTGAAATGGAAAACCACCACAATTTTTCCAGGCTGAATGAGACACATTATTTACAGATGGCCGTTGTCCTTGTTAAAAAAGCAGTTATGTTTCATAATGAGAAGACCATTTCAACATGAAAAATCAATTACAATTTTTTCCAAAATACAAAATGAAGCATTTCGACTTTTCAAAATTACCTTTCCCCCTTTTATTTTTCCCTCGTGGGGGATGATTGGCCAAATCCAGCATGAGCTAGCAAACAGCCTGAGTCAGCTAAAAGCACAATTTATTCCACAAATAAACTTTATGCATGGAAGGAAAAAGAGACTGCTAGTCCTGATGATGCTGCCCAAAAAGTTTGGTTGTTGTTTTATCTGAGATACCTTTAAGACAGAGTCTGCATCATTCTGCCAATATTTGCATAGCATTCAAAACAGTGGAGACCATTTGGAGCTATTTAATAGCGGGGAGGATTGGCTGTAAACGTCACAGGCTGGGTACTTGACATAGCTGTGTCTGCACCCTGGCAGAGGGTTATTTACACTGTGGCTCAGTTGTACTCCAGCTTGCCTCTGTCAATGTTGCTCTCCTTTTAATGGAGAGTTTACCGCTTGTACAGGCAAGGAGTCATTTACTGATACTTTTGTTTGCCAATATAGGCTGTCCATTAGCTATCTTAATCCTCTGTCTGTCCCAACAGGCTGAATAAAAAACCAAAACAAAACAAAAAAAGTCCATCTAGAATGTTGTTGTACAGGAAAGAAATGCCTCTCTCCTTTTTTTTTTCTTTTTTTTTTCTTTTTTTTTCAAAAGGAAATACCTAAGTCAGTTCAAGTTCCCCATTTTGAAAGATGTTTTTTGCTGTTTTTGAAAAACAGAAGCTACTTACAGAGAATTTGCAAAGGGAATAAAAATGTTCACTTCTTTCAATGTTTTGCACAGAAAACAAAAATTTTTGGGAGCCACTCTGGGCTGAAATTTCAGCAGACATGGGGATCTATGGGGCTGCCTTATGCTTAGCCTACTCATCAACTTTCCTTCCTAATATGGTCTTGGATGAAATGCAAAATCAAATCCTGTAAGATGTGATCATTTAGGGTACTGTGGCATATTTTGAAACAGTAGGGCTGTTAGCCCCAGCATCTTGGCCAAATTCCAACCTGGATAATTACATTCTGCCGGCCTATATTCCAGCCTGCAGTTCAAATAGAGAAAAAAAAAAAAAAGGAAAAAAAAAAAAGGAATTATCATTTCTCCTCTGAGGAGCCCTGCTGTGTGATGAGTGACGCTTTGCCACTCCAGAAGTAGCCACACTTTGGGAAATGTTGCCCCATGCTCTCCCTTGCCCTGCCCATTGGCTAGAATTGCTGTGGGGATGTCCAGGCCAGCTCCTGTGCGGGAATGAAGCAGCGTGGGTGACCACAACGGAGCTTCACACCAGGTCCTTTGTTGTCACACAGCTCTCGTGGTACAAATCCCATGTTCCATGGAAGGTCTAACCCCGCCATAGTCTTCAGATCGGGTGCTGGTCTCTGCCTGGGGGCGCCGGGCGGGCTGCTGCACGGGAGCGGACAGGCTGGCAGCGGGTGCAAGAGGGAGGACTCACCGGCGGGCTTGACCCGTGCCTGCAATTTGTAAAGAGCATTTTTACACCAGATCAATGCTTTCCTCAGCATTTTAATGCACCCCATTGGTGTCCTTAAACTCTAATGATGCAGTCTGTGAGAAGCTGCCATTTATTACCCACAGATGGGGTGATAATTATTGACAAGATTGTAACTAATAATTAAACCCATTTGCTCCTTTAAACAAGTTGGTGTGAATTATTTGCAGGGAGTTCTTTAGCAGTCCTGTGGTCACTCTCTCCTTGTGGCAGGAATTGTGATGCAGCTGGAGCAGGAAGGAAAGGCTGCTCTTGAAACCAAGGTCTTTCCCACTGCCCTGGGAGTCCTTGCTCCTTGGCTGGCAGCAAGACCTTTGCTCCTGGCTTTAATAATGAGAGGTGTGTGGACCACAGTGCCTTGCTGCTGTCCCTCAGGTTGATGCCCCCTGAGATCCACCTCCTTGCTGGGACAGGGATGGGGACTAGGTCTAGGCTTATTCTAGGGACTTAGCGCACCCGTGGAGCTATGCATGAAAAATGCTATCCATACAAAATGTCCTGATGGTTAGGCCTGGTCTTCCTGAGGATCTTGAGCCTACATTTCCTGCAAGTAGCAGATAAATAGTCACACATTCCCCACTATTAGGTCTATAATTCCTTGGATCAGAATTGTATTCCCATTCCAAAGCAAAGTTGATGAGAAGGAAGAAGGAAGGATAATATTTGCAGCTTCTGCTTCTTTGCAGGGCACAGAGACTGTAAAATGCTGTGTTTTGGGGTGCCATCTGGTGCTAAAGACTGAAATGCCAAACATTGCCCCACTCATAGTGGGGACATGCAGAAGGGTAAGTTTCCAACACTGAGGAGCAGCATGGGATTGTGGCCAGGGGGACAAGGGAAGAGCTGCTCTGCTCCCTATTGCCATAGAAGAAAATGTGTCCGTTCCTTCCGTGCTGGCTGGGCATGGCGAGGTGCGGAGCAGGGCGGCTGGCGCAGGGCGCGTGGTGGGGACGGGTGAGCAGAGAGCAGCGCCTGCAGCACCCGCCGCCGGGCAGCCTGCCCGGGGGAGCTGCCTTCCCTGGTGTACATTCCGAGGGAGGGTGTAAATCTAATCTCGGTGCTAGGGTCCATTAGCATTAGAGGGGAGTACTGTATATGCATTCATTCCCCGCTCTCACCCCTGGATGACAGAGTATCCCCCTCTGTTGTCTGCTTTAGCACACGGAAAAGGCTGCCCATTAATTCTGCAGCAGCAGCAGTTAATGCCATCGTAAGTCTTAGATGCCTCTGAATTTTGTGAGAGCATTTTACAGTAATAAATACCCCACACTTATGCATATAATTAGTTGTGTATTTCTCGGTTGTTCCAATGAGCATGATGATCTATCTGTCCTTTGACTCAGACAGGTCTGGCTCTTCTCTCCACACTCCCAGTTCAATACTGGTGCGACTGCACTCGCACTGTAAGAGTTAGGATAGACGTGGCCAAGCAGAAGGACATCAGGACCTGTGATGGGGTTTCTGTTTAGAGGAGCAGGGACGTAACTGGGGACTCAGGGATTCGCTGTGCTCAAAGAGGAAACCTGAGCTGAGACGCTGAACACAAAGCAAACAAAGTGTCCCAAATACGTCTCAGTACAACTGTAACATCAATACCATCTCGCATCTGGCAGTATCATGTATGTACTGCTTTAATGGTGGGTTTTGGAAAGAATTTTGCACTGTTATATGTATTTGCAGTAATGTTTCCCCTCTCCCTTTCTCTTTCTGTGTGTACCATATTGCACAGGCTACAAAACAACTGTAAAAATGTATACCTGCAACAGCTTGTCTCCTTATTTGATTTTGTCTTAAGTATCCTGGAACCTTCCCCTTCTTCACTGAAAAAGACTGTAGAAAGACTCATCGAATCACATCTAGCCATTGTAGGATTTTATCCTCCTTTGTAAAATCCCCATTAAAGCCTCACAGCAGCAGAACTTACTGTGCACAAGTAAGTGATCATCCCACGCTCTTAAACT
>NW_010585380.1:776605-821991 GCF_000705375.1 Tinamus guttatus
CGTTCGAACGTGCTGGTCGGTTAGGCTGTGGGAGTGCTGGGCCCAGGCCTGGCCAGAGGCAGGGCTTGTGCTGGCTGACCCAGACCATCCCAACGCCTCTGATCCCCAGTTCTTTCTCCCCAGCTTCCCTGCCCCACAGGGACGGTGAAGGAGTTAGGAGACCCCTGCAGCAGAGACAGGGAAAGGTGGGAGCTGTGTGTGCCACACAGGAGGGGGCAAAAAGCACCAAAAGAGCAGAAGAGGCAGCCCAGCTGCCTAATTTGATAATATAAAGAGGGGGTGTCTGAGGCAGACTCCGGCATGAGATAGCAGAGTTAACATGGCTGGGCCAACAGCATTTGAGAGGTTACATTGGGCATGTAACCCATGGCTGGTCACCTCTGTCCAGGAAAAAACATGTCTACTCAGCAGCATGGTTATCCCTCGGGGACTGGGCCAGAGCGAAGTGCTTCCTCGTGCCCCCGCACCAGCATCCGCACTGCTTGGACCAAGCCCTGCATCCCACCATGCTGCTGCTGACAGCAAAAGCAGGCAGTGCTGGAGATGAGACAGCTCATGCACCAGCCCACACCCAGGCATGGGGTGCAGCTCCTGCCCAGTGCCCTCGGCTGCACTGCCAGCTGGCATGGGGTGCTGCGCCTCCGCTGCGAGGAAAAATTCCAAACAAAACAGCTCACAGGTTTCTGCCTTCTCCTCCCTCTTCCATATCCAAAACTAAAATAGGTTTTCAGCAGCAACCAAATCCTTCCAGGTGCAAAACTGCATGTGGATGGCTTTGAGAGAGCAGCACACAGCAATGGCCTGAGTGCCACATCCTGTACTCCCGTGTCCTGCTTCTCCACCCTTTGGAAAGCGATGTAATGGCCTGCGTGTTAAGTAGGCCTGGGCAGTGGGAGCCAAACCTCTGCAAGTCTTGGGGCACCTTTACTCTCTGAGTGCCTCTAACATATGAGGGAGGCACTGGAGGACTGAGGTCCCTGGTTAATTCTGGAGCATCAGGTCACAGTGTGGGCCATTGGGATTTGCCCCCAGGGTCCGGAGTATGCAAGAAGGCAATATGAAGACCCTTGTATGGCATTTCACAGCACCAGGAGAGCAGGGGACTGGCAGAGAGGAGCAGGAGAGGTAGATGATGGAGTAACGTGAACCCAGGGTTTAGCATACAGGTTAGGGAATTAAGCAAAAGGGACAAATTAGCCTAGACAATAGGAGATCTTTTTCACTGGGGGAGGACTTGGGGGAGAAGGAGATAATTAAATGTTGCTTCATCAAAGCCGAGGCAGTTTGCAAGCTGCTCTCCCTTGTAACTCTATCGTGTTCACCTCCCAGGACGGAGCAGCGGGGCCAGGCAGGGGTATCGGGTGCACTCGCTCCTCGGAGGGCTTGGCTGGACCCAGCAGCCACGCGGTGACGGGTGCCTCTGCGGGGCAGGAGGAGGGGCTGCTCTGATGGAGGGTTTGGGCCAGGGGCTGGAGGAAGGAGAGGGTGTTGGTATCTCATTACAGGCCTTAGATCTCTGGAGGGGAAAAGAAAAGGAAAAAAAAAAACCCAAACCCAAACCACAGGTCTTTGTTAGAAACACTGTCCGGGAAATGATGGGAAGGAAGGAGAAGACAGGAACAGCTCAAATTCGATAATTAAAGCTTGCAAAAGAATAAAAGGGGAGGGTAAAAAAATAAATAAAAAGGGCTTTCCCTCCTCCCACCTGCTCCCAAAACTGGGCTGCTGTAGCTTCCCGGGAACAAAGGGATGTGCAGAGAATGGGCCGCTCGGAGGCTTTTGCTTGATCCCCGCAGTGGCTGGGAGGGAGCAGCGGGATGAACGTGGCCCTGCAGATGGGAGTTCCTCATCAAAGACAGGGAAAAATAGGGGGGAAACATGTCTGTCTTTTTTAGTGCTCATCAGAGCAGGACTCTAACCTCCAGATCTGAGGGAAATTAGGCAACTGCAGACAAAAACAATTCTGTTCCAAACCTGAGCAGAAAGAAATCCAACCCCTGTGTTTTCTCCTAAATGAAATAAAAGGCAGGGGAGAATCCAGCCACTAACCAATCCACAGGTTCTTCTTGGCTTGGCAATCAGATCCTCTTAGAAAAACAGCCATGTATATATATTTTTTTCTTGAAAAGTTAAGAAATGCAGGAGGTTTCCTTGTGGAAACGTCCAAGACATGGCATAAGTGATGTCCACACGGGTGGGTAGGATTGCATGGGGTCACTGGTACCTCTGGGCTGGAGGAACAGGCAGGTGGAGTGTCCCCGGAGCATGCCTAAATTTCCAGTTAAAACACAAGTTTCTCCCTTCCCTAAACTAATTCCTGGACTCTATGCAGCTTGCCACATGTTCCCAAGGATTTGTCTGGCTTGTTTGTTTTTCTTCAGATACTGCCTCTATTAGTTCTCAGAGAATCAGGCCTTTCCCTAAATTTGTCTATCCTCTGCTTTTCCCAGCTGAAGATGATTCATGCTAAGCCTGGTCTAGTAACAGGATCATGAAATCCAGGGTGTAAAGGTTTCACACTGTCATCTGAAAAACGATTTCCACATCTCATTGAGCAACGCCTCACAGTCACTTTCCCATGCCTCAGTTTCTCCACTGACTAAGCAGGGATCATAGAGTCTAGGAAATCTAACGTACAAACCTGAGGGAAGTGCCCAGCTCCTAGGTGGCAGGCACTAACCACGTGCACACCACTCTTGCCACTTGTGTGCATTCCCAGATGTCAGAGCTCCTCTCTGCCGTATGTCACTGCATCTTTGCAGCTTTTTGAGTCTTTTTGCCCTTCTCAGCCACAGTTTTGACACTCACACTTTTGTACCTTAAGACCCAAAGGACCAGGGCTTCTACATTGCATGTGACATGTCACAGAGACAAAACATAGGTGACTCCATACCACATAGGAGCCAAGGCCAAGTGTGGGGCTGAAGGCTCCTCTATAATGGAATGGAGCTCTGTTAAGATCCAGTTCTTTAAATGCTCCAGAAACAGAAAAGAAAAGAGGTACAAGGGAATAATTTTAGGACAGCTGATGTCATGACTCCTGGAGGCTGTTTTGCAGCGCTGGCTTTGCCGTGCCAGAAATGCTGCTGCGGGATGACAGCCACACATCAGACCAGAAAGAAACCTCAGGAGCCCTCCAAGGGCTTCCTCCCATTTGCATTGCCTGGCCAGAGCAGAGCCTCTGTGGGTCGAGATGACATCTCACATGCGTGCGCCAGGAAGCCACCGCAGTGGCCTAGGGCTAGGAGGCTTTTTGTGAGTGCAGCAAGGTGCAGGTTTCTAAAAGCTAACAAAGTTGTGTGCTTTGATCGCGGTGCCTGGATGAGCAGCCTTGCCCTGCTTTTAAACTATGTGACTGCTCCTGCAGGCTAGCAATATTTGTGTGCTTTAAAACTAAAGAATTTTTAAAAAACCTCCTTACCCTATCGCATCTTCATGAGCCGCCATGGCGTACCTCAGAGGGTGCCTGGTGCTTGGTGCCCTCTGAGTCTTCAGACTGAGGGCTTGGGACATGTGGCCAATCAAGCAATTGGATTGCCTTAACACGCCTTAGTGCTTTATAATACCTGCCATTCTCCATGGTTGAGTCTGTTCCTGATGCTTGCCATATTCAACGGTCATACTGCCATGCTTTCCATGGTCCGCACTGCCCTTCTGCTAAGTGCTGCCTTCTGTCTTGCTTAGTTAATGGTCAAAATGGTTGCCCCATCCTGCCAGGTCTGGCTTTTTGGCTATCTCCCCTTCCCTGACAAGGAGGGGGCTGACGAGTCTCTTCCTCGTCTCCTCCAGCTCCCCAGGAGCAATTCCACACAACGCCTGTGGAAGTGTACAAAGTGTCAACCTCAGCGTAGTTTTTAACCTGGAGTGATAGCTTTACTGATTTGCCACTTTACTACTCTTGTTAATGAATTTTTAATCTTCTTAATGACATTAAACACGGAAAGTAATTAAGGAAAACAAGTTTGAAACTGCTGACTTAAACCCTTTATTCAGAACTATTTAATGTAGAATTAATTTGATTTTGCCCATTATTCAAATGAACACATTACCTTCCTGTGCATTGGCCTCTTTTCCTTTTTGTGTGTGTGTTTTGTTTTATTAAATGTATGATATAAAGCTTTGTCCTTTTGCTCTGAGGTAACCAGAAAGTTCCTCTCTCGCAATGTCAGAGAGGGTCAGCTTTTCGGCATCTCCCATGGGCCTTGTAAAGTCTTCCTGCATCAGGAGTTCAGTTGTGGTTGGGAACAGAGGCATCATGCCTGAAATACCAGGTTGCTGCCACCTGGTCGAGTAGGAGAGAAAGGAGCTTTGCTTCTCAGTAAGAGTTTCTGGGCTACGTCCTGAGCACAGGATGTCAGACCCACTGAAGGGAGTGAGGCCATGCTCACTTGCATCAGATGCTTGGGTCTCCTGCAATGCAGAGAGCAGTGGCTGAGGTGAACACCTGATGAAAAGTAGATGCTCAGCTTTGTCTTAAAATGAGAGAGAGGGTTCCCTCAGGCACAGGTTATCCCTTCACTGAATTTCAAAGCTGAACCCTTTCTTTACATGCTTCTATGTTACTGTGGGCTCTGAATTTACGAAGAGAGCGGGCGTTCGACTGATGCTAGCCTCCAGATTCTCTCTCCAACCTGGCTTTCGCGTGGCTATAAACTCACCCAGACCAGGCTACCACTTTGTGCTGGAGCATCTCAGCCTTGCATGGCCTGTTTCCACTAGGATGAGGCTCTAGCATCCACTGCACTCCTGCTGTGATCTTGCTGCTTTACTGCGTGAAGCCTCAAAATTCCTGTTCCCCAAAATGCTGGGAAATAAACAACAGTCAGTAAGTTCTCAATTGGCAGCCAGCCACTTCAGTGCTCAAGAAGCTCTGCTTGCATTGTGTATTTTTATCCCAGTCACTGCTATTTCAATATCTGGATTTGGAAACACCGGAACCCGTACAAGTTCCTTGGACTCACGCTGAAATCTAACTCTGCTTGACAGATGTGTTGCTGATTTGACAACAGAAACAGTCTAGATTCCACTGCCAATTGGAAAAGGGCAACTGGTCATCATATCCACAGAACTCAGCATCTTTACTCTCAAGAATCACCTTCTGGCATTCCAAGATATTGTATAAATAAGCCTTTTTTCTCTGCAGCCACCAGCCTGCCAGAGTAGGCAGTGTCAGTGGAGCCACATAGGCTAGTCCGCTTCTGAAATATATATATATATATATACACACACATAGCTTTGTGTGTGCAAAGGACTGCTGGATGAAGACTGGCTGAAAATCCACTAGCTGTGATGATACACTAAGCTACAAAGTGCAGCAGAAGCATACTTCCAAATACCCCTCTGACTGGAATTTGCATAGAGAGAGGGGAGTCCAAGTTCTTTGCAAAAGCTTTTTGCACCTTTCCCTGAGTAGAGCAGGAACTTACAAGCATTTCAGGAAAACAAACACCTGTTAAAGCTGCACAGAAGTCCCAGGTGCTCTATTCATCATGCACCTATGTGACTCACTGACTGCAGAGAGCAAGTCCCACATCAAAAAGCTGCTGCTCTTTTTGCAGGCTGTTGGTGGGCAGCCAGACCCTGTCCTCAGTGAGGCTTTCTTCTGTGTGCAAAGACACTGGACTTAATCAGATTCTTTCCCTTGGCTTGGGCACATAACTGGATCAGTCTGCAATCTAGAATATTAAGCATGCCAGCAGATTGTCATTAAAATCCTCTTTATTGTGTCATGTGTTTTCACTTCAACAGCCAAAACTGGAGGAAAGAGAGAGAACTGTCGATTTTTCTGCATGCTGGCCATAAGACGCTCCATGATTACTGAGCTGACTCTAGTAGGATCTTTCCCCCTCAGAAAATACTGCTGTAGAGCAGCACGTGGGAGGACACCAGTGTTTTGTAATAGCTCCCACCACGGTACCTGACCTCCTCATAGTCAAGACCATGTTCTAATCTGACAACAGATGTCATAATCCCTTTGGGCTTTTTGCAGGCAGCAAGCTGAGGCATTGGATAGATGAAATGACATGGAAAAAAAAAAGGCAAAAAAAAAAGCTGGAGAGCAGCAGAGAGCCTGAGAGCGTGGGTCCCCAGGGTACTGGTGGTGACTAACCTCTCACCTGCAGCCTCTGCAAGCAGTGGCGGCCGCGCTCTGATGCTGACACTCCTTGATGCCCCCGCACAAACTCAGCACATCCGAATAGGATCATGATGCTCTGCAGGGGGCTCAAGGCCTCGCTCTCCATAAGCTTAGGGAACTTGCTGAGGAATGAATGCTCAGCTGACGTGTCATTTGGATGCTGTTTAATTAGTGAATAAATTCCTAATAGCAGATCCAATCTGAGTGCTTTCCCTCTGTTTCTCCTCTCTCCATCCCATGCCTTTATGACCTTAAGTTTCGCATTAATGGGCAAATAACTTTCATGGCATCTTTGGCACTCAGCTTTACCCAGCACCAGTTAGGCCAGGTTATGTGCTAGGTCCCATGAAGATAGAAAGCCTTGCAGATGAAGCAGGGATGGAGGAAGAAAGAGAAATGGAGCACACTGTAAGATGAACAAGGCAAGAGACAAGCAGCAGGGAGCTGCTTCCTTTGCATAAAGGAAGGCAATACTTCATGCCAGCAGACTCGGGACCTGCACGGCTATGCAGGAGCTTTGGTGAGCAATGCATAATTCCCCTAACAGCAAGATGGCACAAACCTGGCACAGGCCCTGCACTTGAGTAAGCTGGGTCATTCCCACCACCCAAGGGGACTTCCCAGTATTGGCTAATAGTAGGAAATGGTGGAGAAACCAGCACTAGGGAACAAACTCCAGTGCTGGGAAGGGCAAGGTACTGAGGAGGGAATTGGGGCCGGCAGAGGCAGCGGGGAGAAAGCAGCAGATCCCAGAGCGGCAAACACCCTTCTCCGCTCCAGGAGCTCTCACAGCAGTTTTCATGGAGGGCTCAGGCTAGTGCTCCATTTCCAGTTTGGCTTGTTTGAGCGCATAATCCTCCCTCCAGCCTGGGTGCCAATAAATGAGGCAGCTCTGCAGAGTCTGCACTCAGCTGTGGCAAGCTGCCGACTTTCATTTCTTTTTACTACTGACTTTGTGTGTCTCTCGCCCCTTCCTCCCATTCTGGGGACTTTATGGACTGAGACGCAATATTCTCCTTCCTAAAAGCAGGGGCTAGCTCCGGCCTTGGAATTCCAGGAAATTTCCAGTGTTGTCCCTGGACAACAGCAACCCACATCGCCACCTGCAGCATCCAGCACTGCTTGAATCAGGCCATGCCCCACTGACGTGCCATGCTAGGACACCAAGACCTCCACCACCAAATCAGCCCAGGGCTGCTCCATCAGAGACCCATTTACATGCTCTAGGAAGGCTGCTGTAAACCTACATTGCCTATTCCAGCTGGAAGGAAGCACCAAGATGTCCAAGGCATCTTATTCAGCCCTGCTCAGAAGGGACCTGGCTTCCCTGGACATGGACAACCAAGGACAGTCATGCCCCGCTGTTAGATGCCCCTGCTTCCTTCCTATGAATCACCACCACGCTCCAGGCATGCCAGACCTGCAGCTTGTCTTATGACTGCAAGGATGTGGCTGACTTTTCTGACCACCGTGCTCTAATTGTCACCGCGTTGACTTGGTCAAGATGCCTGCTGTTCACTTCAGTCCCCTGCTATTACATATTTGGGAAGGAGGGGTTGTGTATATGTGAAAGCTACGTCACATGCTGCTGAGTCTGCAAACTGATTAGGCAATTAAAATGTTTCAAAGAGGAGAAGAACAAATGACAAAGAACAAACGAAAGGGAAGCACAGGCCTGGCTGGAAAATGGCACGCAACTCACAGCAGTTTTTCTATTCCAAATGAGCATACAAAAAAAAAAAAGAAAAAAGAAAAAAAAACCCATAAAATAGGAGCTTTGGATGAAAAACGTGGGTTTTCCAAAGAAAAGTGCGAAAAGTGCCTGTTTTTTTCTTGTCTTCCCCACATTCTTTTTCTTTTCATTGAAAGCCTATCTCCTCCCATCCCCTGAACAAGCACTTGCTCTCTTACAACCTCATAGCTATGTCCGTGGAAGAACCATTCTCCAGACATACGCTCAGATCTCGACTGCCCACTTGACTGGTGTATTCTCCCCCATCCATCCTGAAATTCCCCTTGTGGCCCAGCACAACATATGGAAACAAGTTAAAGGAAAAAAAAAGAAAAGGATCTGAGAATACTTCTTATTGGGGATTACACTGTGCCCCGCAACCAGCACACCGACCCGCCTGGCTCTCGCAGACCACCTGCTCCCAGGCACGTGTCACAGCCAGCGGCGGGGGGGCCTCACGGCTGCGGATGAGTCTGTGGGACACAGCTCTGGGGGCACTCCGGGAGCTGGGATAGCAGGAGAACCGGGACAGGCATGGAGCGCAGCCCTGCCCCTGACACCGTGCTGCTGTGTGACCGCAGGCAAATTGCACTTTCCTCCTTAAGCCTTGGATAGCTCCTCTGTAAAGGCCACCAGCACTTCAGGGCTGGGGCTGCGGTTTCTCCTGTGGGTTCTGGCACAATGTGGACCTTGATGTCACCTGAGCCCTGCGTGAGCTCCTACTGCATGCAACAGGAGCAGAGACTCACAGCCACACAAATTCAGCTGCTAGAGAAAACAAAAGGAAATTCATGTTGATTACTATTACTGGACCAAATGCAGCTGAGCTGTCGCACGAAGTCCCAGAAAAAAGGAAAAGGAAAAAAAAATCAAAAATGAGGCTTTTGTCGTCGTTGTTAAAAGTCACAAATTCTGAACTCAGCACCAACTCGCTTTGCAAATCTTGGCCTCCAGCACCCCTGCTGGCTGCTCCCTCCTCCGCTCAGCAGCACACATGTGGACACACGATTTCTGAGGGACGTGTCCTGTATGTCATGATCACCGCACATTCTGCTATGCCGCCGTCCATGTCTTGTAAGACACACGTCAACATTTCTGTGTAAAAGACTCCTAGGTTTTGGGATTGCGACATTCTGCTGTGTTTTATGACACACACACTGACATGTTTCATAACAGTTCTGTGCATGAACATACATGTGGATGCATTTTGTCTATGAGACCATGTATTTAGGACCCAGTTGGCACACATCTTATGACAGTGTCATCGGCAAATTTTATTAAAAATGCAGATATTTATTTTACCTCATCTATGTCTATACCTTATATTTATGTGAACATGTTTTTATGACACCCATATACAGTATTCTGTAGTATCCATTTCACATATAGCTGTTTTGTGGCTGGAGTGGATTTTTTAATGGCATTTTTGCATGGGTACTATTGAGTTTATGAAAGGCAGAAGAGGATGGAAGATCACACTGGGAAACCAAATAACTTGGTATTTGTGTTTGTGTTTCTTCTTCACGGGTCTTTTTTTGCCTCAAGGAGCCACTTACGGGGCTGAAATACTGCAAGATCTGGTCTTCTGGTGGTATTCCTAGCAGCCAGGGAGTGAAACATCCTGAGCAGAACAGATCTTACATTATTTCAGCTCCACAGAGTGCTCCCTGAGGCATCTGTGAGAAACATAAGCACAGCTACAACTGCACACACAACGCTGGCGACAGAGGGGCGAGCGCCGCGCGCCCGGAGCGCACCCGCACGCGCGCGGACCCACCTTGCGCGCACAACCACGCGCGTCCTGCAACCGCGGCAGCCCCGCCACGCCGGTCCGGCCTTGCTGGGAGCACGGGCTGTCCCCGGGGATCGGAGATGAGTCCAGGTGACAAAGAACAGAGCCCAGCCCAAAGGCAGGAGCACAACTAAGGAGGAGTTTACCAGTTTAGAGCACTTTGGTAGCAGCAGTCACACTTGTAGAGTGACCAGCAGGGCGCTAGGGGAGCCGGGCCAAGTCCTCTGCCCTCTGCCCCACGGTTCTTCCAGGATTTCTTCAGAGCACCGAGCCATGGTGACTTCAGGCTGAGAGCAGTGCACAAAGAGCAGAAGCTCGCTGATGTAGAGTCCTTCTGGCTGCTGCCGGTGGGGATGAAACATTTCAGCCTGACTTGGTGCAAACTTCAGCCTGAGGGTGCCCAGTGCTGCAATGACACTGCAGAAACTGGTACTTACAGCTTGAATCCAGATCTCAGTGAAACAGAAGAGTGCTTTGGAGAGACTATGATACTCTCTGGTACGGGACAGCCCGTGTCAGGGTGGTGGAGGAGGGTTCATGCTCTCTGCAGGCCAGGGGTGAGGTCTTGGTCCATTACAATATGCCCAACACATGCCCACCTACTTTCATAAGCATATAGCTTAAAGAACGACATCCTCAGAACAAGGCTCACAACAAGCCAGTAACACAGACACAATTCCCAGGAACACACGCATTTCAGTTAGCAAAGACCATTACGATTCAGAGTGAGGGCTTCAGCCGCTCACCACCTTCCATGAGCGTCATGGGATATAGCTGGTCGGATGGCGTTGCTGAGACCAAGCAATCACAAAGCAATTCCCTTCACTGCATTCCCTTCGTTCTGTTACAGAAAGCTGAGAATTTTATCTGTTCTACAATAACCAAAAACTTTTTGATGGAGATAAATATTTTCCAGTTAACATCCTCTGTCTTGTCATAATGTTGGGAAAAAATGTTGCCTTGTCAACTAGTTTTGCTGATCTCTAGAAATGCTATAGAAAATAGAAATTCCAGCCTAAAGGAAATTCTGTTATTTCTACATTTATTTTTTATCATGAAGTGAAATGTAAAATGGCATGGGCAGGATGAGGAAGAACAGAATGTTAATTCTGAAAAAATTCAATGCAGAAGCATGAAAATCGTGTTGAAGTTTATGCTTTATACTTTTGAAACCCAAGATGACTTATAAATATAATGAGAAAGGCAAAACCAAATAATCCACTGGGTCAGTTTGAACCTCTTCCAAAAATTCCAGTCGACATCTATACATTTCCACAAAGCAGTTCAATTTAATGGATTCTGTATTTTCCAGTGGAAAACTGGTCCATCAAAATTCTTTTTTTGACCAGCTCTCTTGATTATACTGTAATACTACTGTATACTACTAAAGGGGATGTTTTTTGCTGTAACCATTTTTTTTTCTAGCTGCAGGCATGCAATTTACACTTATATTTCAACTGACTAATACCGCATTAAGCATCCTCTCAGAACTGGACTTTCATTATCAGCGATTACATAACAACAAAATAGAGGCTGTAACGGCCCCAAAACCTGGAGCCTGTGGCAGAGCAGCCGGCGCCGCTGTGCTCTCCGTGCTCGCAGCACAGGAGCAGCCCAGCGTTTGCTCTTTCCTTCTCCCTTTTCACTTTTCTTTTCCTCTCTCTTGCACACTTTCTCCTTCTTCTTTTTTCCCCCATTATTTTCTCCATTGATCTAATTTGAGTTTTCTGAGGTAAACATGCGCCTGTCCTCATGTCGGGTGTGCACAGCCCATGCCGACAGCTGCTCCAGTGTCCTTCCCAGCCCACGAGCCACCCCTGTGCTACAAGTGGGCTCCTTCTCTTCCAGGCCTGGCCTTCCCTTTCTTCCTCCGCGTCAAGTTTCCCCTTGCAGTGGCTCAGAGCTCATCGGTTCAGTAGGGACGTCGTCCTCAAGCCGCTCTTGGAGTGACACAGTGGGCAGCCCCAGACAGGAGCTGTCCCCTGCCAGCCACCCTGTTCACTCAGCATTTCATCAGAAATAAAAAGACAAGTTAAGCTGTTTGGGCTTCAAACAGAGGAAACAATGAGGGGAATATGGTGAGAGAAATGATATTTCTCTCCTCTGGCAAAGGGGCACGTTGCGAGTTGGAAGGAGTGTGGGGGTGGGGAGAGGGAAGGAAGGTTGCTTTATTTTATTGATTTAAAAAAAAAAAACACACACACACACACATATCCCACAGGCGCCAAAAAGCACAGGGCAATGATTAATGTCCCCTCAGAAAAAGAAATTATATAGAATAAATTAAACTACTGTGGCAGCAAATTGAAAAATAAGGATGTAAATGAGGTTTGAATACTTAATATCTGAGAAGGGGAAGCAAGTCCTGGGCATGGAGAGAATGGCGAGAAATTGCCAGCGATCCGAGTGGCGACGCTGCCTTCGTCCCATCCAGGAAGCTCTCTGCAGCGCAGGGCAGGAGCCAGTGACCAAGGAGCTGGTGCCAAGGAGCCATGTGTGGCTGGGCTGGACTCGATCCTCATTTGCCAGTGGCTGGGTTAAAAGTTAATTGCCCTCAGGTCAGTCTGTGACAGGAATGAAGGGAGTGAAATATATGCATTTAAGACAGGTGACAGGAAAGCCATGGCAAAGACATACTGTTTCCACACTGGATTTGTCTGCAAGAAGAAATCCTGAGCCACAGGCCTTATTCCAGGGACTTCCCCAGTTCAGCTCTTCAGCCAGGCTGGACAGACGACTGTGCTCAGAATGGGATGCAGGACACCATTTTGCCACATCTGACTGCAATGACTCTATTACACTTGCTAGCTGCCAGTTTGTGCTTCACAGGCACTGCATGGTAGAGTCACCCTGAATGACAGATTAGCAGGTCTGCAAAAATCAAGAGGTGGTTTGGCTCCCATCTGTGGCACCGATATTTTGCATTACTGCTGTCAAGTCGCTTTTTCTTTCCCTTGTCCCATCCCTAGCAGTGGAAAATAAAAGGCACAGCAATATCTTTTGCTGGAAAGCACAGAAGAGACCTAACATCATGTTTAGCAAAGCCTTGGAGTTGTCTGGTAAGCGCTGGAGGTGAAGAAGGCTCTTGTGGGAAATGTGTCCTGCTGAGGGCCTCCATATGCAGCCAAACTGCAGGCTTGTTTTCCATATTAAAGATGCAAATGAAATATTCTGATTACAGATTAAACATTTTGTTAAGATTAAAGCAAAAAACAGAGCACAAAGATCTTACTTTGAGCTCGCTTCTAAGAGCTCACTGCAAAGTGACAGTCCATTGAGGACAGGAGAGTGGAAAAGGTTGCAGATACCAGACATTGTGAATAGTCACTGTGATTTCTACTTCAGGCTGTATCTCCTCCTATCAGTGAAGGGAGAAGCAGTGGAATATGGAGAGAGAAAACCCTGTCTCTCCCAAGAGTGGGGTAAGGACAGGAAAAAAGTGTTGCAAAATCAGTTCCTAGGCTGGGAGTCACTGGCATGGGGACTGCATGGACCAGAGGGGCTTTTCTGGGAAAGACCTGGCTCCGGGAAGTATTTATGAAATAAGAGAGCCAGAACAGGGAGGGGGGCAAGTACACGGATAACAGCCTGGTGCTGGTGTTTGAGTTTTGTCTGAGGGGGCTGCACTGAGTGGAGCTCCTTCCCCTGCCCCTTCAGCTTAACCTCAGGCTTGGCCATTAACCTGACCCGATGAGAAATTAATATTCCCCAAATTGCCTTAGAGCTGCTAGCTCCAGCTTATTTTCTTTCCATCTGGCTGTGGTGGAGGAGAGGCTGTCCTCAGCTTGCTGCTCAGCTGCCTCTGTCTTTTTTATCTCTCTTCTCTCCATCTCCCATTTGGTCCTTTCTATCTCTCCAGCCCCTCTCTGCTTCCCTCTGCCAGTGTGTGTGTGTGTGTCCCTCTCTTCCCTTCTGTCTTTTTTGTTCATATATATTTAGTATTTATTTACAAGCTTGATTTTTTTCCCTCTGAGTGAAGCCAGGCATGCACAGAAATCCTTAAGATGCTATAAAGCCGCTGAGGTATAAAATGGAAAGTGCTTAGCCTGCCTGTACAGAAATATCTCACTGCGGCGCACTGGAAGCCACCGAAGCTGGGCACTGTAAATCTCATAGAGTTTAGCTTGTTTGTTTACACCATGACGACGATCTAAAGAGAAAAAAAGAGAGAGAGACTGAGAGAGAGCGAGAAGGAGAAGCTCTCAGTTCCCCTGTCAGGCCACTCCACAATATCCTTCCCAAACCGTGTTTTGGACCTCATGAGCATGTTGCCTCCCAGCCGTGCAGACAACACTAAAGCAGCAGCTGGTTCCCAACCCTGGTTGAAGACAGCTCAGGTGAGATGAGGGGAAAATGACCTCTTTGATCCTGCCTCTTTCCAGGATGCACATGGACTGGCAGCGTGTTTCCCAAAGCACAGCTGAGAGGATCTCCCACCGACCATCCAGGACAGATTTCTTGCTTCTTGTTTGTCAGTCAGACATGGTCTCCTCTGATTGCTCAATCTCGGTCCAAGTCATTTGCTGTGACCACCCTGAATAGCTAGGAAAGATCTTCCTAAAAACCCAGAAATTCTCACTGGAAAAAAATGGGTTAATGCAAATCTGGTCTTGAAGAAAATAGGTTCAAATTCATACTCCCTTGTTATCTAGTACAAACCAGGGAATTCCACCCTCCCTGCAGGAGATGGACCTGGCTAAAGGTGCCAGAACACCACGTCTGCCTCCTGGCTTTCTGCAGACCATGGGGGCTGAAGCATTTGGAGAGCAGAGCTGGAGTCGTCACTTCCCTCTGGGGCAGCCTGGGCTCTGACACATGAGAGGAAGCAGAGCCACCAGCAGCAGCACCACAAGGCCTGTCCAGGGAAATCCTTCTGGCTTTGCTATCAGTCTGCATGCAAGTGCCCTGTCCAGACGAAGCAAAAAAAGAGAAAGTCTGAGTTCTGCATCTACTTGGCACACCAGTGCGTTTGTACCTCTTCCCATGGCTGTCCATGGAAAAGACAGCTCCATCCATCCTCTCCCCAAAAGGCTGCAAGCATGAAATCTATAGATAAACAGTTGAAAGTGGTTGTTGATTCAAGCTCCTCCGTGCTCTTTTATTCCAGGAAGCCGCTACACTTCCCAAGCAATGGGAGAGGAACTAGGAGGAGAGCGCTAGCCATTGCTTAGGGAGCCAGCCCGCCTCTGATGAGTGCAAAGAGGCTGCAAGAGGGCTCTCTGCAGGAACATGGATGGAGAATGGTCGTATGGTGGGCCCCGGCTGCACGAGGTTTTTGCTCCTGGAGCCAGAAGGAACAGGAACTTTTAAGTCCTTGCTTGCAAAGCAGATTTGCACAGAGGCTGGTTGGCAGGAAGGAATGTAATGTTTTTATAGGACCCACAGAGTAGAATGACTTATCTGTGTATCCTGATAAATCTCCCCTCCTATGGATGCATGCCTGTTGGGAAGATGTTCCACCACTTCTGGAGGAGAAACTGGGTCCCAGCACAAGGATAAAGACCTAACATGCAGCAAAGTGGGGTCGCTGTTGAAATCTCTTCTCCCTGATCTTTTGCTGAAATTTTCCTTTTTGTTTGCTTTTCTCTTCCTTCCCAAATGGCTTCTAGTCTCATCTTTAAGGGGGCATGCCAGGGCCCAGAATAGGGGTCTCCTCAGTGTTCAGAACAGGCCCCAAGACAGCTGCAGTAAAAGGGATGCTGCAATCCTAAATGCCCTGTGCGCTCTACATATTGTGGAAAAAGCTGTTGCATTCATCAATGTCAGACGCAGAGTTTGAATAAATTTGAATGCACTCAAGCGTGTTCCCTGCAGTTTTCTATAATATCACTTTCCAGTTTGAATATTTCACTTACTTTTTTTCAAATTTCTTTTTATCCACCAGTTTTTCCTCCTCTTCATCCTCTCCACCCCTCCTGCCACCTTACCCCACGCTCCAGGTTCTTCTGTTTGCAACCTGAGCAGCTGGGCAAGGGAGCCATGCTGCAAGCTTCCTTCCAGCAGTGCCCTCATTCCTCACATGGTGCATATGCCTTCCCAGCTGCTGGCCAGTTTGAACATCTTCCTACCACACAGCAACACCCCACACAAATCTGCTGGGAGCAGAAATGAAATGTCTGTGAGCCACCAGTAGGGACTATGACCCATGGGGCACTCACAAGTCGTCGTCTGGCTGAGCCCTGCATGTTGTGAGTCAGGGATAACAGTCATATAGTGCCATGAACCATTAACAGGGACCCCAACCACAGGACCTAAAGGTTAGAGCTGGACACCAAAAAGTGGCAGGTCTGAAACTGATCTCCTACTGGCTTTGCATAGTAGTGTCCCAAGGTCACTCCATGGCAGCTCAGAGATGAACTGAGCTCATGGCTTCTTTCATTTTCTTTTCCACCAGCCTGGAGTAGATTTATCAGCCTATTTCTTCTTCCACAGTCCAGTTTGTCACTTTTGTAATGGAAATTATGAGTGTGTGGGTAGATCACTAAGGTAGATGAGCTAAACAGACATGCTAAAAGGTTAATTATAGTCTCATCTAAACAAAGAAAAAGAGGTGCCTTTTGTTACCCTCTTTTTGGGCTAACTTTCCTTGCATTTTATACAGGTAGGAGGGGACAATGAAGAGAAACAGCTTGTTCCAACTGTGACCAGAGGAGGCACCTCCAAGACCTGAGCTCTTGCTCAGGACTGTGTGTCCTGGGGACAAAGAGGGGTGCGTGTGGGCTGGGGATGAGGATGGGAGAAAGGGCTGGAGGCATCAGGGAATGAATGAATTCTGCAGCTTGTATTGAGAATTCACTTCTCTCCCTTGTAGTGAAAACTCTATGATCTTGTGACTAACCACTTTCCCCTTTCACTGTTTTTGATTTATATCCCATTACTTCGCCTGTTTGTGCCTTGCAGACATGAATTTTTTCCCTGACATCTCCTATGCAGCAGCCACGTCAAAACCTTTGATAAAATAATAGTGGTAAGACGTTTGCATGGCTGTTTTTATGTTTCCAGGGATATAGACATCAATTAAAACTCTTCATACAATCTGATCCGTCGTTATTAAAGGCATTAATACTGGCCCGCCCCTCAGATTAGGGGCTGCTCACCGGGCGATGGAGGAAAGCAGGGAACATCGTCCGCGTGCGTCCCCTTTCTGCTTGTTCCTGCAGGGCTCTAGCTCTGAGCGCAACCGGCACAGGCTGCTGAGTAGCTGCACCAACCTGGAGAGGGGTGGCAGAGGGCAGAGATGCCAGAGTTGCTTGAATACATGCCCCGGAGGCTGGCCAGAGAGCACAGCTCAGGCTGAAGCCATGTGGTGCTTCGTGCTGAACCTCCACGCAGGGAGAAGCCACCTCCTTCATCAATATAGTTGAAAGAGACCCAAAATGAAGAGGGCAAGTTGAGGCATAGATAAAATATGTAACTTTGACTTGGCAATTCCTTTAGCATTTCCTCATCAAAGATCTCCATGTGATCTCAAATACTACAGGCATTCTCTTTATCCAGGAGGAAAATGTGGCTGCATGGAGGAGATCCCGAGTGACACAGGCTTCCTTTTGTAGGGACACCCTCTCAGTGCTGTTAAGGGACTATGACTAGGGTGACTTAATTGTCTATGGATGGAAATCTTCCCTCCATGAGGGTCTTTGAATCCCCATTCAGAATAGCAATGAGATGTAGGAAACCTTGTTTAATGAATAGCACATTACAGGCCACTGCTACCTCTGCTTTATTTAAATTATTTCTAGTATTTCTTTTCTCTTTCTCTTTTTTTTTCCCCTCCTTAACCATAGGAATTAAAAAAAAATGGTCCTTCTGTTTGGCCTGTCCCATGAGAAAGGAGGGCCAATCTAGCTGGAAAAGCACCACAGAACTACCCACCATCTTCTCTGCTACCTCCTCTTTGCCTTCCACAGGCCAGGCCCCAGACACGGTGGCCAAGAAAGGGCAGAAGAAAGGCAGTGATAAGATCTTGGGAGACAGACCCTACCAGCACCAACAGCTTCCATCTAGGTGTCAATGCCTGGAGATACACCAGGGATCAGCAACAGCGTAAACCCCGGGAGGGGATCACTTTTCTTTTATCCTGTTCGTAGGGCATGCGAGCATATCAACCTACCGAGTGCTTGATGTTGGTAGACCCATCAGGGTTAACGTGGGGAAAACAACCTCAAGTAATATTGCCTCCCTCCATTTTAGGCTGGAAAGGGAGAGATAGAGGAAAAGCTCCCCTCCCTCATCGCAAGGAAATCCCAGCCAGGCACCTCAGCACAGACACTCCACCATGCAGAGCTTCAGCTCTCTATCTAAGATAGGCAGCACCAAGAAAAATTGACCCCCACCATGAGAGCAGCAGGGCAGCATGGGGAGGAAATTGGGGGGCAAGGTGTGTGCACATGCTCCATTTTGGTGTGTCTTTGAAGCACTGGTTTTCCATCGCCCAAGGGGAGCCAGGGGAAGCATGTGTCTCTCAGGCACACAGCAGCCCTGACTGGGTAACGGTGCAGAACGTAAAGTGTTGTCTATTAGGTAGGAGACTGGTTAATACAAAGAGTTGTTGGTAATAACAATGTCCTTTCAGCAGTGACAGAGACAAAGTACCTGCATGTGGCGTGTACCACTGTGTGCAGCGAGTGATGGTCGCAGGGAAGCTTTGGAGATCATTTGAATTTCACATCCAGGGAGAGTCGGCCTATCATTAAAAAACCCTAATTTCAGTGTCAGGTGGAGTTCCAGGTAATCGATCATGGTGTCAGCTGATACAGGCTCTCCCTGCCTCCTTGCCTTGCCTCCAAGTCAGCCTTGTTTTTTTCCAATTAAACTTGTTGCTGGGATCCAGAGGGAAGTGAGGGAAGGCAGGCCAAGCAGCCCCATTCCTCCTGGGAAGAGAGGGGCGGATGGGGCCAGGAGGGGTGGCAGAGGGCTAGTAAGGGACAAGGGCAGGGAGCAGGGTGAGTAGAGGGAAGGGGACACAGACAAAATGGTCTTTGCTGCTTGGTACAGGAAGGGGAGAATGGGCAAGGGACTCGGCCCTCGACTCCACAAACACCATCACTGCTTGGGAAGGTGTTCAACAGCCTCCATGCGTCACTGCTGCTGCTGAGCCCTGCCAGCCAGTTTTGCTGCCTCCTGTACCCTCTTTCTGGGTTCTGTCCCAGCATCAGGCTCCAAACACTGCTGTGGAGCCACAGGATGTGGGGGGTGTCACCCACCACACACAATCTCTTGCCTCTCCTTCTCATACTTTCCCTTCCCTGTCCCCACGCAGGCCCTCCTCACCAGGCCCTTTCATCCCCCAAGCCAGCCCTCCAGGGTCCATCCCTTGCTCTCTGGAGTTGGAGTTCTCTTTAATGGATAGCTGAAGTATCCGGTCTCTCTACAGTTTCAGTTACCAGGGCAACATTTTTGGCAAGAGAAATTTTTGATCACAAAACAACCTTCGTTTTCCCCCAAAGGCCAAATCTGCATGAAGAACTGTCATCGACAGAAACATATCCTGTTTTCCATTATATTTCACCGTAGTTTTAAAACTCATGCCTGCAACCCAAGTTGACTGAAGAGGCTTCAAGCAGGAGCAAAAAAAAAAATCAAAAATAAAGCAGATAAAAATGAGCTTTAGAAAACTGAAGAATCTCTTAGAAGAAGAGCTTCTAATTGTCACCGACATTCTGCAGAATATCCCACTGCAGCCCTCCTACATAGAAAATACATTGATTTAAAACACTTCTACCTGCTCAGTCCTTTTTTTACAGCCAAGTTTTAGGTGCACTAAGAAAGCCACTCTTTACCACTGATCTTACACACAGATTAGAAATATCAGCCTTAAGCAAGACAAGGACTCCATGTTCCACACACCAAATGAAAGATAGATCTCAACCCCAAAAGGTGACAGCAAACAATACCAACCTACTATCCAACAGGCAGCGCACAGACTAAGAGAATCAGACAACTTTATGTGAGACTAAGGGGCATAAACCCAACAGGATGATTCACAGGTGGGATGCAGTAGGGCTAAGTAATGAGGAGCAGGGAGTTTTGGGACACGATTGCCCTGGCGGACTTCTTATGCTCAGGATTTTCATGCTCAAGTGATTTCTAAAGACACAGTAAATAGGAGAAAGGTGGCTCTGATGGTCAGCATGGAGTGAGCCAGGTCTCACAGCCAGAGTTCACCAGGGGCTGCTTGAAAGGGTCACTTAGGGTTGAGCAGCAGGATTTGCAGTGAGGATGGTCAGCAAATGTTAGTCTCAGGGCAATCATAAAACTGACCTTAGCTGTGGGTGTAGGCACAGAGTGAGAGGGCCCTTGAGGAGGAGCACTCGTTGTAGGTGGATCCGTGTGGGCAAGCAGCTAGATTGGTTATCTCTGTAGCGTAGGGACACTGCCCATCTCTGCCCAGCCCTCTCTGACTTGTCCAGGCACCCACATGACAGGAAAAGGTCAAACTGGTCAAACTGCAGCATTGCAGAAATCTGCTCTTTGTTTCCAAGGAAGAAACTGGGCAGCAGGAAAGACATTGCTGTAAAGCTTAACCATAAAGCTGGGCAGGGAGCCCAAACACAGAAAGTTGAGGTTAGTATCAATGACAGTTCGATCAAAGGTCACTGTGGATCAGTAATATCTAGCCAAGACTGAAAATCTCTCATGCACAGTAAATTGGCACTTCCCTTTGTGCCAGTACTCCTGAAGGACAGCACATCCACTGTTGGTGGCGACTTCAGAGGGGCACTTCAGTGTCACTGTGTGCTGAGTGGGAACCCAGGCAGGAACCTGCTACTCCCTCTTCTCTGCTGAGACCAGGGCCAGGTAGGAGGAGCAGAGACCTTCCTGCTGCTCTTCACACCTGGGAGCGTACAAGGGCCTTTCCTCCCAGCCACCAGATCCTCCCAGGATGACTTCGGGCTACTCTTCATCTTGAGGACTGTCTTTTAGGTTCAGGTCTCTTGCAGCTCACAGTTTTGCTTAAGTGGTGACAGTTCTCATATTGTTTATGTCAAGACATTTCTCATTGTTCAGTCTGGATGGCCAGGTACCATTTACAACCAGGCTGGCTGCAGAAGGCCTTCAGTGCTGAGCCTGGGCTCACTGCACTAGATCCCTAGCCCGTGATCTGGACTGAGCTGCCAGAGCTTTGACAGCACAGATGCTACTGATTTTTGCAGGACTACAAGACAAAGTGGATAGAGGAAGAACACAGCTCAGTTCCTATTTGCAAGGTATATGAGACACTTCTAGTCACATCTGAGCTTGCTGATCTGCGGCCAGAGAAAGTAATTTCTCATCTGGCTCTGGGGTAGACGTCCTAGCCTGAAGTTGGCCAGGTGAGTGTGGCAAGCCCTGGGTTGCTCCTTTCCAAGATGTTCACACATTCCAGTCCCAGCTTACCAGAAAAAAATGGAATCTGCTGCAGCTGCACATAGGGCTGGAGGCACTTGGTTCCTGCATGATGCTCAGAGGAGAAACCAATTGCCTTTGCTTCAAGGTCACAAGGCAAAACATAAAGAAACTATGTGCAAATCAAATAGGAGGCATTAGGAAATATCTTTGGAGAGAGCACAAGTTTCATCAGGACTCATATGGACTAAGATGGATACATCTGAATTCCCCCTCTCCCATCTCTCTCTGCCCCTTGGGTAGCTCTGGTGGCTCCCAGTTGAATGCAAGGTAGCATCACCAATCCTGGTCCCACCTGAGAGCTCCCTTGCAAAACAGCTGGCAACAGCTGTGGCTTGCTGAGAACACCTCCAACCATGCAGGTCCCCAAAGGACAAACCTCAGCGATAAATGCACTGGCTGAGGCTCAGCACCTCAGGGCTAGAGCCATGGCCCTCTCTCTGTTCTTCTTCACATAACTCTAACAGCACAGGCAGGCAGGAAAGGCAACTCCATTGTGCTCTGTGGCTTCCTTAACACAGGGGACATTTTCCAGGTGGCAAAGGTTCCTCTTGCTTTGAGCTCTCAGAGGAGGGCAGGCTTAGAAAGGGAGATCTGGAAAGAAGGATGGGGCTGTGACTACCTAGCTGGAGTATACAAAAGTGACAAAGCATGCTCACCTCCCCATTGGTGCATGCATACCTGTACATACAGATGCAAAACATATTCCAGTATTATGACCTGGGTGGGGGACATTCATGCTCTGAGGTTAGTTTGAGCTCAGCCAATCTTTCTCTGTGTGACCATGGGTGAATCATGTCATCTCTGGGTTTCAGTTGCCTCTCCTCTGCACCGGAAAGAGATGTCCCATCAATTTGGTTTGCCTGTGTGGTCTCTTCGGTGCTGAGAATGGTCCCTATGGCCTTGTACAATGGCCGAGCACCCTGACGACCGATAGGAGCTGCTGCAGTGGAAACAGCAGCTCTGGCACATACAATAATGTGTAATGGGAGAAGGTGAGGCAAGAGCTGACAGTCTCACCTCCTAAGCTGATGGCAACAGCGAGAAATCTCTCATCATTTGTTCCTTCCTTGCCTGGCACTTTTGCTTCCCTTTAAACGGAGTTTATCATGGTGCAATGGGCTTTTTTCCAAGTTAATGTCTGTCAGCTCCAATTTGTTCAAATGACCTTCCTAGGCTCTGGGGAATTTAAAAAATAAATAAAGAAAGGCTTGCTGTAGTGTTTAGGGAGGGCTTTACCTGACAGTCAACGATAGAGACACCTCGGAGCCTGTGAGAGCGATGTCCTCCTGGGACTAAGCCAGGGGAAATGGGCTGATTAGGAAAAAAGATTTGGGACCCTGGGGATGACTGCTCAGTGGCAAGAAGGGCAGAGGTTAAGTCACAGATATGGTGCTGCTGCTTATGGGGAAGAGAAAGAACATGCTGGCACTCTGCTCCCTGAGCCTTTCTCCAGGTCCTATCCATCCCATGATCAGCAGTAGTGTTGAGGCGATTCATGCAGTAGCCCCCAAAGAACCTGCAAATGCTACCAAAGAACCTGCAAATGCTACAGTTCAGTTGCTCTTGTCTTAGTCTAGGACAACCTTGTGTGAGCAGTGTTCTTCCCACTGACAGATCCCAGAGTTGCCATCCCCTCCGGACTGGTGGGGCTGACTCAGCTCCTGAGAGGTGGCAGATCTCACCTATGCCTTGGGTATACAAAGGTGACAAAGCATGCTCAGCTTTGCCTTCTGAAAAGGCTACGACTACTTTGTCAAAATCTACTCTAGCCAGAGCAAACTAGATGGGAACATGCATGGATTTGAGTGTGCAGCAGTAGTGGGAGAAAAACAATTTCTGTGAAAAGAATTAGGCAAAAAAAATGGGGTGGAAATTTGGTCTGTGAAAGGTTCAGCACTTGAAATGAGGAAGAGGTACAGGAGCAAAGAGAAAGGAAGAATGAGAAGGTCAGGTAAACGCTGTTTGAAGACAATCTCTTGGCTCCCTTTAATGGAGGCAGATTTTGCAGGGTCCCAGGAACCCTCCTGAGCCAGCAGAAAACACACCAAAATCTCTGTTTGGCCAAAGCCACAAGAGACCTGAAAGCAGGGGGACTTCGGGAGCATTTCACAGGGGTGTCACAGCTGGAGGTGGGCTGAGACTGCAGCAGGGTCCCAGGAAGGTCCAGTTAAGTCAGCTCCTACTGGCTTATTTCTTCCCATTCCTGACAGTGCAGAATTAGCCACATCCCATGACGTAGCTATGGCTTGAAAAGCCTACTCAAAGTACCTGAAGCCACACATTGGCCATTGCTAGTTTAGCAAGAGCAACCTGGATGTTCTGGTTTCTTTTCCTGGCTCTGACATGGAGATGCTGTGAGAACTCACGCATGTCACTGTGCCTTTGTTTGGTTTGCACAAGAACTGTCTCTCCCTGTGCATTTGCACAGTGTCCAGCACAAAAAGGCCTTTGTTCTGCAAGGTGCTGGGAGGCAGAAAGTAATAATAATAATAACAGTGATAATAGCAGTGATAGCACTGACTGAGCTGTTTGGAATTTCTCTAAGCACCATGCCAGGGAAGAGAAAGAAAGAATTTCAAACTATTGCAATGAAAGAATAGGAAAGGTCATCTGAGATTTAAGCATAAGAGTGACTCTTAGTATAAAGAGATCTTCAGAGCAGTTTTGAAATGAAAGCCCTTACACTGACAGCACGTAACAATGCTGGGATTGCAAATATGCCAGCACAGTTTTCAGCCCTCAGTGCATTTCTGTAGTGCAAATGAAAGGTTTGTTTTGCCTTGGCCCTCCCATGGTCCAGGATTAGATTTGTTGATGAGTCCTTACAACTGTGGTTTGACTGTCTCAACTTTCAACATCACCAATGAAAAAAAGAAGAAAAGAGATATTGCCCTAACGAATTCTCAGAGAGGGGAACTGAGCATAAACAAGTATGGCAGTACCTGCTTGAGCCTTCAGGCAGCCTAGAAGAGCAGCTCAGAAAGGCACGAGCTTCCTACACCTGCCTATACGTCAGTTCTTGAACTTAGTGCTGACACCTTAAAAATAAATACTCACATGGCTTTCCTAGCAGCAGATTTCTGCAGATGTAAGTCATTTAATTAGCCCCTAGCCCCAAGTTGCCTTCTGCTTCTCTCCACAAGGCAAAATATTCAACTGCCTTTTCTTCAACAGCCAAACCAACCCCATATCTTTCATGTTACAGACATTTAAGTTTCATTCAAAATGAGGCAGCACTTCAAAGCATAGGGACAGCAGAGAATAAAGACTTTACCATCAAATTCAATAAGTTTAGGAATCCTGGAATGATTCTATTTCTCATGTTTCTGTTGAGCTCAGCTCGCCTCTCCTGGCATACAGAGTGTGCTGCAGGGCTGCCCGTGTGCCCCCTGCCCCGGATCACCCCAGGGCACAGCCCAGATAAACGCAGTGCTGCGGCCCTGCTCGGGCTGGAGGCTGCTGCCTCACCAAGGGGAGGCAGCCGGGCTGGAGGCAGAAGGTAGGATGCTACTGGAGGTGTCTTAGTGAACTCTGGACTGGCTTTTAGCTTTAGAAATTGGGGTTTGCATTGGGTTTACATTATATTAAACTGCTAAGAACAGAGTTTAAAGCTGAAAGGAGAAATCCTTGGATTTAAAAAATTGTTGAGTGCCTTGTTCTCATGTTCCCAAGCCTCTGGTCATGCAAACGAAGTAAGATTAGCCCAAGTCTGAGCAGAAATCCAGTCCTGGCTGTGCTTATTGCCCTCAAATTATTCTCACTATGTCCCAGTCTGAGACACATCCAGCCCTACTCTCACATCTCCCACTTCTCTTAAAAGCCCCATGCACTCCTGTGCCTCACTGGGTCCAGTAATCTCTGTCTCTGTCCCATACAAATCTCTCTGGAGGGCCATTCCCACCCACATTTGTCTGTCCTTTGCTCTGTCCGTCCCATCCACCTATCCATCCTCTAGCTGTTGGGTTGATCCTCTAGAGCAGTGAGCAGTCTCAGCAAGGAGAGCAGCACCAGCCTCCCCATTGCCAGCTCAAGGCTCTCTGCCATGCAGGTGTTTTGGAGGGAGGTTCCTCTCCAGAGCAGCAGCAGTGAGGCCCTGCCCTTCAAGAAGGAGGTTCCTCTCCAGAGCAGCAGCAGCAGTGAGGCCCTGCCCTTCACCCATACTCTTCCTCTGCTTCTCTCTGCTGTTGAAAGGTGTCAGCCCTGCAATGGTAGGAAAGGGGCCAGCAGGGCTATGAGCACACGGCAAGAGAAACCTCCGTGTCAAGGGTTTTCTCCCTTTGCATTTGCTCCCAGGGAGTCTATTTGGCAAAGTCCACTGCCCTCCCTCCCGTCGCCCTCCCTTTCCCCACCAGCAGCCCCCAGCCCAGCGGCAAGACCAGGCTGGATGGAGAGCCTTTCTCTCCAGCGTGCCGCACTATGACAGATGATTGACTCGAAACAATATCTAAGGCGATCAGGATAAAGTACCGACCATTTCAAGGCTCAGCAGAATTCAAATTCTAATTAGACTTCTCACCACATTCCAAATAAAAATTGTTCCCCTGATATCCTTTTTGCCTATCAGGTGTCTCTCCCTGATCGCTGGAACAAAACGCATAAAGAAAGTGATTAAAGCCATAACAAAGGCATAAAATTGAAATTATCGCTGGTATCACATCTGGGAGCAGAGTGTGTCACCACACTGTCCCCCTCCCCCTCGGAGCGCTCCCTCCCCAAATAGACACACACACCTCGTCCCCACACATCCGTCTCACCTCCAACGCGAGCAATGGACTGGGGAAAGGGGGCAGAGGGAATAGGAGAAGGTCTCATTCCCAGCTGGAAGTTGTCCCTTGCCGTGGTATGGAGTGGCTCCTCAATCACACCCCCATCCCGCCTGGGGCTGGACCAGTGCCGCAGCCCGTGCAAACTGCCCTGCGGACTCCAGCGCTGCTTTATGAGGATCTGGCCCATGGCATCTGCAGACGCAACACATGCAGGTGCCTGAAGCCGCACGCCCAGCGAGAGGAAAACACACAAGCACAGAGGCCTGCTCGCTGCCAGGGGCTCTCTAACGCGCACACAGACAAGCCCCTCTCTAGGGCAGGCCCCCTGCACACACGGATGCTGCCGGGGCTGCAGGGCACCACACGCGCTCCAGGAGAGCCCTCCTGCCCGCTGCTCTCTGTGGCACAGCCTGAAAAAATGCCACATGCACACACCTACAGACCACACCAAACACCTAGACGCCTGCTATCTATTCGGTACGCAGACACAGAGGGGTATAAATCAGCACCCAGTGGAAGAGCCCCCCATGTGTTCCCCGCAACATGTGTAAAACACACACATGGATACAGCACAGCAGGCAGGGCAAAAGGAATGATGTACATGACCATCCCTACCCCAAGGGACTCCCCAATACACCTGCAGTCCCAGCACGTGCCTGTAGAGATACCTGGCTACATAGGTCTTATGCAGATTTTCATTTTTTTTTATATATATATAAAATATATTGCATCCATTCCTGACATATGCGCATATAAATGTAAATTCACACACGAGTATTTCTCAGTGTTTCATATCATCCCTGTAATTGACTCATGGCACCAACACATGCACCTTACGGTACATGTATGTGCACACACTCGTGCATTCACATTATCACAGACCTCCATGATCCCGGCAAGAGCTCCTTCGGAGAGGCTAAAATCACATGCAGTCCGTTAGGAGGGTAGGAGCACTAGCCTGATCCCTCTCCTGGCTTTTACACGGATGTCACGGGCTCCAATGGCCCCACTGCAGATTTACACCAGCCTCAGGAGAGTCGATCCCCCCATCCCAGCCCGGCTGTCACCCAGAGCTGCCCGAGGACGCTCCCGTGCCATTTACTGCAGTGGGTGCCGGTGCTGACGGTGGGCGCCTGCTGCCAGCCCGACCCTTTCCCCCTCCTGGCTCCTTGCCCTGTCTCATCTCAGCTCAGGATACCCTCACGAACAGGCCATTTCATTTTTCAGCTGCACGAGGGGCCACTCCAGAAGAGAGTTAAAAAGAGAGAGAGTGAGCGAGAGAGAAAAGGAAAGAGACTAAAGCGATATAAAATTAAAAGGTAAAAAGCAGGAACGCAAATGGGAGAGAGCTCTTTCAGCTTTCACATTATTAATGACTCTTCAAAAAATCGGCGAGTTTTCCAATCTTCTCCGAGAAGCGCTTGAAGGAGCTCACAGATGAAACTGACCTTCAAAATGTTCTTTGGTCTTTAGTTAAGAAATTCGCTCGCCATTATGGCATCATTAGGGAAACAAGGATAAAATTACTCCATGGTTAATGACCTATAGTATCTCCCCACCAAAATTTGTTTCAGATCTAATAAAACTGTGCTTAACACACTCGGATGAGTTATGAGGACTGTTCTGCAGGGTATTAAAATGTGGAAAATAGATTTTCCGAAGCTGGGGGGACTGGACTTTTCGAATCAGATAGCAGAATGGAATTTTCTGGGCAATAAATTCTTCCATGTCTCAATTTCATCTCGCTCTCGCTCTCTCTCTCTCCCTCTCTCTCTCTCGTGCTCTCTCCCTGAAATGCTAAAGCAACATGGAAATCTTTAAAGTGCAGAAGCTTATATAAACTTTACCTCCCCAACCCCCAAAATTGGGCCCCCACCCTTTAATGCTTTTTTTGTCTTCCATCTGAGAAGGAGGCATAATCCCTCCATCAGGAGAGATTTGGTATCATTTATGATGCCGATTCAGCTGCGAGGCCCTTTTTTGTGTTGCAGTGTGGCATTTTGGACCTCACGTTACGCCACGGACCGTGCACGCTGCCGTGCGGGTACTCGTGCACTGGGCTAGTGCGAGGTGGGGGGCACTGGGGAGGGCAGGGCCCTTCTCCATGTGCCTTGTGCTTGGCACGGGGCACTGGGAGAAACAAGCTTTGGACCAGCGCCAGGCATGTCCGTCTGCATCTCTGCTGCAAAAAGATACCCCCTGCTCACGACTCCCTGGAAAGACATCGCCTGGCCCCTGCGAGGTTGTACACATGGGAACATGCTTGCACATGCGTGTTGCTCCAGGGGGACACGCACATGCACGCCTGGACAGCAGCAGTCCCACGTGCCTCTCCCTGAGCCTCAAGCACAGACCGGTGCCTCCCCACAGACCGGTCGACAGAGCCCGCGGATGGGCAGCGAGGGGCAGCGCCGGGGCCCGTCTCATCTGCCGTTGCCTGAAGCAGGAGCCAGGGACTCCAATGGTGCTTTTAGGTTAGTGAGGGCTAGTTACTGCCGCTGAGAGAGGTGGCTTGCGAGGTAATGGCATTTTGCTCTCTTTAAACTTTAATCTTTCCTATTAATTCCCTGCAACTGGAGAATGTATGAGAGTTAATGTTCCATGAACGTGTTTCTCAGCCGACAGTCTCTTCGAGCTAATTACCTTCAGGTGCTAAATGGAGGGAAATTGCAATCCATTTGGATGTGAAAAAATTTCGCCTTTCCAATCCCCTGTGAAACATTCTTTTTCCTGAGTGTTGCAGAAAGAATGCACTTGGCTTCTTTCTTTTTTTTCATGTTTTCCTCCCCTCCCCACCCAAACCCTCCTCCGCCCTTCCCCGAACCCCCAATGCTTACCACAACCCAACGTCTCTCAAAGACTCCGAGTACTCCAGGAGACTCCATGGCAGGCTCAGTGCAGGGGAGCAGCATCTTCAACACAGTCAGGTGGGACAGCACAGCAGCCAGGGAGAAGAGAAAAAAAATATGCACATCCATGAAATCCATCCGCACAGCAAAAACATGGAGGGGAAACAGAGGAAGGCAGCAAGAGACTTCCTTTGGAGGTCTGAAGTTAAAGTGTATTTACACGCTTAATAACACGCTTATTACAGCCATTTCCCAGTTGTTGAGTTTTGAATACAGAGATAATAGAATTTTACAAGCTACATAAAGCCATTATTCTTTTGGATCCAGAACTGGGGAGGGATTTTGGTAGGACCCACTGAGGAGAGAAGAGGGTAGACAACCAGACAGAAATGGGGCTATACACATTCAGACTAGGCCTGGAAATCAGTGTCTTCACGTATGCTGACCAAACTGGAAAGAGAAAGGCAGGGTATGTGTGGATTGTCATAACCGCAGGCACTGGATGGCCAGCGCTGACAGGAATGTACATCCCCTCCATTGGGAAGCCCCAATCTCACAAACCACAGTGGTGGCCACCTGATGTTGGCCAACCCCAACGGAAGCCCTTGCTGATAGGTGCCTCCCCCTTTCCCTTCCACCACGGAGGGTCCAACACCAGTAATGCCAGGCAGACAAAACTCAGTGAGGACAGTTCCACCAACCACAGGGGCTCTGGGCCATGCCCGGCACCAGCAGCTTTGGGATCTACTCCCTATTTAGTGCTTATGACACACTGACTGTTTCTGTGCTATGTTGTTTCAGAATCAAGTGCAATAATCATCAGGAGCGGAAGTCTTTTCCACAATAACGTAAATATACTCCAACTGGGAGTGGTGTCGCTTGAGAAAATTCCTTGGAGCTTTGCTGAACCAGCAGGATGTTCTTGCAAGATCATTCAAATGCCCCATTTTTATGGCTCTGCTCATAGTCCAGATGCCACTGAGAGATACAGCTAAACCTGCACTTTGTCGGTAGGCTGAAATTGAAAACGTTTATCAATCTCCGTAGACTCAAAGACATGCTGAATTCTCCGAGCGTCATTTGGACCATTAGTGAGTGAAGGTGCAGATGGTTTGCTATTCATCCCACTGGTTCTCTGCAGAGACACTTTCATTCTGACACAGGTGTGGAAAGCTTGTCTGTACACTCCCTCCACATAAAGCAATCCGGAGCTACTCTATCTTTGGACTCAATCTGAATTAAAATCATTTGATCGGCTGCCCCACAAGTATTTTAAATCATTCTTAGAGTACTGAAGCAAGAGAGGCAATAGCAGGGATGCAGCACAGAAAGCATAAAGATGCTCCTGCACACTGGAGAGAGCTGTCTCTGGCAAGGGTCACCAGAATGTCATATGAGATAACAGACTTTGAGGGGAATTAATGTTGCTGTAGGGAACTCCAGCAGTGTTCAGATCACCCGCAGGGGCCATACCCTCTCTGAGGAACTTGCCTGATCCCTCTTACTGGCAAGGACATCTCATAGCCTCCGAAGGATTAGCGCCGCAGTTTACAGTGGGATATGTCAGTAGTCTTATCCCCAGCAAATAACAAAGTAACTGAGGTGCAAAAAGAGTGAGTGATTACCCAAGGCCACCTGAAAAGTGACGAGAGAACAACGAGCTGAGCCAAAGATCTCCTGAAGTTCCAAAGCATCCTTGCTGCCTGTCAGGCCAGTGGCACAAGTGGGTATTTCTGTAACCTAAGGATTCAGACATTCCTTCCCACGTGTATCACCCACCTACCCATCTCTCTGCCCACACACACTGTACTATATACTCCAGTCTGCCCAAACACTTCCCACAGCCCTTTGAAAAGTCACTTAAAAACTCATCCAGCCATCTGCCTTTCTCTATAACTCCATTGATTTGGCACTCAGTGAGATTTGCAGAGGAAAAATAGCTTTCTTTAAACTAATGCCGTGGTCTTCCATAAAAAAGTTGTTTTGTCTTCTATAAATTTCTAAATCCTCAAAAATTTACTCCTTTTTTTTTTTTTTTCTTGTGAGAAAGAGAGGAAGGGAGGCAGAAGGATTTTCACAGGCAGACAATAATTTCAACAGCACTATCAAGGGAAAGCATTGCTTTTATCACATTTCTCATGGCAATTCCCAGTATTTACTAGTCAACAGAGCCACTCTGACTTAACTTAATAGAAGTAACAGTGTCTAACATAACCCTTCAACTTCAGTCCAAATAAAACTATCAGCTGAAAGGGAGAATTTTATCTAGTTAATAATCTAAGATATTGCCCAGTACATTCATAGAAGTGCAAATAGTTATCAGCTGCACTAACTCTTATTTAAGATACTAGACTCGGGACCCAGGTGGAAATGAACTGAGGCAAACCCCTGCCCTCCACCTCTGCTGTATTTGCACATAGAAACTCACTTTTTTGTTCCTGACTGCCTCATTCCAAATTTACTTTGTTCTTTTCTTTATTGTTTTGCTCTTGCCTACCACTTTTCTTCCCTCCTGCTTGCTCTCCTTTCTTTTTGCCCTCCTTTTACAGTACCTCTGTTTCTTGCCCTTACCTTTCCACCACCCAGCACGAGGTGGCCAAAACTGAAGTTGGAGCCCTAGCAGGAACAGCACAGAGCTAGGTGGTGCCCATCCTGACAAACAACAACCCCACCACTCTTCAGGGGCATGAATCATTTAAATCAATAAACTCAGGTGTGCAGGAGCAGGAACGTCAGCTGCTGCCCCTCCTTATGGGGGCTGATCCATACCTGCCTGTAGGGAGCGTGCAGTGTTTGAAATGCACATCCACATGGACCCAGTGTTTTCACGTAAGCCAGGCAGGAACTTCCTGGCTATGTGGCATTCTGCAGAAAAAGATGGTTTCTGCAAAATTTAGGGGAACTTCCTCATTAGCAAAGAGAAGTTACCATTCACTCCAATTTCCATATGTTTCTTTTCCAAATAGATCAAAATTTGCCATGCAAAACTCCTTTCAGTGAGGAAAGGCTCGTTCTAGATTTTCCCTTCTTTTTTATCCACTTTTGAAGGCTTTTTTCCCCCCAGTCTAGTATTTGAAATATTGGAAAGTTACTTAGTTCCCTAACAAGAGCTTATGAGAAAGAAGGAGATCTTTTTTTTTTCCCTAAGTGCTGACTGTGTTGCAGGAAATGCTATCTGTCCTCCATTGGCTGCTTACTATTTAACATTTCTTATTTCTTTTAGTCACACTATAGATATTCTTAAAATGACGGAGTTTGAAAAAGCAGAACAATAAAGACTTTCTATTTTTGCTCCTGCTATTCCCCCTCTGAAGCTAGGAAAGTGTCTTCAAGTTATAAAGAAAGAATGGAAGAACAAAATCAATTCCCTGCCTACACATCCTTTCTACTTAGTGGAAAAAAATGGGGAAAGCAGGAAAAAAATGGAATATTTTAGATACAAAAATTCATGCATGCATCTTAGTACACCAAAGGCTGTATGAACAGCTAGGAGAATGATCCCACCTAGGAATGGATGTATATAACCAGTGATGGCTTAAACACTATCTATTAACTTCTTTAATCTGCTTAAACCCCGCTGTGGCTAAATCAGTATAACCCCCCTCAGACTGTGAACAAAGTCATACTGGTATATGTGTACCTAATACCTGTGTTGCTTAATTTCATGCCTACAAGAGAATAAAGCTACACTGGTATAAAGTCTATTTATACCATCTGAAGTGCTGGAGGGAGAAATGTATAGTGTTTACTTTGCTGCTACAGTTAAAGTCTTAAAACTTCTTGCACAGACAATGTGTAAATGGAAATGCTGTCCATCCACACTTTCTTTTCTTCTTTTCTCACCTCTTCTTTCTCTCTGTGCTTATGTCAGCCTTTCCTTCTCTGGAGGGAGATCCCCCTGCGCTCGCGCTTTCAAGGAGCTTGTTGAGCCCCTGTCTGCATCTCTTGCCAAAGGACTGTCCAGTCTCCCCGTGCAGTCACTGAGAAGACAGTGAGGATGGATCTGTCCTCCATCCCTTCGCTGCCAAACAGGCATGAGGGCTGAGCAGTGCATATCTAATGCAAGCATGTGTCTTGCTAGCACAGAAGGACTTGGGGCTCCCTGTTCTGGAGAGAGCTGAGCCTGTGCTTGATTTTAAGCAGGCAGATAGCTGCTGAGCTTCAGATGCACAGACTTTCATACTCTGCCTTAGCTTCCGCCCAGCTCCAAAACCAGCTGTGCCTGCTTGCTTTGTTTTAAGATCAGGGACCAGCCTGGATTTTGGGGAGGAGGGAGGAAATACAGCTAAAATCTTAGCAAAGAAAAGGAGGGATGCTTGGAGAAGTTTACTCACTGGATAAGAAGAACTAGGGGAGCTGAAACTGCATGAAGTAACAGAGTGCCCACTTTGTTGAAAAGGCAATTCCTGCCCTAAAAGCTAGGCCCTGGCTCACTCCCTTTCCACACCTTGTCCCTTTAAGCTGTTTAAATTCCAAGCTTTGGGTGGTAGAGATGGTCTCCTCTGCAAGTGAGTCGGTGTAGCACCTGACGCCTTGGGACTCTGACCTTGTTTAGAGTTGCTGCTCTAATACAGCCCAGGGGAGGTTTTCACTCAGATCTTTAAGGAGATTCAGAGTGGCAAGAAGGAATCTGTGATTTAATAACACACATTACAGTTCAGAGAAGCAGCTGCTGCAGCTCAAGCAATGAAAGATGAGGAGACTCTGGTAAAGTCTCCAGAAAGATATTGGCATAGTTAGGGCATCCTTTCCTCTGAGTCCTATATGCAGTGCAAAATAAGGGAGATACAGAGAGTTAAAAAATAATCTCTTTTATCAAGCAAAGGAATCTGTTTCCATGCAAAAAACTCTGCACCCTTAAAGTGGATGTGAAAGATGTCTAACCTTTTGACTGTCCCCTCCATTTTTAAAGATGAACATAAACTCACCCAAGATAGGTCTCAAATCTGGGTTTGTGGGCAGCAGATCAGACCAGAAGCTTTCAGGCCAAATTCATCACTGAAGAGAATCCATTGACTCCTAGGCTGCTAAACCACAAAAGGGATCCGCCCCACTGTTTTTAACTGTACTCACAAACCCAACTGCAGCCTGATGAGCAGAAAATAAGACGTTACCAGAACCATGTACTCCTCTATCCTCTAGAAAAGAAACTGGCTGGACTGATCCCAAGGCCATGTTGTTTGGGGAACTGGGAATCAGGAGTAGCCCAGATGTCTGAGGGCTGTTTAGCACAAGCATCAGGTCTAAAGTACTGTGACATCCAGGATCAGTTCAGCATCAAGTGATTTGCTCATTAATTTCATCTATAAATCATGTTCCTGCTTTTAAAATGGCAAGGACAATAAAACACACAGTAAAGGGTAAAAGACACACACATACGCTCAGGGAAAATGTTTGCAAAGACAACCTTTTAGGTATGAAGATAATTTCAAAAATTATACAGTGAGCATGTAACAGCTTCCTAGGGAGAGTGATCACAATGGCACAAGCAGTACAACCATATCAGCTTCATGAGTTCAGGGACTCTGCTGGAGCTGGCAAAACGCATTAAAGGGCTATCTAATTCACCATTAAAATACAACTATTGTTGGGAAGGAATTTGGCATCTTATTTATTGCCATAGCACTTTAAGTCCACAGCACCTGACCGTATGCTGAACTCCTACCATATGCTTAAGTCCATCTTTGTGTTTGAGAAACTCTTGAGCCCATGCTTCTTAAAATAAAAAAGAGCATTTGCAAATGCACACTCCTTTCTGGAATGGTAAGAGTTAAATATGCAGCTCTCCTACTTATGTCTTTCCATATTTAAATGCAAAAGAAACCAAACCATAATCATGGATGAATTTTAGTGTGATAAGGATCAGTATAACTTTCTTTCCCACTTAGAATTTGCAACAGTTTGAAAACCTTAGCTGAATCTGATGAGCAAAACAGTAAAATTCTTATTATAACTTACATGAACACACAGCTTCCTGTGTATTTGTAATACACAACACATGGTATATAAACATTTTATTGCCAAACTGAGTACTAAATAATAAGCTAAGATGACAGAAACATAAAGGTCAGCGCTAGACAGCACTCAAAGGAGTAAGAATTTTCAATAGAGTCCTTGCTCGTCAACCCACTATGTTTCTGAAGTAATTTGGCAGGTAGGATATATGGGAATTACTGAGACATTTTGGAAGTGTGGCTATATTTATCATGGTGGGACCTGGGTGTTGATGAGGGATTTGGCCTTTTTATTTTCAGGGCCTACATCAAAGCTGAACTCAGTTAGGAGTGCTGAGCCCTTGGACATTTCTTTTGCTTTCTAAGAACTCAGCAGAGGAGAAAATGCGTTTCTAGGGGGTGTTAGCAGAGAAAGAGAGAAGGGAGAGGTTGTTCTGGTGCCGCGCTGTGGTGCTGTGCTGTGAGATATGGGAACAGCAGAAGGGAGCACAAGGCAAGCAGCAAGTGTGAGAAGCAGTGATGCTGCAAAAGGCCTGCCCTGCTTAGGTCAAACACGGCTTCATTTGGCTGTGCAGCCTTCGGCCTCGGGGTCAGCCTCCTGGCCCTACATCGGGCCACCTGGACATGCAAAGGCTGCCCTCAGTCTCCAGGCTAACAGGAATTACAGGGAGTCAAACAAGACCCAGATCTCTGGGGACACAACGGGGAAGAAACTACATTAGGAGGGAATTTGGAAAACACCTGGACAGCATTTGAGGTGTTCATCTGGCACAGGATTATTGGCCATGTAGTGCAAGAGCAGTGCCAGTGACCAGGAACTTGCTTTCCCAGACAGAAAGGTTGTCAGTTCCCCTTAGATTTTTCCCAAGCGTGTTCCCCTTAAGAGGTACCCTCCTCTTTCAAACAGCCAGGCAGGCCAGGGTTGCCCTCACAGTCCCTGCCAGCAGTTGTCACCTGCCAGCTGGCAGGGGCACCCAAAGCAGGGAGGCGGCTGCCTCGTGCCTGAGACAGGACAGTGAGAAGCAGCAGCACCACAGGTGCCACAGCACCCTGGTTACCCACAACCAAGGGCAATGGGAAGTTGCTCCCAGAAAAGAGGGCAGCCATTTTGATTAGAGTTGCCTGAACACAGTGGGAAAGCCTGCAAATGGCAGAGAGCAGAAGTCAGCAGATGGACACAGGCCCTGTTTGGTGTATCTGAGCGCTAAAATAAATCAAACTGTGCAGAAGAGATAGTGAGTGGCCCCACCTGAAATGCTGCCCTTGGGACCATCGCTCTCCAAAGCGATGAGCAGTGCTTTAGACTCCTGGGTTATCTGCTGACACCTGCCCCAAAGGAGGTCGCAGTTCAGGCTCCTTCATCTACAAAAGGAAATACACATTTCACTGTATAAAAAACACCCTAATACAAAGCCTGTCCTATCCTTAAGTCAGACAGACTGGCCAGTAGCCTAATATTACTTTGTCCTGGTTAGGGTGCTGCAATCAGTCACGGAACATGTATTGCCCCTCAGTGGCAGTTCTGTGCCTTCTTGTACTGGGCTGAAAGACAGGACATGGGAACAGATGACGTGGGGGCTCCATGAAGGGGTTGGAGGTGGCTGGGAGGCCCTTCACTGGATTCTCCTATAACTTACACACATTCTGCTAAAAATGGCTTTTTCTTTCACCTGAGCTGGTGCTGCCACCTCCCTCTTTCTCCTCTGCTTGCGACAGACAGCTCAGGCTGTGGAGACACAGCGTGGAGGTGAGTGTGTGTGCCTGTGTGAGCGTGTGCGTGCGCACACGCCTCTTGGTGCGATGCCTCTTTCCTTGCCAAAACATCTCCTGCTGTTTATTTATTTATTTCTCTCTGATAACGGAGGGGATCGTGTTTCCGGAAGAGTGCCAGCAGATGATACGAGCCCAGGACTGATACTGCCAGCAAAACCATGCCAGCCCTTTCTGCCGGAAAAATTTCATTTTTTCCAGAAGGAAGCCATGAGTGTGAAGCAGAATCCAAATCCGATTTCTCGGCATTTTTTGTTATCGCTCAGCAGCCCACCAGGTGGGGCAATGGAGGGAGCTCACTCAGCTGCAACTCAGTGCCTTAATCCAATTTACAGCTTCTCTTGGAGAGATAATTACAGCCCTGAAACCAGTTAGCACTGTACAAAGAGGCTCTCGAACCAAAGCCTCGATCCTGTCTTTCAAATATTCACCTAGAGTGTCAGGGATGCTTTGGAAAGGGAGGGGGACACTTGAGCTAAGCCACTGTGAAAAGAGAAGTGTGTATACACACCCCTCCCCAGGACACGTGCGCCTCACTCATACCCACACACTTTTCCCAAAGTCCCCAAGGGAGTAACAGCATGGGATTTCCACTCCTCAGTTTTCCAGCACTGGGAAGTAGGAGATTGCGAAGCCTTGCCTGCAAAGCACAGCCTGGCTGAAGGGGCAAAGTGATGCCAATGATGTGGGGAGAGAAAAGGCCCCACCTTTCCTTGCCCACAGGCACACCAGCACTCCTATCAGTTGTTTCTGGCCATCCTGAGGAAGCCAAACTTTTTTTTTCCCCTCCAGTGAGGCTACTTGTTTTAATACAGAGATACAGCTTTTCTTCACAAATCCAGCTATGAAGAGACGCCACAAGCTTATGGGACCTCAGGCACTGAACAGGAAACTCCTGCTGTTGTCTCTCTCCTTGCATTTCTCAGCATTAGGGCCTGAATTTCATGCACCCTGGTATCCCTCCTGCTTAGCCTTCTCATGCCTCATGCTACCAGTCAAACTTGGCTCTACTCTGCAGTGCTGCAATGCCTGCCTGGTGGATTCAGTGGTGAAAAGAAGGACATGGGGTGATCTGTGCTCCAAGCAGACCTCCAAAATCCATGCTTCCCAAACTGCAACCTTTATCCATCACAAAACCCAAAGCCTGCTATATCTCCCCTTGCAGTCACAGCACTGTCTAGTGCACTCAGGAAGGAAAATGGAGAAGCTGGGCAGTCACAAAGTCAGTGTGTTAGATCCCTTTAAGATTTCTTGTCATACTACCACGATGACATACAAGGCAAAGCACATGTTGAGAACAACAGCCAGCATCTACCTGGTAGACACTTGGTGATGGACACTTTGGACTCAGGATGCATATTAACAGGAATGAAGCTTGGAGCTCCAGTGAGTTTCATTGAGCCACATCAAGCTAATTCATAAGATGTAAATTAGACTCCTCTGGCTTAAAGATCTTGATCTTCATCACCCTGATGTGACTCTGGAAGACCTTCCCTGTAGCTGATTTTCATTCTGACTGGCATAGCCCAAAGAACCCAATGTGTGGGATTTAAGCATCCAGGAAGTGTAGAAAATACAGATTTGTGGTGATGAGAACAGTGGCTTGTGTATGAAAAATTAGAGACCAAAACAGAGCATGTATGTAGTATTCCGGGGAGTACCCAACCCCCCTGGAGCCTGCTTCACAGCAGAGGCCAATCTGTTACGACCAATCAAACAGCTGGAAGTCCTGTTCTTGGAAGTCATGTACTAGGTGCAATTCTGGAAGGTCTCCAAAAAAAAGAAGGACAGCCAGCATTGCTGTGGCCATGTCTGACTTGAAGCATCTAAATGGAGTTTTCCCTGCCTTCCCAGAGCTGAAGCAGGCAGATTGGCTCCCTGGCAGGACATCCTCTCCTGACAGGGCAAAAAGATCTTGGGAAGTCTGGAGGGACAGAAGAAAAACAAACCTTTCCCTCTCTGCTCCTCTTCACATGAAAACATACAGCTCAAAAGAGTACTTAGTTGGCATCCAGGTTCAAGTCCTCATTCTTCTACTCCTTTCCCCTGTTCTTGGCCAAGTCTCTCTGTTCAGCACCAACAACTAAAAGCAGGCACTGTCTCTCACTGGGTGTGCCTAAGCTGGCAGGTACAGTCAGAGCCGAGCTCTGAGGCACAGTCATACACAGGAGAGACTGGAGCTGGCTAGGTTCAAAGACAAGGCTTATTAGCTCTTGCGTAGCCCGGTAGGAATGCAACTAGACACAGAAATCTGGTACAGGGTGAATTTCCTTCCTTCCTTGAGGACCTCTGCCTGAGGTTCCTTTTGCAGTGCAAACATGCCTTGTAGGGGCCTGTACATAACAGGAATGAATGATGGATGTTATCATGCTTGGAACCTCCCAGCTATTACCTGGACTGGGTCTGCCATGTAGAAGCCTGTATTTACTCTAGCATGAAAGGAAATAGAAGATCTGAGATCTCTAGAATAGGGAGAGACTCAATTTGGAAAGTCTTTAGCTTCTGGAACATTTGTATTAACATCTCTGTCTTGCAATACAGTTCCATCTCCAAGCCTCAGAATGCCTATCTGCTCCGTATTCGATATTCACACACTGAAGCTGCTGAACTCTTCAGTTATCTGAGTAGGTCATCATTCTGGCAGTAGTGCCAATGCAACGGCCATAAATATATTGCATAGGAACAGCTGCTTATATTTCCTAGCAGCATATAAGCATCTAATCCTCTTAGCTTCTTCGTCATGCCTTTTGCATAATATTATTGTCCAGTCATATCAAACACAGAGGGTCTATTCTGAACCACAATGTTCCCTTCCTTTGACTCCAAGCTTCTGAATCAATACTCTGGCTGTGGTGCTTAGCTTTTCCATTGACTGCTTCTGCAATGTTTCTGACCTGCTGAGAATGTGGCTAAAGGGCAGCTGGAGATTTCCATACTAGTGACCTTAGTGTCGTTCACCTGAAGCATTGCCCACAGTTCATGGGGATGCTACCCCTTGTGCAGATAACATCTATTTGGTTTTCATAACCACAGCTCTGTCAGAACCAGTCATTGTCCAAGGGTGTAACAGGGACATACAAATCTGATTTGGATGTATGGAAACTGACTAATATCTGGAATTCCCTGTAATAAAGAAATCATTTCATCTGTCTTTCTAATGCAACCACCACTAACACAGGACACAACCACCCCATTAGTAGTCTACAGTATGGATCCTTTGGAATTCAGAAGACAAATGAAGTATATTGGTCTCAGCAGTCAACAGGGTTGAAATTGTGGATCCTTTCACTTACAAATATTTGATATAGGTGTGATTCTATGATATCTGGGGCATAATATTTAACTGCGAGCACCAGAAAGACCCAGGCACATGGAGTCAACATGCTTATTTTGCTAGGGCTCAGAGACTCTCTTAAAGGAAATCAAAGCACTGGACCAGTGTTGACCCAAAGGGCAAGGAAGGCATTAGCACTCTGCCATTTATTCCTGTGAAAGAACCACAGCGGAGGCTGTACCATCTTCCCTACTACAACACAAACTGCACCCCAGACCAAACTGCCTCAGGAAGGCCTGGGAGACTCTGCAGTTCTACACTATATGATGGCTCAGCAACAACTCTGACCAATGACACCACCTCCTGTGGAAGACAGGACATGGGCTCCTCATCTCATACAGAGATGCCATTGAATATACAGACAAAATTAAAAGTCAGTAGTTTTGGAGTAAATGACCTGGCCTTTTTTTTTTTTCCTCCAGTTGTTGCTTTTGGTTCTAGGGGTTTTATTTTAGTTCTTTCACCACCAAAGAAACTGATTTGTTACTACAAGAGGGACTGGACCCTGGTGGGTAGTGGGACATGTATCCAAAGCCAGCATACCATGAGGCTGGCTTTATCCATGACCTTTTTACAAATAGCTACACATTTTAAAGAGTTTCCTACATAAAGCCAAATTCTGAATGGCCTGATCTTTACAAAGTATCAAAAATCTTTTATCAGAATTATTTGCCTGGATCAGGGAGGCACATTTAATAATCTCTGCTGGAAATGCATTAACATGTAAAAGCCCAAGAAATGGAGAGCTAGAGATTAGTGAAAAATTAAAGATGAAAACAAAAATGCAAATAGTCACCTGGTCAATCTGATGACTTCTAAGGGCATTGAATGCTCCCAACTTGTCACATCCAAAAGTTGCGAATTATGTAGTCCAAAAGTACATATTTTGTAAGAATTACCACTTCTTACTCCTAGGAACAGGGAGGAGTGGTGCCACTGCACATTTCTGGTCACTTTGTGACACCTTCTAGGGACAAATGCATTTTCTAAGCAATGAGAGCTACCCCAAGAATGAGTGCCCTCAGAAATGCTACAGCAAAGGCTCCTGACCTCTGCATCTTATATGACTGCCTCCAAAACTCCTTTGACTGGTGTAAACAAAAGACTGAGGGGATTTTATTCCCTCTCTCTCATTCTAGTCTAAATCAGGAATATTCCATCAAGGACAACTGAGCTGCACTTGAGTAAAAGAGGGCGCCACAAAGCAGCTGCAAAGCAATGGTCAGATGGGTCTTTATCATGATGCATGTGAATCCTGGGCTCAGCTCCGGCTGGTCCCTGTTGAGGTACTGACAGGACCACCTGGTACAAAGCTCTTGCCTTCTCTCTGGCTAGCAGCACAGCCCTCCCCAGGCCTGCTGCCACCGCTGAGCTGTGCGGCTGAAGGGAATGGCACATTGAAGCAATTTGCCAGGCTGCGTGACAATTACTGACACAGATGCTCCTGTGTCAATATGGGCTCTTCTCTCCGTTCTGGTTACAGCAATGGGTGTGCCTGGCGGGGACTCCTCTCGGTGCAGGCCAGTAGGATTATGGAGTTGGGAAGAGGCCATGTCTGCCTGGGAATATAAGCAAAGGATCAGCCTCATAGGTCCTTCCTACTTGCAGCTCCTCCTCTGCTTGTCAGGGTTTCCAGCTGCTGGCCACCCCCAATGCACATACACATGCACATTTTCTCCCTACGCCCATCAGTCTACTGTGCTCTCTCTCTGCAGTATGTTTTTCTTGCTGCCTTTTTGGTGGTTAGGGAAAAGGGAAAGGGGTAGTATCAAACACCCTTCTTATGCCCAAAGCTGTCTTTGCCCATGACCCCTTCTTTTAGCTTTCTCTCTCCTCCTCCCATTGTTCCCTTTTAATTGACATATCAGTCATTGCCCAAGTGTCAATAAATTAAACTCTCCACAGATGGAGGGCAGAGGGCAGTACTCTGCCCCCCTGGCATTCCCATAAGGAATGACAGACAGAGACCTGCAGAACTCCTTCACCTGCTGTGCAGTTCTGGGATCCAGTTTCCCCTGTCAGTTTTTTGCCTGCCATTGAATTCTACAGGCTTTGGCAGGCAAAACCCGTAAGTATAGGGAAGCTACTCACATCCACTGTTCACATGCTATCCAATTCCATCCCAATGGAGAAAGGTTATCAAGTCAAGGTAAGGACCTCAGCCAAATGCTGTTAATGACCAACATGTTGCCATCATGTGGCACAACTCTGTCTCCTTCTAAACAACCTGGATTACTCCAAGATCCCCTGGGAACTGGAGCACTCGCTGAGCAAGCCTATATAACAGCAGTTCCCTTCCCCGATTGCAGTTTTGCCAGACTTCTTCCGGCAAATCTTGCTGAGGTGGTTTGAGATTTTACTGCTTCCAGTTCCTTTGTCTTGTTTGCTACCCTATTTTTCCTGTCACCATCACAGGAGGGAACATGTCCCTCACTCTCAGTTGGAACAATTGAGAAGCAACTACCTTTTTCCACATCAGATGCATCTCCAGAAAAGGAGCAATAAAGCCAGGAGAGCTGACAGGAGATAATGCTCTGTCAGATCTTGCCCTGGCAGCCTCTCAGAGCCCACAGCCATGAACTAGCCCAGCCTGACAGAGCCATACCAGAATAGTGTCTGGTATGCCAGGTGACACTAATGACACCTGCCTGACACTTAACACATGCCGGTGACACTAAAGTATTAGAGCTTTCAGCCCTCTGAGGAGGTCAGAAAATGGGGCTACCTCCATTGCTAATGCTGTGCCAAACTGAATTAGTCATCCTCAGCCCCAGAACAACTTCCCTCTCTTCCTCTTCATCACTGTACAAAAAGTTGCCCTGTCCCTTTAAACATGGTGCATGTACCAAAAAAAAGGAAAAAAAATTGACAAGCTCTCTCACTCTCAAAAGAGTGAGAAATTTTCATTGATTGATTTCTTCATGGCTTCTTAAACAGATAATTAATTCACCGTGAACCTGCGGACACACCGTCGTGAGTCGTTAATATTGTAAATTCACATATACTTCAATAATCGCCTGACCCCCCCGTCACCCCGAAAAACAGATAGCCATGCAGCAAGGAGGAGGGGAATGGGAGGGAATCGATTTTCGAAGACATGAAGGGATCACCCAGCAAAGGGAAGCTATTGATTCTCTTTTATAAGACACCGCTATAATATTTATTCTTTTGTAAACAGAATTAACCCAGCATCATGGGTCATTCCTATCGAACAACTTTCCTCTCATGTGCACAGCAATGCTGATTGTATCAGATGAGGTAGAAACATCCAAACTGCACCACCCATTCTGGCCTAGACCTCAGCAGCAGCTCACGGTAACTGATCTGACCACCATGGCACAAACCCAGCTGGCTTTGAAGCCACTTCTTAGCTGGCCACAGCAGGACTGGGGCTGCTCAGGTACTTGCAGCCCAAAAAGCAGCCATGCTATCTTGACTGAGTGCTCCTAGCAGTTAGAAGTCCCAGGCTCTCTCGCACCTGAGTGGGAGATAACTGGGGAGTCCTGCAGGCTAGAAACACCAACTGGAGACGTGGGGCTGAAGGACTCTAATCTGTCTTACAGCAGTTGATAGAGCAAGAGAGTAAGAATTATAGTATGAAGAGGAATCTTTGTCCATCCTGTAACTCTCTCTCATGCTAGAACTGTTTCTGTGTCTTCTATAGAGTCCCTACCACACACAGAAACTCATATGATAGACTGGGGCAGTAGCTAGTGTAAAGTCTTCACATTCACTCCTGATAGCAGCTAGAAAAGAGTCAGTCACTGAGCAGGCTGTTACTGAGGGTGTTACTGAGAGCTTCACAGCGAAGCACCTGGGCTCTTGCAGCCTCGGGGCTACCTTCTCAAGTCCTGTGCCAGCTACTAGCTCTTAAGACTGAGAATAGACACTCAGCTCTCCAAGGCAAAGAGAGTATACAAATGGGCTCAGTTCCTTCTGCAATGCAGTCCTGTAGTATCGATATAGTTTTTTTTTTTTTTTTCACAACCTAAGGCCCAGGTTAGCCTCTATGCTGCTTTGGGGTTGTGTTTTGGCCACATGATGCAGCAGAGCATAGGTGAGAGTATGTGAAGATCTCCCTGGCTGCAAGGTTAGGAGCATGAGGCTGTTTCAAGTATGACAGGGACAAGACACTTTTTCTTGAAATCCCATGAGGCACAAAGTGGAGTAGGAAGAGATGCTTATGGCCTGAGGAAAAGCTACTGGCTTGTTTTTCTTGCTCAGGGCAAGGAGAAACAGCCCACAGATGATTGGCTTTCAGGGCAGGTAGTCTCCAAGCTCCCATATGGCTGCTGCTGAAGAAATGAAAGGTTGTCTGGCTCACACAAACCCACTACTGGCAAGATGAATATGGGGAAGATGTAGTAAAGTCATTTACAAGCATGCTGGCTTAGCTCTGCCTCATGCCAGCACACACTATAGTTTCCCTTAGCTTCAGAAGGAGGATGAGGCTGATGCCAAGTCTCTGAAAGAGGCAGGTCCTGAGGAAATTCAGACATAAGGTGGCATCTACTTGCATTCAGAGAGAAAGCACAGATATGCCAAAGCAGTGCTGAGGAAACTGTGGGTATACTACTAATATCTGTATTCCTTCTTCTTCCACTTGCCATTTTTGCCTGTCAAACCTATTCTGAAACCCAACCCAAAGTCAAACTTAGGTTGTTTTGAAAAGACAGCCATCCATTTCTCAGTAGACATCAAGAGTAACACACAAGAGGCAAGAGGAGATTTCTGGAACAAGTATCCCAAGAAAGAGCCAACAAGACAACACAAGGAGCAGAGATTTATTCATGGAAGGATCTATAAATTTTGAGACTACTTTCCTTCCTCATATTAATCTGCGTAAACATAGCACCCTACTTCTCTGTGTAGACTACTCATATAGGGTCACTCAAGTCTCATAAAGACACATCTACACTGGACACCAAAATGTGGGGGTTTTTTGTAGCAAAAGATACAAATCTTTGCTTTCCATACAAACACATTTGAGATCCACAGAAATGCAGGGAATGTGGCTGTGAAACTAATTCCTGTCTGAATTGCCTGTAAAACACCACCCTCTTTTCCAAAGCAAAGACAGAAACTGTAATAAAACAGACACCAAATGAAAGGCAATTTTCAAGTGGTGTTTTCTAGCAGGATCTTCTCAGGAAGACATAATTCCAAGAGCTCATTTTCTGAAAGAGCTGCTATCTCATGATGTTTCAGAACATCATGAGAATGCAATTTAGATTAGTAAATACATACCCTATCTCAGACATCTTTCACTAGCCAAACAGAGGCCTACATACCCCAGAGCTTGTGGGGAGGCAGCGAGGGGTCATTTTCTTGGATGAACCCTTATGAAAAGCCAAAGCCAAACTTTGGCCTGAGCAGCACGGAGTCTGGCCATGGTGGCAGCGTGCCAGGCCTGGACTCACTCGCTTTGTCCATGCACAGAGGCCCCGCGCCTGCCCTCAGACAGCGCTCCGGATGCTCCTGGCCTTGGCGCTGCGCTTGGCTCCTTTCTGCCTTTCTCCTGTCCCAGCCAGGAGCCAGTGCAAGCTGGAGAGTGAGTGCAAAACTGTGTCAAAGGAAGCAAAAGACAGGGAGGGGGAGAGATGGAGCCAAGGGGGCGGCAGGAGCAGGGCCAGGCGCGGGCCATGACCGGTGTGGTGGGGAGCGG
>NW_010585380.1:822008-846236 GCF_000705375.1 Tinamus guttatus
AAAGGGAGGGTCTGTGGAGCAGAACTGGGAGCGATGAAAGGAGCAGGGATGTGAGGGCCCCGCGGTCCCTTCAGCAGCACCCGCCCGGCTGGCAGGGCCCTGCTGCCCAGGTCCTCCTCCACCGCTCATCCCCACAGGTATTCGCCTTGGCAGGGCATAGGAGCCAAGAAGCGCCAAGAAGGTCCAGGCCCCAGTGCCACTGGGCCAGCTGCAGGCAGGAGCCTGAGACCAGGCTGCTGTGGGGAGGAGGAGGACAGAAATAGCAGCCTCTTTTGGGTCACCTCCCCAGGCCCCTTGGCCAGACAAGCACCGTTCTGGCCTTTCCACTCCAGCAGTGCGCCTGAATGCGTTAATTAGCCCCCAAGCCCCACGTTAGGACACGCCACGTGAGTCATATGACAGCCATGAGCGTCTGGGCCTAACTGGGAGCTTCAAAGCACCACATTCCTGCGGCCGCAGCAGCGACAGGAGCGGCCAGACCAGGATAGAGTGCAAGCCGGGTTGTACCCTGCACAATGCCCTGCCTGTGCTGTGCAGTCCTCCTGAAAGGGCCCTGGAGAGGTGGCAGGAGGGGTATGCCCTGTCCTACTATTTTATAGAGTCAATATTACAATACAAAAGCTTGTCAGGGAGGGGGCAGTGAGGCAACAAGAGACCCGAGACTCATGGAAGGGCAGCCTACACATCACAATTAATTTGGGACTCTTTTCAAAACAAAAGCTCTGTATGGCTTTCAACATGTTTACACAATAGTGCATAGAAAGAGCAGCAAAGTGTCATCTTGACGGCTCCCCATCCCCTGCCTCTTTGCCATCCTTCCTCACAGTGGGCTTGCCCTGCCACCTTTCTTCTCAGCATCATCTCCTTTCTTTCTGTTTAGACTTTCTTACTCCAGATTTATATCTTTCTCCACTGCCTTGTTCACCCTTTGTTTTTTAGGGGCCTCTCACAGCCTAGCTACAAGGCATCCTCAGGTGTGACTGCCCCATATGCTCTAGCTTACAGGTGCTCAGCACTGGAAATCTCATGCCTGTGGGATGTAGTGACCAGAAATTAGAAAGTAGGCTTATTTCTGGCTAAGGGAAGAGACCACCCTAGCTCTGGACCCTTTGCCCTGGGTTTGAACATCTTCCTGTAGCAGAGGAAACACTATCACATGTCCAAAAGTGGGTGCTGCAGAAAGAGGGGCAAGGACCACCATATGCTTCAGGTCCAGCTAAAGATTTTGGCTTGCAGCTGGGTCCCTAGGTTAAACTGTGGCTGCACCAAGGCTACATGGTCCTCTGAACCTTAGGAGCAAGACAGCTCTGAGGCTTACTAGCTATAGTTTGCCTAGCAAAGGGACAGAGAGAGCTATCAGAGTTTCCTATGTGAAGATCTAGGGCAAGTGTTTGGATCATGACTTCCTTTTGGCCCATGTCCTGCTTGGCTCCTGCAAATAAGAAGGTACCAGCCAACGGCTTTCATCACCTCATGGTCTTCATCATAGGAGCCAAGTAAGCCGCAGAGCATCTTGTTGCTTTCCTGTACTTATGTGTAATACCCTCATTTTTTCCCCCTCTCTCATATTTTTGTGCTGCCAGCATAAGGGGCCAGAGACTCATGACCCTGTGGTAAGGGTACATCAGTCTCATTCAGCTAACAGTTAAGTAAGGTTGACACAGGGTCTTTGTCCCAATACCAGTACAGAATAATTCACATCACTTAATTTAGCTGGCTATATTATCAAGCCAAAGGACTCACCAGCAACCAGACTTGCTGTCATGGTGTCCACAGCTCAATGCCAATACAGTGTATTATCCCTCACTGTCTCTCAGAAGACTTCAAGAACCTCACAGTAGTCAAAGCTCTTTACAGAAGCTTTGACACACCGGTGGTAAAACAATAGCATGATGCAGAGGAGTAAACAGCAAAAGATAATCCAAGGGCATGTGATTATCACGCTTATCTCAACTTTTCCTTTCTCCGTTTTACCTATTCAACTTTCAATGACTTCCAGCTAAGGGCCCATTTCTTACCTCTGTGCCACCTAGCCCAAGAGGTCCCATCTCACTCCAGGACCCTGAGCAGTAGTACTACAAATAGCTTGCAGGCCTCATGCAGAAGCTCAATAACCCTAGCAAAAACATAATTGCCTTCAAAGTTAGCAGTGCCAACATGAGACTGCCTCCAATTTGAAGAGCCTTTCCATGATCACACGCCTCACCCAGGTGCACATCTTTTGCAAAGGCCCAAGGGAGTGAAACAGCTCTGCAAGGCCTTAGGAGAAGGGAAATTGCTATCAGAAACTCCTATCGATTCCACAGCCCACCAAGGAGGCTGCTGGCTTCTACAGGCCATCCCCCATCTGTTGGAATAGCAGGAAGTTTTACGTTAGCAATAAAAAATAAAAAATGCTGGAGTCCAACTGGTGACTGAAGTCTGGTGCCAGGCTCCGCTGCAGAGACATCACAGCTGCTTACAGTGCCTGCTCTGAAAGAGGTGCTCATTAAACATTTGCCTTGGGTTTATTTTCCCTGTTTGCCAAACCCAAGCATTTGCAACAAAAACCTATAATGGAGGGCCACAAATCAAAAGTTTGATTTAATAAAAATAAATTTGACCATCAGACTTTTGGCTCTCCTTCTTTTGCTGTTTGTTTTAGCCTTTGGGGATTACTTTGAAAAGCTTTTCCTCTTGGACACATACGCTAGAAGTGGTTTTTATTTTCTGATCAAGAAAGTCGTGACTTTCAGATAATCACATGACTAAGATACAGACCTTACAGAAAAGGCTCCAAATAGTCCATTCATTCTTCAGAGCCAACAACACTCCCATCATATCACAGAATTACTTCAAAATCTAAGAGGAACTTCTTTATAAAACGGATTTTTCTGCTATTCACTTAGTCTTGTGTGTTTGTTCAGATATCAAGGCAATCTTAACAGTTGCATTTTATACTCGATCCATGAACACTGACGGACTGGGGCTGAAGAGTGGGTCAACAAATTCAACTCCCACAAACAAGAACACACATTGATTACAGGCTGCTCTAAGAAAATCTTTGAGCAGGGGGACAAGGATGGCAAAACTATGAGAAGAATTCAGAAGTACTAACATCCAGATTTTAACATGTGATCTTGAACAGGAGGGGAAGCCCATGGCCAGTGAGCCAGGCAGTGCTTGCAGCTTTTTATCATTCGGCTGGACAGCACATGATCTTTCTCCTCACCAGGTACCATTCAGCTTTACCCTGAATGGTTTGGAAAAAGTTCATTTGCCAGGTTCCCCACCCTACTTGGACTGGTTACAAGCACAGTCAGCACCATACCAGGACTGAGTGTCCATCGGCACTATTGACTTCCACCTTTACCTTTTCAGGAAGCTGGTGTTCCCCAGGAACCTGTTTTTTTCACTCACGCCATTGCTTGGACCTCATGCCTGAGTGCTGCTGTATACCAGAGTCCCATGTGCACACAACACTGCTAACACGCAGCTCTCTGAGGCCCAGCCAGCACCCAACCCCGATTGGGCCCCTGCACCCAACAGTCTGGCTGTCCCCATGTCCCCCGTTGTTGGCATGGTCAGCCCCAAGAACATCTCCAGCTCTCTGGGAACTCAGGAAGAAGCAGGACTCGTTCTGGAGATACGCTGTGAGGCCTTGACACGGATCGATCCACAAGCCGCCCCTGATGTTCTCCATTTCTGATTGCTACATTTTTTGTGACAAATTGATAAACTGCATCTCCACTCAGTTAAAGATTTGATCTCGCTCTCTTAATCCGCTATCAATAAGATATTAATCGTGCACCCGACCCGTTCTGCTCCCTGTCTGCCTGCAAATCCAATAATCATTTCAGAATTCACAGCCGAGTGGGGCACTCCCTTCAAACAATTAATTTCAGGGGAGTCTCATTTATTTTTCCTGTAACCCTCTCTCTCCCCCCTCCCCTGTTTGCTTGGCCATCTCCTTCTCCTCCCACCATCTACATGCTTTCCAGCTGAAACTCCTGCTCAGCAGAGACAGGATGTGGGAATACAACTTACAGTGGGAGCCTGAAAGATCCTGCTTCACTCCCATCCATTTGCTGCTCCACACAACCAATTAGTGCCCCACCTCCTCACCCAGTCTCCAGCCTCCAGCCTCACGTAAGGGGAGGACCAAATTCACCCCAGCACTGACACCCTGCATGTGCCAACCAGCCACCCTGAGAGCAAGAGGGCCACGTCCCAGTCTGCACAGGAAGGTGGTGAATCGGCATGTAGTAGCCTAGCTGGGTCCTGCAGATTGCAAAGCATCATCGCCCATACTGAAGTGTGGGCCCCATCTGTTTACAACAAATATCTGGTGATCTGATTGTGAACACCCAAGGACACTGCTCTGCCTGCTCTGTCCCACACCAAACATCTCTCTCGCTCTCTGTCAGGTTACTCTACTTGTGGCTCCAGGTTTTTAGCTGTGACCAGCGTAGGCAGGGTTTGTGCATACACAGAATCATGTGCCTTATGGCAGCCCAAGTAAAGGACAGTCAGGTAAGAAGTCTCTGTGCAGGCCACAGAAAAGGATGGCCTGATGACAACAGTTTTATCCAAGCGTGTCTCTGACATCTTCCCCTAGAGGGGCATGTTCCCACTTCTTGATTTGGACTTCACAGTTTCTGCCTTGCCCCCATGTCCAGACAGGGTTTCTTGGCTAGCCATGGTCTCAGGCAAGGTCTTATTGCACTGCACCTCTGTTCAGCTTCTTCTGTTTCTGCCATCTCAGGAGCCAGCACATTTCAGACCAGGCTGGTAGGCAAATTAGTCTATGCAATACTTTGCAGCCACAACATTTGTATAAAGGCCAGATACACAAATTAGAACATTTTGTGCCCAAAACTTGCTAACTGTCAGTGCTGAAAGACTGAACACAGAGCCCACAGGAGGTATTACAGAAGAGGTGAAGGCCTTCATTACCCCTGCAAAAAATAGTAGTGAAAAACCCAATAAGAGTGTTCCTCACTGACAAAGAGTTCCCTCCTGATGTGCTGCTTTTGCTCCATGCTTTTCCTTATCCTTCCCCTTTACATCAAAATCCAGCAGAGAGAGAAACCCCACGAGCAGAGGAGGGAAGGATGGGGAGAGTGGAGCCGATGTTGGCGACAGCAGCAGTTGGCACAGGCAGGAAGGGCAGAGGAAAGAGTCTTTGCTCCAGGACTGGGGACAAGAGAAGGGCTCTGACAAGCTCTTTAAGCTCCCCAGGCTCCAGAAAATGCTGCGCAAAGTGTTTTAGCAACAAAAGTCTTGAGAAGAACAAACACTCTAATCCCTTAATGAGCCAGCTGATCCCCCATCTTGGCTTTGGCTTCTCTAAAGAGCCACACGCTCCCCTCCTCCCCGCTCCTCCAGCCTCCTCCAAGCAGCCTGCGCGGCTGCCTTAGAACTGATTCAAGGTGCTCCTTGGGATCCAATCCAATTACTCCATGTCCTGCTGAGCGGCCCCACAGACTGAGGGCTTTCAGGGCTGAGTCTTATGGCTGGTTAATCCTCCCCTCATTAAGGGACCTTGTTCCTCCCTCCTTGGAGGGGGAGAGGAAGCATAGCAAGAGAAGTTTATGCAACAGAGCCCCAAAAGGGAGCACAAAAGCTGGCCCACTAGCTCCAAGCTCTCCCCACTCCCAAAGGTCACATCTACGTAACTTGGAGTTGTCTCTGCCTCCTTCTGCAACCAAATACTGAGGCCATTGAGGGATTTGGCTCGTGTGAGAGCAAGACAGGCAGGCAGCAAGTCCTCATGCTGTTCTTGCACTGCAGCTTTATTGGCTTCTCCTTAATGGGCCTGTCATTAAGCCAGGAGGAAGCTGGGTGGGAGGGTTCCCATAAAAATAAAGCCTCACAGCTAATGAATGCAGCACCTGGGGGGGAAAGGACACAGAAGCAGCAGTTGTAGTTGGTCACGCAGGGTTGAGCTGGCCTTCTAAAGCCTTGCAAGGACAGGGTCCCTCCTCATTTAGAGAAGAAGTGTCAGAGCAGCCTCCTCTTCCATCCACCCGTGGGTCCCAGGCAGGCAGAAGCGACAATCCCTCCTCCCAGCCAGCCCAGAGCATTCGGATGTGGCCAGAGATGGGTCAGCAGTGACCACTTCCTACTAAATGTGAAATGCTGCCTCCTTTGGGTCGATTTTGCCACCTTCCCTCTCCTGCTTCCTTTTGTCCTAAGGGTGCAATTACAAACCCCAGCTTTTCCCCCCACTTATACAAGCTGGCTAAACTCTGACCAGCTGGTGTTCAAGTCCATCAGTCCTGCTATTGCTACTCCTACTGCTGCCAGTGCTCTTTACTCCATCGTTAGAGTGGAATGAAGAATAGGACCAGTCTTCCTCAGAGGAGAAGAATTTGTATATGTACAAGTTAGGCCCATCCTGTAGCAGGTTTCTGAAATTATCCCATTCCAAAGGACAATGAGGAATTATAATAAGGCTGAGCAAGCATTATTAAGTAAGCATTTACCAGAAAATAATGAAAGAAGAAAATCAGGGGGTCACCATCTGGAAAAACGGATTTACAACTCCACCAATGAATCAGATAACAGAATTGCAGTCCCAAACTAGGAGTGTCACAAACCTTTTTAAGGAGACACAAGCCTAGAAAGTTTATACATGTGGACAGATAACAACAAAAACAAGGTTAGGTAGCATAACAGCAGGGATTTCATGCTAAAAGTAAGGAGATCAAAAAATAAAATCAAGTAAAATGAAATTAAGAGAGAAACCTCCTGGCAGTAAATATTCACTAAGAAACTTGGCTATTTGGGGCTTTTGAAGATTGCACTGAGGAAAAAGACTGTAGGGAACATTTCAGTGCTAGAAGACCCTGAGCAGATGTTGTCATACAACAGATAGCACTTGGGGAACTGGTGACAGCTCGCAGTACAGACTCACTGCAGACTGCATTTGACACGTGCTCAGATGCTGCTCTCATCCCTCCTGCTGTCTACGTACAGAGGATGCTCACTAAATTCAATAGTTGGGATAGCCAGGCTACTGGCTAGTCTCTCCCTTAGAGAGGACATAAGCATCATGGCTTATGGGCCCAGGTAAATAATAATACTTCTGTTTAGTCTTCCCAGGATTCAAGGCAACATCTTGCAGTTCACTTGAAAGCAACCAGAGAGCTGATCAGTCCCTGTCAAGAGCCATGAGACTTCCTGGCAGAATTAACAATACACTCAAAAAGGCAAAAAGTTGAGGGTGAAGTAACTCATCTTCCAGGGGTAGACGGTGCAGCCCCACTCAGGCTAATCCACACACAGGAAAGCCTGGCAGTGTATTTCTTACAGCACATTTGTGTTGCGATGGGGCTCAGACTTTCACATGACTTACAAGACTTCGGAGACATTGTCATGGCAGGAAATTGGAGCATTGACTTACTGAGCATTCTCACAGTCTCTGAACATTTTTTTTTTCTTGGAAGATTCAGTAGGGCAGTGAGTATATTAAGCTGAAAGTTACATTTTTATTATTACATTTATATTTTACATCACATTTATGTTTTGAAATAAGTTTGTGGGGGGAGGAAAGAGGAAAAAGTTTTTCAGGTTTCTGTGAGCCTTTTTTCCTCTCTAGCTGAAAAATTTCTTATTAGTCTGTCGCAGGCCCCAGAGAGGTGAACTGGATGATCTAATTGAGCATTATCTCAGTCTTCTCCAATTTCTCTCTTGTCACACAGTCTGCTTTTTGACCTATGCCAAGAGAAACAACATTGGCATGCATCCTGGTTGGCTTTGACAGAGCCTGTTTCTGCTCAGCTCCCTTCCACAAATTCTTTCTAGTTATGCCATCTCATCCATTCAATTTACACTTGCACATTTAATACCGGAATTGCAACAGACAAGACTAGAAATCATACTCAGCTTTCCCCACCTAGTACTGTTTGCCTCTTGTTCTTTTTACTTCCTTCAACAAAAGAAAAAACTCAGCTAAACAGCTTCACCTTTGCTTATGGTCAAAACCACTTTCCAAGCTCTCTTCTTGAACCTAGCATTTATAGAGAACTACTTTGCTTAGGAAAATGCTCACTTTCCCTGCTCACCAGTTGTCTGCAAACAGCTGATCATTTCCTCCCATCTGTTTGAAATGATTTGCTGAGTAATATCAGTGAATTATTCAAACCAGCTTAGTTAGCTTTGACTGGATTGAGGGGCTGTGTATTCTGTTTCTCTTCCTGTGGGTCTTCACTCTCTTTTCAAGTCAGGTGAGAATTCTGGATTTTTTAAAACAAAAGTTTTTCCCATTATCTCCTGCTAACTTTTACTTAGAAGTGCCTTGTTGCACACATCCTCTGGTTAATAAACCTGTCTAATGGAATGTCATCCAGAAAAGACCCATCTAAGCAATAAATCCCCAGGAAATTTGTTCATGTTAGGTAGTACATTAATGGGAAGTATTTGCTATGTGATTTTTGAAAGCATTGTAGGCTTGAGCTCAGTAACACTGCTGTAAATGCGACCAGGTCCTTTGACACCAAACAGAATGCTGAAAGCTCTGGAGCTGATCCAGCAACATATTTAAGCATGTGAGCAGCTTAAGAAATGAAGTGCATGGTTAAATACCTAGCTCGATCAGGGCCAAAACATTTGGCATCTCACAAGATTGCTCCATAAAAATGCTTTTTATTAAAAAAATGCATTTTTCTTCAAATATTAGATTAGGAATTACCAACTTCCTTCTTAGAGAAGTTTGATGTGGTTGTCTGGCTTAAAATGATCCTTTTAACCCTTCTCTCTGCAGGCAGGTTTTAGAGGAAGGATTCTTCTTACATGTTGTCACTGTGTTAGACCACAAAGTCTGCTTCTTGCTGAGCAGTTGGCCCAAGAAGCTGCCAGTGGTTTTGATCACTGGGTCCCAGCAGGAAGGGAGAGATGATCTGAGGGATACAAATGCATAATGACTCCATTTACAAGGGGTACTTTCCAAAGCAGAGTTTGCAGTATGACATCAAGGGGCTGGACCAGATTTGGAGGCCGTGCACGTGTGTAAACCAGACTTGCACTCTCTGTCTTTGCCAGCCAATTATTTGTACTGTGGTTAGCGCAGGCGGAGAGCGATAGAGATCAGAGCCCTGTGTGCTAGCTACTGGCATGAACGCGGCGTTACTGTCCCACAGACCTTCTGTCTAAATAAGCACAGCAAAGATTGGGAGGGGAAACTGTGTCTATCTAGAAGGCAGAGGAAAGATCTTTCCCCTCTCCCTGCCCAGAAGCACTGTTTCTGGGGCTAGTGATGGAGAAACTTTCAAGAAATTGGGAAGATCCACTGTTTTCTCCTTAAAATACCAGCTCACAGGGCTGGCAAGTGGCTCACAGTGTTCTCCTCTGCCCGCTGCTGCCTTCACCAGCCCAGACTTTGACCAACCATCGGGGATACTGGGAACTGGTGGGGACAGGTAGGTAAAGCAGCACTTTGCAGAAGGGATAGGTCAAAAGGAAGTCAAGTCAAGCTAGATGGCCTGTATGAAATCCTCCCTCTTAGAGCCATAAATAGCTCTGTTCCTCGGTGACCCTCTGCCCCCCGCGGCCGTTCCCCACTGCCACCCCCACCCCAGCGCAGGCTGCTCCTTGCCCCCTGCAAATCACTGTCTCCCTGCTCACTGCCCTGGCTAGGAGGAACAGCTCAGCAGCTTCAGGTGAGAGCCAGGCAGGGCTGTTAATAAGTAAATGATAAAAAAAAAAAATACAGAATGAGCCTGTTTCTTGCCAGGACTTGTCTTGAAATTTGGCACTCGTAACTGTCCTGTTGCAAAAGGATTCAAGCTTTTTTTCTTCCCTTAATCTGAAAGTCTGACAGTAAAATTGAGCTCAAACCTGGGGCCCCGACTCTGCAAAGAGTGCATGTGTCTGTGTTTATGAGATGAGTCTCCCAGCTCAGGGCCTGCCCTAGGAGCCACATTGTACAGGCTGCCTAGATCACTAAGTAAAACAAAACCTGGAAACAATGTGCCCCCAGATCATCCATACTGTTTAATGACTTGCAGGCTCTGGCACAGAAATGGATAAATCTCTCAGGCAGTGCCTGTCCATGGTCTAGGGAACAGCATGTGCCACCGACCAGCCCCACCAGACAATACGGGCAAATCCTACAGCGTGATGCCGGCGTGCTGCGCGCCCGTGGACGCTGCTGGTGCCGTGCCTTCGGCAGCCACAACTTGTGTCCTTAGCTTCATGCTGTGCAACACCACGCGGGTGGGCTGGTGCATGATTTTCGTGTCATGTCAGTCATTCTTGGACTGAAATAACGCCCCCCCCCGCCCCGTCAAAGACATAATTATGTCATATACAAGGCCCAGGGTCACTGGCAATGTAGTGTGAATATGGTCAGCTGGTGCTGCTTGGTCTGAGAGCTGCAGGAAAATTGCTGCCTGTTAGATCCATCCATGGTTATATGTAATCCAGCCATTGGAGGAGGCCCTAGGGGCACTCTCACAAGAGAAAGGTTGGGGAACATTGATTCTGCAAGCACTTTTCTGGTAGGTACCCGCAGCATTGGCCCTATGATGCCATAGGATATTTCCTCATCATGTGGTGACATGTAGCACCTTACTGTGAAGGGGGAGCAGAAGGGTCTCCTCCAGCCAGAGTCTGGTGCAGGGCAGGAGCCAGGTCCCTACAGCCAAGCAGTTGCAGCCATCCATGGCTGCCATCAAGCGCCTCAACTTGCACTGTGCTCACAGGAAAACTCCTTCCAAAACTAAGCACAACACCAAAGAGAGACAAAACGTTTGGGCTAGTCCCTAGCTGGCAGCTTCTTCCCAGAATGAGGCATTGCAGGAAGAAACCTCTGTTGTTGGGAGACCTCTGAGCAGACTCATTCCTAGCTGCAAGCATCAGACAGAGAGCCAAAATACTCTAAAATACCCAGTGGGGCTCTGCCCCATGCCCTCCCATAGGACATGCTGTGGTCCTGCCCACTCCTGCTTGTACTGCTCGCCAGGAAGAGGGGCTGTGGGGCAAGTGCCAGACTCCATCATTCCCATCCCTTGTGAGCCTAACCCTGTGGGGTCTCATGTTCCTTTGAAACCCGAGTTGTGTTGATGGATATATTTGCTGGGTGCCTCCCTTCTCTCCTGGGCTTGGGCTGCCCTGTCTGGAGGTTCTGTGAGGGAGAGGGGTCTGGAGTTTAAGAGCGTTATTGTTACCGGAGGCAGGAATTTTTGGTCCTATAAATCAGAGGCGGGCAGCAGTAGGGCCAGCATACTTGGACTGTGTGAACAAACTTCATTTCCTGGGAGACTGGCCTTCAATCACCCTCTGTCATACTCCACTGATCAGAGGTGGACATGAGAGGAGTTCATTACGGTGGAAGAAAAATAATATAATAGGTCCTCCCCATGCATGCACTATTCCCGACCCCTGGGGGTGGCAAGACACCCCTTCCTTGTGCTGAGATCCAAAACACACACACACGATACACGCGCAACCTCGCTCACCCTGAATATGCTGGCATTCCTCTACTAAGCAAATTTCCCTCTAAAAATGGACTCCTTGAACATTGCTCAAGATTTGCTCCAGCTACTTTTCAAATGAGCTCAGGTCTACTGTTTGTTGACTCACATTGTAACTTTTGGCTCTACTATACCAGAAAAGAATCAGGCACAGCACTTGGTGGAAAAGGAATCAGCAATTTTCCAAGCAAAATAGAAGATGCAAAAAATCTCCTAGATGATTTCATTTCCTGGTGTTCTAAGTGGATTTATCTATTTTTGAAAGGGCTATCCTCCACTGTTTCCTTCCGCTTTCCTTTACCACTTCTCATTTTGAAAATTATCAGAGATAGGAGAAGTGGAAAAAAAAGACAAATAGCGGCATTATTTTTTAATGAAATACAATGAATGAGAACAAAATATTTTGAGTAAAAGATACAGGGAATTTTTCAAAACTGAAAATTTTGAAAACTATGAGCTATGAAAAGTTTTGTGTTTGCAAGAGCTCATTCCCAGACAGCTTTCTTTATGGAAAAGCAGAAAAGAACTGTAATAAGGCCTGAGAGGGTGAGCTGTTGCCTGTTTTTAACTGATGCTGTAGAGATGTCAAGCAGAGAGAAAGCTCTTTAGACTTTTGAGCTCCATTAGGTTGGGGGCATCCATTTGTACATTTTTCTTTTTACAAGTACACATTGTGAGGAGAAATTTGATTGATTTGACCATTGCAAAGACACTTTCTTAGCTGTTCTTAGGTTTGCAAGATGCAAATACAAACCAGAAAGTTTGGGCTCACAGCATTCAGGTGACTGATACAAGACAAACTTTTATTTTTGGGGTGCTCTCCCCCAAATACGGACACCTGGTGTTCTCCTTTCTCTTGGTGTAAGAAGAACCAGTGATAAAGAGGCTCTGTCCTAAAGAGCTGCAGACTGCTGCTGGTTTGAGAAGCAACTGCAAGTAGCTCTTATATTAGTGGGCATAACATCAGCGCTTTCCGCTTAGTATCAACAATCTGGACATTAGGCAAAACGTAGTAGTCTTCAATCATCCCAGAACGTGTTGGAGGTTATTCTCAGAAGATTTCTTGTTTAGACTCTTGCTGCACAGAAAACACAGAACTGTCTAGTACCAAAGTCTTCTCTAGAGAGCTCTACCAGGCATTTCAGTGGTGCTTGATGAATGGTTTGTGAAGGATTTCACAGACCTCCCAGATGAAGGAGATTGTTGGAAAACAGCACTGTGGAGTGACATTTGCATCCTGGCTGTTCATCACCAGACAGGCTGTTTGCAAACCTGCCTTTTTATTTAATATGTGAAATATTCTGACCAGATCGTTTACACTAATATTTAAAACGACAACTTTGTTGTTGTTTTTGGATATATATCTCCATTAGTTTTTATGCTGTTTGGCATATCTGCGTCCAAGAGAAGTTTGCTTTTTGGGGGGTGAGGAGGGGAAGGGGCACGGGAAGGGATGGAGAAACGAGGAATTAACTTCACTGGACTGAAAAACAAAGGGAATGGAAAAATGAGGAAAAAGATTAGCACCATCACTGCAGCAGAGGGAAGAGAACAGCATGCAATATGGGCAAGGCACTGGAACACACCGGTAAAGGGACTATGGCTGGAGATATCCAAGGATGCTGTCAGAAGCAAGAAAGCATATGAATGAAGTGTACCCTATACCCAAACACAGCTCTATGCCCCAGCCCACTCCCACTACATCAGAGCTCTGTTTGGGTCATTAGTGCTTGTTTTAATTTATTTAGCCAATTTTATCGCTGGAAACACACGGTGATTTACAACCTATCCTGACTGCACAGATTAATAAGCCTTCTCCACACTTCCCCTAGAGACAATTAGCACATAGCCATGATGGGAAATGACTGTGAGGAACAAGCAAGCAATATGCTGAGAGAGCTAGACATCAGGCTGAATTCTGCCTACCTAGGAGGTTGCTTGAAATCCACCACTTGGAGAGAAAAGCCCATCACGCGGCTGGGCAGAAAGCACAACAAAACACACTGAACAGCTCCTGAGGCAAACTTGGCCTGCAGGGCAGACAGCTTGGGTTTGGGTATGGAATCTTCCGGAGAGTTAGTGTGTCTCTCACCAGAGACAGGGACCCCAGCCTCCTGCCTGATAGGCTAGAGATTTAGAATAGCCCCCCTTTACCTTCTTGGACTGCTCCTGATCTTTGAGGCAAGACTGGCTTCTTACCATGTCTGAGGTCAGTGTTGACCCTTCTTTGAGCAGGAGGTTAGACAAGGGCGTCCCAGCTCTTAACACAACATGACCCCAAATTGTAACGGGATCTAAGGAATTGTCTTAGCAATTGTCCTTACAGGTACAGGCTTGACAGACCACTTCAGAAGGCGGTAGCACTAGGGTGCCCTGTGTCTTTAAAATCCAGATGAAACATTATTAATAAGAGATTTTTTAAAAAGATCCAGTTATTTCCATGTCTTAATTTGGCATTTTTTTGTTATTTCCTTTTCCAAAACTATAACTTGCCTTCTTTTCATACCGCCTCTGGCTTCTGTAATACCAGTGTTTGCTCTGCCCTCCTGCAAAGCGGGAGTATACAGCTGTGAAGGACCCCCTGCTGCTCGTCCTCACCCCCCTTCTGAAGATGACAGAGGAATGTGCCAATTCTCATCACTCAGCAGTGCCCCTTCTACACTTGCTGTCCTCCAGAGGAGCACTTTTTTGCTGCCCTCTGAAAACCCCATCTTGAGCCTCTCCATCTGAACTAAAGATCCTAACAAAAGTCTGGGTGTGACGCCTGTGCTATACCAGCAACTCCTCGGAATCCAGCTGTGTTTCCCTAAGCACCTAGTTCTTGCCTAGCAAAGAAGAGAAACCACCATCTCTTCCACACTGTGTGTGGCAGTGGGCACACAGAGATGGTGGTTTCTCTGTTGCAGCCTCACAGGTTTTACACACTATGTGCCATGTGGAATGGTATACTCCTGTGAGTAACACTGTTGTGGTTTTGCTCTCCCATGAGAGGGTTCATCATGACCAAGAGACCATTGACTTGGCAGGTTGTCTAGGACTCTTCGTGGAGCTTGTTGCCATGGTAGGGTCCTCATGTATGTCTATAAAGGATATTTCTGGGGCTTATTTTGAAATGTCATTGAGGAACCTGATTTCTCATCACATTGGTGGAGCCTGTGCTCTCTTGGGAGTGTCCTCTCTCAACCTACAGCTTCTCTTTGTCACTGCTCAGGCTGTCTGGACATCCATCCACCCCTGTTCTCCACAGATCCATCTCTCCCTTCCCAGAAGGGCAATGAGGTTTGAGGTGGCAGCTGTATTACACATTATTTAAGGAGCTGATGGGTCAGGGATGCTGAGAGGAACGACTTTTGTGATGTATCCATGCTGGCTGTGTTGCCTTTCCCTCCTCTCTGAACCCAGCCCTGCTGATAGACATTAGCAGGTGGGAGGCTGGTTCACTCCGGAGAGCCTTTGACATAAAGGGAGTTTTCACCCCACCTCTCCATCAATCAAAACTTAAACTTATTTGTGCTCCTATGCTACTTTTTAAGTAGAGAAAATAAAAACTGGTTTTAGGAGAGTGCAAATATTTAACAATAAAAAAAACACATTAATTTACCCTTTTTCATTTCTACAGAAGGAACCTTAATGGAGTCACATGACTCTTATTCTAAGTGATAAACCACAGGTCATAAAGCACCACTTTATCACTCTGCACAAGCAGTATAAATAACAGCTATTACCCAACCTCACTTCATCTGATAAGCTCAGAGATTTTCTAATATACATTTCTGATTTTTTAAATAATATTCATGATCATTTCCTCTTGAGCGTTATGAGTCTCTGGCTATGTGGCCCTTGAAACCAGGGCCTGCAAGCCCTTGTACCATCTCCCTGATTTATGGGCACGTTGGTTGGGACTGACGCCCTAATGAAATCTGTGACACTGCATTAATGGGGCTGTTTGTTACCACTGGAGTTCGGTGGCTGGCTGTAGTCTCGGAGCCGTGCTCAGGGAGGCACACGCAGAGTCTATAAAACCCACGGAGTGGGCAACAAACCCACCCTGCCTGCACCCCCTGCAACACCGCTGCAAGCCTCAGCCACCCGGCGAGGGCCGTGAAGCCCATCAAGGGTGCAGAGAGCAGGTCAGCGCTGTGCACGAAACACCGCAGCTGCACAAACACGAGGAGTCGGCGACAAACCCAGGGTCTTCCCCAGGACCACAGCCACGCATACAGGCACATCTCTCTCAAGCGTGTAATTAATACCCAGCCCCCTGTGCACAGCCATTCAGTTGCACAAGCCACGGCAAACGTGCACCATCAGATTAGCCGCTAACAAGCGCGTGTGTATGGAGTGTAACCGGCACACGGCCCTTGGGCACGCCGGGGCTCTGCAGTCAAAACACAACGGCTGCATGTGCAAAAAAAATCCCTCCACACCTGGTACAGGCCTGCACAAGTCTGGTTTCCCCTCCACGTCAGGACCAAAGCTGCAGCGGGGAACACAAAGTGTTTCTGTAGCAACATTTTCCAAGGTGATCTATCCCTGCCAACTGAGACACCAAAAGTCCAACAGCCACCCTGATCTAATCAAAACTAATGGCAGTTTGGACAACGATTCACGTCCTCAGCTCAGAAACACTGAGCCAGCATGAACGCCACAAGGATCTCATGCACCCCTCGCACAATAAAACATACCTACAGGAGAGTTATTTTAATACCAGTATGTCCTATATAGAAATCAATCTTGAAGCTACCATAGTAAGCAGAGAAACTGCCAACTTTCTTACAGAAAGGTGGGTTTGTACCTCTCTTTGAGCTAATGACTCAGAATATTGTAAGATATGTACATACTTAAGTATTTGGGTCTATTATGCGCTGTCTTTAGCTGTTAGTCCTTTTTTTTAAAAAAAAAAAAAGAAAACCTGCTATCAGGACACACATTCTTTTGAGTTTTATTTTCTCTTAGTTATTATTGTTCTATTTTTTTTAATTAAAAAAAAGCCTAGAAAATCAAATGTAAAAAATCATGTAAATGCAATGCAAACTCCTGTGCAATGAGAAAAAAAATGCTAAAGCTGAATATTTAGCCTTAATTCTACCTTGTGGTATAGCACCTAACGACTTGCAGCAGCCATTTATTACCTCTCACATAATGCAACACGGTATATGGCATTTTCCACCTTAGATACCGATGAGGAGGAATCTTATTTCATGTGTGCGTCACTTTACAACTTCTAAAGCAAGCACAAAATGTGAACTATAAGCTTTCTTCAGAAAAGAAGACATTCTTGAGAACATCTTGATCTGAGAAGTGGCAACATTGCCAAACATTTTCTTGTATATATAAAATCCAGTGCCTTTTCTCAGGATTGCTTTCCTAGCACTCTTAATAGACAAAATGGTTTGCCAAGAAATTGGTCCAACTGGTCAACCAAGCAGGTTGACCAGTTTACACCTTCTGGAATTTTTAAATAATTTAAAATGAAAATCAATGAGCTTAAAAATTACAGTTGAAAAAATAGTAATATTGATATGACTGAGTTTTATTCATTCTGAAGAGGAAACAACTTTGATACAACCATATTTTTCATAAGATGAATGTGGTATTTTTCTATCAGATCTCTTTAATTCCAACATCACAAAAATCTGGTATATCCTTATTGATAGGCTTTAGAGAGTAAATTCTCTTCTCTCCAGCAGATATATGTTAATGATTTTCTCAGCACTGACATAGAATAAGTTTAACTCAATACAATAAGAATTTTCATTTCACTCAGAGTCACTGCTCTGAGCAGTAATTTAGTGGGCAGTTCTCAAATGACAGGAGAAATATCTACATCATGTTTGTTTAAGCGTGTATTTTGATGATGTCTTGCTTGACTATGTTTCCTTTTTGTAGAATTATAAATATTTCCTACTCTTCTTGTGGTTGCTGGAGGAACACAAGCCTGGAGGAGATCAGCTATGCTGTCAAGTCCAGTGCAGCTGCAGTCATAGACAACTTTGCAACATGAGTTTAGTCCAAAAAACTTGCAAAATCCCCTCCCTATGCCACAAACAGCAGCACATTTCCCCAAATCCTGAACTAAACTCAATTGTGTATAAAAGACCAAAAAACTTAAAATAGTAATAGCGCATCACAGGAAAAGAGCAGGAGATACCTGAAGTCAGAGCATCACCCACCTGCTGGAAGTTTCTTGGGTAAGAGAGTATGTTAAGTGAATGTTCCCTGTTGATTTCAACACATGCAAATGTAACTCTAGACAGGCACTAGATGTGCTCTCCTTAATGACATTACTGAACAAATTACAGAAATGAATGGGAATTTATGTACGGAATTTGAATGTGTTTGCAACTGATCTGAAACTTATAAATACATTCCAGTATTTATATGCACAAGTAAATTAATATTGATTTCCAAGCAGCAGCAACACCAAAATGACATTCAGGTGCATGTTTCCAGGTGCAAAGCAAGTGAATTTGCAATGAGAACCACAAAAGTATGGATGCAGCTATATAGAAAATGATTTGCATTACTTGCATTACAGCCATGCAGGTCTCCGGTGCTCAGCACCACACAAGCATATGACAAAAACCAGCTTCCCACCAGCACCCTCCAAGCTGCAGCAGCTCAGTGTAGCCACACAGGTGTAATTCCAGATGGGTGCTTTCCAGTTACAAGGGCTCATTCTCTGGCCTGAAGAGCTCTCTTTTATTGGGTTCCCTGCTCAACGTGATGAGTAGGCCATGAACGATTTGCAGGCCACTGACAATGGCTAGCCCTGGGCTGTTGCAGCAGGTAGATGCCGTGCCGTGCCGTGCCGTGCCATGCCGTGCCGTGAGCCCCCTGCACTGCTTTGCCTCCCCAAACGGCTCCTGTCTGCACACACGCGAACCCCTGCTCCCAGCTTCCTCCTAACAGAGCCACGCATTCTCCAAAGGGGACACCCTCCCCTACCACCCACCTTCCTAGCCTATATCTGCTGCTTCCCTTAGCTTCCTACACACCCTCCTGACTTTCCCTGTCAGGGCACTGGCGCTGGGCTCCCATGGCACCACCCCATACTCTCCTCCCACTGCTTCCCAGGTCTGGGAGCAGAGCAGCTTGGGACAGGGTTGGAGAAGGTGAGGGCAAGAAGAGCTCTTAGGACTGTGATATTCAAGCCTAAACATCTCTCTTCTTCACCGGGGATGTCAACTACTTTGCCAGGGCTTTGGTTTTTAACCAGGGTTTTACAGTCACATCTCTATGGATCTGCTTTTTATTTTTCTTCCTTTCCCTGAACCTCCTCCTGATGCGCGTGCATTTTTCTTGGGTATGCGTTGTTGTTTTCGGGTTGTTTTGTTGTTATTGTTGCTTGCAGCCACTAGAGAGTTCCCCTTCCTCTGGTTAATGGTCCATTAACTAGTTCTCTCCATGCGAAGGGTAGGCCCAGGGAATTGCTGAGTTCTGGAAAAACATCATGAGCAAGAAATGTTTCGCCAATGACAAAATCCTCTCTTTTCACGTGGGGCTCTGTGCAATGGGGCGGTGCGGGGGGGACAGGCAGGCAGCCCCACGGCGGGAGGGCTGCGGAGCGGAGCCTGCAGGACCAGGAGGAAGGGCGGAGGGAGCCTGCCTCGTCGCTGCTTCTTCGGGAAAGGAGCTGGCGGTGGGCAAGAGGGGGGAGAGCAGACAGGAGTCGGATTGTTAAAGGATTCAATGAGCTGTGCCCAATGTATTCGAAAGGTGCTTAAGACAGGCAAAGCTCCTCACAAAACACACACCGCTGCGAAGCAATGCAGCCCACACAGCCCCGAGCAGCGGGCACGCACCGAGCCCGCTGGCTGCGGAGAGACGGCCCAAGGCCCCCCATGAGATCACTACCCAGGGAGCAAACCACATCTGATCAGACTGGACCAGGGGTGCTGCGTGCCCCAAGCATCCTGGTTATGTCCCCACAGATACCTGTCCCACACGCTGCACCCACCCCTACAGCACAGGCACCCCATATCAACAGCAAAGAGGGGGGCAGCTCAGCCCCATCTCCTGCCTCCAGCTATACCTTCCCAAGCAGGAGGTGAGTGACCACTTTATGTCATCGCATTCAAACAAACCCCAAGGTCAATCCAGAGAGGAGATGCAGGATTTTGCATAGACCTGAAAAAGGGAGGAAAAATACAAATTCTGGAACCAGGAAGACTAATGGAACATGAAAGCATTATGTCCTGATTCCTTGGCCTTGCTCCACTATGGTTGTCATCACCTCAGCTGACAGCCTCACCTTCAGCAAGCCCCGTTTCCACACACGGCCCCCCAGCTCATTTGCTGTCACTGGCTCCCAGCCCTGTGCTGCTCCGCCACTGGACACACAGATCCTGGCTGCCTGGCACAAAAGATGTGCAGACCTCACCATCACTGGCTTCAGTAGGAAACTTCCTTCTTTAACTTGCCATTAATTTTTGCTCATCTGTCAGGAGAGGAATAGTCTGGGGGGTCCTTCCCCTCTGTCAAGTAAAGTCTTGTTGACAGACAAGGTTGACAGGGATTTTAGGCATTATTGCGGTGGGCAGGGAGACAAATGACAGACAGTGCAATTGTTCAAGCTTTGTTTCCTTGAGTGTAACTTAGAGAAAAGGGACAGTCTGTTTCATTAGGGAAAAGTTTAGATTCATAGTCATAAGCAATCGGCTCACCACAGCCTAACAAGTTACTGCCCATCAGTGAAGCTGCAGAAATCACTTTTCTTGGGGGTCCTGTGGCCCAGCTCCACTGCAAAGACAAAAATCTCTCCTAGGAGGGCTTCTGGAAGGTGAAGGGTAAGAGACAACCAGCACATACCCAGGGTCTGTCACCATGGATCAGCCAGAGGGTCTTGCAGAGGAAGCCACACAGCCACAAACCCATTCCTGAGGTGCTAGTGTACACTCACAGAAGGACATGGTTGATTTGAATGATATGTAAATACAATCTCAGCCTAACCCGACTACCATGGGCTAGGCTGGAAAACAACAGGACTAGTGTTCTTCTCTCCAGTTTCCATTTTCAGCCAGCCAACCAGTAGGTGCAGTACCTAGCTCACCTACAGATCACTACAACTGATAAACCTTCTGGTTTTCATGCGCCTCAAAGTGCATCACAAATGAAGTAAGCACTCATGATTACCCCCACTAAAGACAGGGAAACTGAGAAGTGGTGGCAGGGGCAGCAGAGGTGCCCAAGTTCCTTGAGATACAGTCTGGTCCCTGTGCACCAGGAGCTCCACCTCTGGGTCTTTGCCATACACATGGGGTTTACCGTGTGATCCTCATACTCGTCCTGGTGTCGCCTTGCCTTACATCAGCTTTACTCCAGGGTGGTCTAAGACTTGAGGGTGGCAGGGTGGGAAAGGGAAATTCCCTGACAAGCTTTTGCCTCATAGAAAGGTCTGAAAGAAAGTTCAGCTGAAGGTCCTGGTGAAAAGGATGTCTTTGGGCCCACCCGCACTGGCCTCCAGCCACTCCAAGGCAGTGATGTTGCTCCCTGAAGTTCTGGGGAAGCGAAAAAAAACGCCTGTATGGAGACCGAAACTAGCCCCACTGACTGCTCACACTGTTTGACATTAAAAAGTGCTGACAGGGGAGAGGGAGGAAGGGAATGGAAGAAGGGCCACTTTCATCTCATGACAGTATCCTGCCAGCCCCCAGCCACTGTGTCTCCCGCTCGCCCCACCCCTCCTGGCCCCTTTCTTTACGAGGCATTTTATTAAGTAGGGTCACAGCCTGCATTAGAGTCCCTCCCACAGCCCCAGCAAAATGAAAACACTTCCCTCCTCTCCCAGATCTCTGGCTCCTTTGCGGTTTCCCCCCACTCGAGAACAGAGATCCCCACACTACTACAACCTTGACGTTTCCCAGAGAAACTTCAAGGCAAAGGGCTCCAGGGAGGGGAAAGGTCTCTCCTTGCTTCTTTTTTCTTACATTAATTATCTCATTTCGTTGAAAGAAAAGTCCAAAAATGGAGCTTTCCCTCAGCAATTTACAATGCTGGAGCAGTAATTTATGGCTTGATACAATTTTATTTTTCTCATCTTTACACACACACACACACACACACACACACACTTAAGGAGACACTAACCCGAATTTATCACACTAAGTACCTGCCTGCTGAAAGTAAAAGCCTGGACATAATTTACAGAGCAAGATGGGGAGGAGTTTGTGTGAGCGCGGGGGGGAACATTTAGAGGAGTTAATGTTTGAAAGTTGGTCTTTGAAGGCAGGAGGCTCCTCTGATAGAAAGAGAAAACCCAACTAATTAAAACTGATGTATCAGTTTCAGGAGAAGAATGTGCTGGTAATGAATCTGTGCATGGCTGCAAATAACGGCAGGCTGCGTTAGCAACAGCAGTTTAGACATCTGCTAGGAAAAACATCCCAATTTCAGCATCAGACCAGTAGGATGTGAGGCCTCTTTTACCAGAGCGGTAGCCAAAGTGACTGGCTTCATGAAGGTGACAGGACGTGGGTGCAGGAGGAAATGTGGGTCGTTGGTAGGGTTTGCATCATGGCCATGGCATGCCAACAATGTAAACCCTTGCAGCGCTGGTTATGGAAAGTGCTGGGAACTTTCTGCTGCAGTTAACTCTGCTGTTAACAGTATTTCAGGAGCAACCAGTCAACTGTGAATGGCCAAAGGAGAGGACAGTGCCTGCCCCAAAATACTGACAGGCAAGGCAGGGAGAGCAGAGGGCAGAGAGGAGGGGTAGGTGACTTGTCCAAGACCACCTTGCACATCATTTGCAGAACTGAAATACATCTTGCTGTGCTTACCTCTTTGCAGACTAGACTGCCTCCAGGAGAGCTGGAGGGGGAGATTCGATGGAAACATCCTGGTTCGTCTCTTGCATCTTCCAGAGTATCTTCCTGAAGTGTCCTCTTCCCACCTACAGATGCCGGTGCCCCTGGCACCTCCCCAAGCACTCCTCTCCAAACCACTTGGCTTGGTGACCTTTGTATCCAGGGAAGAGCTCCCTCCTCGCACTCTGTTCAGGAAGATAAAGATGGTGGAGTCTGAGCAATTAAGTATGCCAAGAGGAGAATCACATGGAAGGCATCTCAACCACTAGTTGTTTTGCTTCTGTGCACATGAACTTCTCTAACTTCACAAAGAGTCTCCATCTACCTTCCAGCTAGGAATCTGAGCCATAGAATCCAGGTTCTCGAACATAGGTCATATAGCAAGCAAATGTCTTTAAAGCTATGACAGCCAAGTGCCAGGTGAGTCCCAGGCGGTCGGACAGGTCTTCCAGTTTGTGCGATCTCCAGCTGACTTGATTAGGCACTGGCCTTAGCCTCTATCCCACTTTCTTTGTATGGGATTAAGTGCACAATTTCCTCTGTATCACTGATTTCCCTTAACACTCCAAAATACTGAAAATCACTAGAGTGGAAGGTAATTGTGGGGATGGAGGAAGGAGGCAAGAAGAAATGACATTTTGTTTAAAAAAAAAAAAAGAAAAGAAAACAGGACTACACTGTAAAAATTATTTGACAACTGCTTGTTAGACAAATGCAGATTATTTCCAAAAGTGCCTTTTGGAAAAGCATGGTCAAAGTGAGCGTCCCTTTAAAGCAATATGGCTTTCCATCAGGCAAAGGTGTACAAGACGAGAGCCCGTGCTTGTCAATCTATGCAGCAAATTTCTAGAGCAAAACCACAAAACCCCAGAAAGTGATTTGTATGTTAAACACAGAACACCTGCTCAGTTTGGTAGGAAAGGTGTTATTTTTTCTTACTGCTTTTTCTGTAGACATCAGCTTGTTCATGAATCTTACACCAACCACAGCAGTGGCATTAAACAGGTGAGGAGAATAAGGGTTTTTTCTTATTGATTTAGGGGCAGTTCCATTTGTAAGCGAAAGGGCAGCTGTCAATAGACTGCATGATCTAAGCAGCAATCCAGGAAAACGCTAAGCACGTGAGCACTCTGAAGCAAGTATCAGATCTGGGGCTGCCGAATCGGGGCCAGCAGCTCAAAACATGTTTTATTTCATGTTGCATCATAACTCTACAGCATGAATGAGAGAGAAGTATTACTAAATGGGAGCCTGGACCGGGAAGAAGAAAACATGCCTATTTCTTGTCCAGTAATCTCAGTAATATATTTATAAAAACAAAACAAGACTAATCTTCCTTCTTCTGTGCTTCTCAGGGCGCCCTGTCTGCATTGTCTGTTTTGCTTAGATTGCACACTCCTCACAACAGAGATTATCTATATTTTCTGTCTGGTAAAGCACTGGACACTTTTATATAATCTATATAATATATAATCTATAAAGTACACAAATAAAAGGATCAGAGCAAGCAGTAATATTGCAGAATTGTTTCTGCCTGAAATGAACAGCAAAAATTTAGTTAAAAATATCTGCGTTTGTTTAGATAATAAAACAAGTGTGTGTGTGTTTCCATAAGCCTGTGTGGGTATACATAGGGACATTCAGTGGGATAAGAGAGACAAGGAGTGAGTAAGTCCTTCAAAGCCCCTCAGCATCATGCAAGTGCCCCGGGCACAATCCAAACCAATAGAGGCTCCGCAGGAGGCAGTGAAAATAGGTGGGATATTAAGAGCAACAAGCAGTCTGGCTGATGGCATCTGCCCTTGCAGAAGGAAAGCTGAACCAGTGCATCAACTTGGATTGCCATTACCCCCATTTGGGAAGCAGGGTGGTGCAATGCAAAGTACTGGTAAGAAGCAAGGAAACTGGGATATCTGGATCAGGGATATCCCTCATCCCTTAGGCTAAATCAACTCAGCGCCTGG